>JAPQNM010000012.1:6122425-6124925 GCA_029783475.1 Metacarcinus magister | reverse complement strand
AATATAGTAGAAAGAGAAGAAGAAAAAATGATGATGATGATGATGATGATGATGATGATGATGATGATGATGATGATGATGATGATGAAGAGGAGGAGGAGAGGAGGAAGAGAAGGAGAAAGAGTAAGATGAAGAAGGAGAAGAAGAAAAGGAAGAGGAGGAGGAGTAAGAAGAGAAATAGGAATAGGAAGA
Source organism: Metacarcinus magister (assembly GCA_029783475.1). Taxonomy (NCBI): domain Eukaryota; kingdom Metazoa; phylum Arthropoda; class Malacostraca; order Decapoda; family Cancridae; genus Metacarcinus; species Metacarcinus magister. The sequence continues at coordinate 6,124,733 of JAPQNM010000012.1, read as the reverse complement.
AGAAGAGAAGGAAGAGGAAGAGGAGGAGGAGGAGGAGGAGGAGGAGGAGGAGGAGGAGGAGGAGGAGGTAATAACACAATTCTTCAAGTGGAAATAATTTGGAAACTTGGTAAAACTTGAGAGAAGCTTGAACTAAAAGGGGAGAGAAGGGGGGGAGGGGGGGAGGGGAGTAGAGGGGGAGGGAGGAGGGGTCAGTTTTACATACCCCTTACCTCCATATCCCCTTTCCTCCCTCCCTTCCTTCCTCTCTCTTTTCCCTCCAATTTTTCTCTCCCCTCTTTTTTTTTTCCTCCTCCTCCCTTCTTTTCTTTCCTTATATTTTTTTTCCTTCTCTTTTTCTTGCCTATGTCATTTATCTTCTGCCTTTTTTCTCTTTCATTCTTTTTCTTTCTCTCTCTCTCTCTCTCTCTCTCTCCTCTCTCTCTCTTCTCTCTCTCTCTCTCTCTCTCTCTCTCTCTCTCTCTCTCTCTCTCTCACACGTTCACATTAGTAATTTTCTCTATTCTCTCCTCCTTCCTCTTCTTCTCTCCCTCATTTCTTCTTCTTCCGTCTTCCTCATGTGTCTCTACCTCCCCTTTACCTCCTCCTCCTCCTCCTCCTCCTCCTTCTTCTTCTTCTTCTTCTCCTCCTCTTCCTTCTTCTCTTCCTATTACTTCTCTCCAACTTTTTTTTCCTCTTCGTCTTCCTTCACTTCTCCTCCTTCTCCTCCTTCAGGTAATTAGTTCTGCTCCTCCACCTCTTTGGTAATTATGGAGAGAGAGAGAGAGAGAGAGAGAGAGAGAGAGAGAGAGAGAGAGAGAGAGAGAGAGAGAGAGAGAGAGAGAGAGAGAGAGAGAGAGAAGACAAGAATGAGAACTAATAAGAGGACGAGTTAGAGGAAGAGGAAGAGGAGGAAGAGAAGTTTTAAACGAAGGAGTGAAAGGAGGAGGAAGAGGAGTCATATAAGGGAAAAGAAGAGGAGGAGGAGGAGGAGGAGAAGGAGTACAAAGGAAGAACAGACATCAACAGTTCTATTGGACCTAACGAGGCTGTCAATGTGGCTACACTACTACTATAATATTTACTTAAGGCTCCTCCCCACCCACCCCTTCCCTCTACCCGAAGCTGGCCGGAAGAGGAAGCAATACCATATACCATAAACAAACAAACTATCATGGAATTTATATATAAGAAAGTGAGAAAAACAAGACTAATTTACGTCTATTACTAAAAACAAGAGAAAAAAAAGATTTACCTAAGAAATGAAATATTCGATTTGTTGAACGGATGTCAAGTGTTTATTGAGTTGCTTCTATAAATGATTCAATTGTGTTGCTGTTAACTATTTGTGCTGGGAGATAATTCCAAATATTCACGATTTTGTTGATGAAAAAGTCCTTCGTTTCGTTCAATATAAAACGCTTACCAATGATGTTGAAGCCATTGTTACGAGTGGTGCTTGTGAGGAGGAGGAGGAGGAGGAGGAGGTGGAGGAGGAGAAGATAGTATGAATTCCAGGTAGATAGATAGAATGTCCAATTAAAAACGTAGATACATAACTGTGTGTGTGTGTGTGTGTGTGTGTGTGTGTGTGTGTGTGTGTGTGTGTGTGTGTGTGTGTGTGTGTGTGTGTGTGTGCGTTTTATCCTATATCATAAATACCTAACTACAATTAACTACTCTCTCTCTCTCTCTCTCTCTCTCTCTCTCTCTCTCTCTCTCTCTCTCTCTCTCTCTCTCTCTCTCTCTCTCTCTCTCTCTCTCTCTCTCATAGGAGGAGGAGGAGTCATACATCTGAGGCTTCTCTTCAACTCATAATCAATAATACGAGACACACTGGCCTACTCTCCCTCCTCCTCCTCCTCCTCCTCCTCCTCCTCCTCTTCCTCATATCTCCCTCTTCCATACCTCTCTCCCTTCTCTTCCCTTCCATACAACTTCTTCCCTTCTTTTCACTCTGTCTTTCTCTTCTCGTTATTTTTTCTTCCTACCTCCTCCTCCTCCTCCTCCTCCTCCTCCTCCTCTTCTTCATTCCACTCTTCCTTCCCTTCTTTTCTATTCTTCTCTTTTCTTCCTCTCTTCCTCTTCTTAATTTTTCCTTCGTTTTTATTATATTATCTTTCCCTTCCACTCCCTTTCATTCTTTTCCTCCTCTTCCTCTTCTTCCTCCTCTTCCTTATGTCTTCCTTCTTGCCCACCTTTACGAAGCTTCGGGGCGGGTTTACAACGGTTCATTTGGGTTCGTTTGGGTTCACTCGGTCCGAAACGCTAATTCTGAACTATTTTTTCGAAGCAGAATCGATACTAAGAAGCAGGAGGTCGTAACATT
>JAPQNM010000012.1:6109925-6112425 GCA_029783475.1 Metacarcinus magister | reverse complement strand
AGAAATCGTGACATTTTATTAAACACAATGTAATTATTTTGAAAAGATAATTCTGGCGAGGGAAAGCTGGCTAGTGGTGGAGAGGGGGGGGGGAGAGCTGATGGCTGGTGGTGGTGGTGGTGGTGGTAGTGATGGTGGTGGTGGTGGTGGTGGTGGTGGTGGTGGTGGTGGTGGTGGTGAGGGAGGAAAGATATGGGTGGATGAATAGATGGAGGGAAGGAGGGAGAGAGACTGAGAAGGGGAGGGATGGAGGGAGAAAGGGAGAAAGGGAGAGAGGGAGAAAAGGAGAGAGAGTGAGGGGAATGAGGGAAGGAAGATGTGAGAGTCAATTAATTACCTCTCTCTCTCTCTTTTTTCTCTCTCTCACTCACTTACTTTAGCAGGTGTGGATAGCAAGAGAGAGACAGGTAATTGAGAAGGAAGGAGAAGGAGAGGGGGGGCCAATTAACGTGGAAGGGGGGGGTAGGGGGTAGGGGGGGCGAGGTAACTAAGACGTGTGGGCTATGGTTTCGTGAGGACCACCTGTACCTAAATTAATGAAGACAATACGACCACTTCTTTACCTTTATGAACCTACTCCACTTCACTCCACTCCACAAGGCTGGCATGTGGTGGTGGTGGTGGTGGTGGTGGTGGTGGTGGTGGTGATGGTGGTGGTGATGGTGGTGGGGAGATGTGGTAGTGTGGTGGTGGTGATGACTTGTGAATTATGGTTAGTATAGTTGTGTAGTGGAGTGTAAGGTGTGTTTGTGGTGGGATGTGGTAGAGTGTGTGGTGGTGTTTGTGGTGGAGTGTAAGGTGTGCTTGTGGTGGAGTGTGTGGTGGTGTGTTTGTGGTGGTGTGGTAAAGAGTGTGTGGTAGTAACTGCAACATAAACACACGAGAAGGAAAAGGATGTAAATATAAGTGACATAACATCCTCTCATACTTATTCATCACAGTTAGTTATACATATATTGATCATTATACACAGGTGCTTAGATAACATCATACACACCTGATTATATATATACACGAGATGATGACAGACTATTCTAAACTATACATACAAAGTTATATATTCATCACGTATATAAATAAATCAGGCCATGAGAGAGAGAGAAAAAAAAAAAGAGAGAGAGAGAGAGAGAGAGTTTAATCCCTTTGAGTCCCTGTGTTTGTAGGATCGAATGCCTTATGGAAATTATTACATATAGTTTAGTAGTTTGTCACACAGATGGAGCCTCGCACGCGTCCCTCGAGCTCAGATTGATGGCAGGGAAACTTTTATAATGGGATCATGGACTAGTTTCCTCCTCCTCCTCTTCCTCCTCTTCCTCCTCCTCCTCCTCTTTTTCTTCTCTCTCTCTCTTATCCTCTCCACTTCATTTCTTCTATTGCCTTAATCTCTTCCTCATCTTTCCTTCTCTCAAATTCCCTCTACCTCTCCTTCCTCCCCTTCCTTCCTACTCCATTCATCCTCTTCAATTCTCTCTCTCTCTCTCTCTCTCTCTCTTCTCTCTCTCTCTCTCTCTCTCTCCTCTCTCTCTCTCTCTCTCTCTTTCCAACCATTTATTATCATTTTTTGTCCTCTCTTCCTTTCCTCTATTCTCTCTCTTTCCTCTTTTCTCTTCTCTCTCCCATTCCCTCCTTCTCTTCCCCTTGCTTCTATTTCCCTTCCCTTCCATTTCCCTCCTCCTTCCTCTCCCTTCATCTTCCTTTCCCTACACCTCACTTCACCCAATTTCCTCTTCATCATCCCTTCTCTCTCTCTCTCTCTCTCTCTCTCTCTCTCTCTCTCTCTCTCTCTCTCTCTCTCTCTCTCTCTCTCTCTCTCTCTCTCTCTCTCAATATTCATGTTTCATATTGTCTCTTTTAGTGTTAGGGAGGAAGGAGGGAAGGAGAGAAGGAGGGATGGAGAGAAGGAGGGAGGGAGGAAAGGAGGGAAGCAGCTGGAGGAGGCGTGTGAATGGAGAGAAAGTAAAATAAGAAGGTAAAGGAGGAAGAGGAAGAAGATAAAAGATATTAGCGGAGAGATAAATGAGGTGATGGAAGGAGGAAAGAGAGAGAGAGAGAGAGAGAGAGAGAGAGAGAGAGAGAGAGAGAGAGAGAGAGAGAGAGAGAGAGAGAGAGAGAGAGAGAGAGAGAGAGAGAGAGAGAATTATGATGATGAAGGGAAAACCGGAAAAATTAAGTAAAGGCTTGTGAATATGGAGGAGGGAAGGAAGGAAGGAAGGAAGGAAGGAAGGAAGGAAGGAAGGAAGGAAGGAAGGAGGAGGAAAGGATATGACATGAAGAACTGATGATAAAGAAAGTAAAAACAAATAAATAGATAGATGAAAGGAAACACATTATTCTAAACACACACACACACACACACACACACACACACACACACACACACACACACACACACACACACACACACACACACACACTTGCAAAGGACAAACAGGACTTCTACGTAGTTGTAATCCTCTTAAAGTGAGAGAGAGAGAGAGAGAGAGAGAGAGAGAGAGAG
>JAPQNM010000012.1:6077425-6102425 GCA_029783475.1 Metacarcinus magister | reverse complement strand
TATGTATTTATGTGTGTATGTGTGTGTGGTTACTGCTACTATCTCTTTCTTTTTTCTATGCATCTATTCGTATCTAACCAACAGTCACCATCGTCACACCTACACATCCTTCCAAAACCCTTAATAAACTCTACGGTATTTACACACACGTTTAACTTACTTACTCCTACCAGTCCTTCCTTCTTACCATGCTTACTATTGATCTCTCTAACCCACACTCCCCATCGTCTAGAGTCATACTAACACGTGTCTTTATAAAACTCTACGGTACTTCCTTCCACGTTTCACTTACTGGCAGCCACGTCACCCCAAGACCCACTGACTGACTGACTGATTGACTGACTGATTGACTGATTGATTGACTGATTGACTGACTCTTCTCTCAGCGCTTCTCTATCCTTGTTATAATATTTGGTAATAGTTTAAGATGCCTAGACTGAGAGAGAGAGAGAGAGAGAGAGAGAGAGAGAGAGAGAGAGAGAGAGAGAGAGAGAGAGAGAGAGAGAGAGATGAGAGAGAGAGAGAGAGATATCACAGTACATAAACTTTATATTTTTTTCTCCTCATCCATAATTTATTTTCTACGTTTTTGCTTCTTTCTCTCTTTCTTACACTCGTTTTTTGTTCTTTCTCTCTCACCATACAAACATTCTCTATTCCTTCCATTTCTCTTCCCTCCATTCCTTTCCCTTCCCTTCCCTTCTCTTCCCTTCCCTTCCCTTCCCTTCCCTTCCCTTCTCTTCCCTTCCCTTCCCTTCCCTTCCCTTCCCCTTCCCTTCTCTTCCCTTTCCCTTCCTTTCCCTTCCCTTCCCTTCCCTTACCTTCCTTTCCTTTCTCTTCCCTTCCCTTCCCTTCCCTTCCCTGCCCTGCCCTGCCCTTCCCTTCCCTTCCCTTCCCTTCCCTTCTCTTCCCTTCCTTTCCTTCCCTTCCCTCCCTCCCTTCTCTTCCCTTCTCTTCCCTTCCCTTCCCTTCCCTTCCCTTCCCTTCCCTTCCCTTCCCTTCCTTTCCCATCCCTACACCTGTACTACACCATCCACCCATAGCATCTTTTACATACCATCTCCATCATCTTCTCCCTCATCTCCCCTCCTCCTCCTTAACCTCCCTTCCACTCATCTCCCTTCCTCTTTTCCCTCCCTCTTTTCCCTCCCTCCCTTCATCTCTCCATCTACTCTAATCCCTACGGCTGGGTAACTTTTATGAGGCCTATAGTAAATGTCCTTGAGAGAGAGAGAGAGAGAGAGAGAGAGAGAGAGAGAGAGAGAGAGAGAGAGAGAGAGAGAGAGAGAGAGAGAGAGAGAGAGAGAGAGAGGCCTGTAAGAAGCCGTATCCAACGTAATCTTTAGTCAAAAAAATGTTAGGTAAAGATGGGAAATGAGATAGTATGGAGGCTGGTAATTGGGTTTAAGATACAGGTGTGTGAGACATAGACACGCACACACACACACACACAGACACACACACACACTCTCTCTCTCTCTCTCTCTCTCTCTCTCTCTCTCTCTCTCTCTCTCTCTCTCTCTCTCTCTCTCTCTCTCTCTCTCTCTAAGCTAGTTATCTCCCTCACATACGGAAATTGAGGTCAAGCGTTATGTGGGTTGCGTCATAGAGAATTTATAGAAAAAAGAACCTCTCTCTCTCTCTCTCTCTCTCTCTCTCTCTCTCTCTCTCTCTCTCTCTCTCTCTCTCTCTCTCTCTCTCTCTCTCTCCGCTATTGTCTTCCTCCATATCAAACTTTTCAATGCTGGATTCAGTAATTAATTTTCCTGGATATTGTCAGGCTGCCGCGCTTTGGGGAAATATTTGCACGACATTTACAATATTGCTCTGTCATTAAACCCGCCAGGAAAATTATGTCCCATTGGAGGAAATTTATTTATTTATTTATTTATTTATTTATTTATTTATTTATTTATTTATTTATTTATTTACAGAACATTTCGAAATTTCAGTGATAATATTTCTCATGATACTAATTTGTTTTTTCTCTCTCTCTATTTTCACAGGTAAGTGGAGTGGAGGAGAATGCAGAGTGAGGGGAGAGAAAGAGGAGGTGGTGGAGAGATGGAGGTAAGTTCGTGAATGGAGAAGAAGATCAGCTGCAGGTAAGATGGAGATATGGAGGAAAAACATAGGGAAGACGGAGGAAAGATAGGAATTTGAAGGTAAGGTATATATTTAAAAGGAAGAGAAATGGAGAGAAGGAGGAAAAAACACGAAGGAATGGAGGAAAGAGAGAGAAAAAAAAAGTAAGAGGAGTATAGATAAAGAGAAAATGACATAAGAGAATGGAGAGGAAAAAAAAATGGAGGAAAGAACACAAGGAAATGGAGAGAAAAAAAGAGAGAGGAAAAAAAGGAAGAGGGAGTAGAGATATGGAGGAAAGAACACAATGCAATGGAGAGAAAAAAAGAGAGAGGGAAAAAAGAAGAGGAGTAGAGATATGGAGGAAAGGAGACAATGCAATGGAGAGAAAAAAAAAGAGAGGGAAAAAAGGAAGAGTAGAGATATGGAGGAAAGAACACAATGCAATGGAGAGAAAAAAGAAAGAGAGGAGAGAAAAGGGGAGTAGAGATATGGAAAGGAGAGAAGGGAATGGAAAAATAAAAAGAGGGGAGAGGTAATGGGATATGGAAGAAAAAAAAAAGAGGGGAGAGAGAGAGAGGGAGAGGTAATTTCCCTCCCAGCCTTTTTTTTCCTCCCACGCTATTGACAATCAAACAATCATTTCCAAAACATTTCTTTCCATTTTTTCCTGTTATATTTTTTTTCCCTCTTTTCAACTTTCCTCTTTCAAAATTCCCCTTCCACTATTTATTATCTCTGTCTCTCTCTCTCTCTCTCTCTCTCTCTCTCTCTCTCTCTCTCTCTCTCTCTCTCTCTCTCTCTCTCTCTCTCTCTCTCTCTTCTATTGTTGTCTCTTTCATTTGCATTTTTCTCTCATTCTCCATTTATCTTCCCTTTTTATCCTCACTTTTTGCAGCATTTTTTAAAGACTCAAATCACAGACTCTTCATCATTCTCTCTCTCTCTCTCTCTCTCTCTCTCTCTCTCTCTCTCTCTCTCTCTCTCTCTCTCTCTCTCTCTCTCTCTCTCTCTCTCTCTCTCTCAGGGTGTCTAAGGTAACGACAAAGGGTGCTAAGGGATTGCTAGAGGGAGGGTGTTTAAGGGAGGGATGTAAGGGTGTCTAAGGGAAGGATAAAGGGTGTTTAAGGGAAGAACAAAGGGTGTTTAAGCGTGAGTCCTAAGGGGGGGGGAAGGGGGGGGGGAAGGGGGAGATGTAATGGTATCCTCAGTCAACAGTGAAGGTTTAACAATACTCAAGAATCCAAACACAGTGGTTAGTGAGGGTCAATATTAGGGAAGGCGAGGAAGGGGTGAAGGGGGGGGGGAGGGGAAGGGGAAGGGAAGGGGTAGCAGCCTCCCCTCACCCTCCTATGACCTTCCCAGCATCTTCCCTTCCCCCTCACCTTCCCTTCCCATCCCATCATCTTCCCATCACTCATCACTGTTTGTTTGGTTTTGGTTGTCTGCTTCTGTTTGTTTGTCTATCTGTCTGTATGTTGTGACGAGAGAGAGAGAGAGAGAGAGAGAGAGAGAGAGAGAGAGAGAGAGAGAGAGAGAGAGAGAGAGAGAGAGAGAGAGAGAGGGTTGTTAATCGGTGCCATTTATCTAATTAATTTATTTGATTCAACTTCTTTATAGTGAAATCTTATAAAGTTTAAGGAACAAAGCTTAATTTTGGGGAAGTTAAGAGATTGTTCAAATTTTAGGCTGTTTAGAGAAGACTCAGCTTAGCGTCAACTTTGGAGAGAGGAAGAGGAGGAGGAGGAGGAGGAGAGGAGGAGGAGGAGGAGGAGGAGGAGGAAGACTAGGAGGAAGGGAAATAAAAGAACGAAACAGAATCTAATGAAAAAAAAAGGGAAAAAGTAGAGAAAGAAATATGAGAGAAGAAAAATAGAAGCGAAGAAAGAAAAGAGGAAGAAGAGGAAGAGGAAGGAATTAAAAGAAGGAAAAATAAGCTAAAAAAAATAATAGAGGAAGGAATAAAATAATAAAAACAAGAATTAAAAAGAGAAGATAACAGAGAAAGAGGAACATAAAAGAATAGAGAAGAGAGAGGAAGTGGAAGAGGAAGAAGGATAGGAAGAGGAAGAAGAAGAGGAAGAAAAAGGGCCACAATGAATCCTGTCATATTAAATGGAGTTAAATTTATGACCCACACTTTAAACATTCCTTAGGCCTATATAATAAGGGGAGGAGGAGGAGGCTGGAGTGAGGGGAGGAGGTGAGGGGAGGAGTGGTGACAGGAGGAAGGCAGTTAGGAGGGGAAAGAATAACTGAAGAATGAGGAAAGATAGAAATAAAGGGAACAGTCGAGTGAGGGGAGATAGTGAAGAGTAAGGGGAGAGTATTGATAAATGGTGAATGATGGGGACAGAACAAAGGGGAGAATGTGGATGAAGGAAGAGGGGAAGGGGTGATAGGGAGGAAAGATTGAATGAGGGGAGATGGCAAGGGGAAAGGGAAGACAGGAAGAAGTGAGGGGAAGAGTTAACTGATGGATGGAAGGAGGATGGGAAGAGTGAGGGGAAAAGTGCATTAAGGGGACGGAAGATATTTTTCAGCCATGCAGAATTTTATTAAAAGAAAAAAACCAGATAGAATTTAAAGGAAAAAAGATAAAGTTTTAAAATAATGAGGAAACTATTTTTGGACTTTTGAAATAGTATTGAAAACATGTATAAGGGATTCAATGTGTTTCCTTTAATGAGTTTATACTTTTATAAGTTTTGAAAAATTAGAGTATAATTTATAAGTAACATCTAAACTTTTGCTTTTAGTGTTTACAAAAAAAAGTATATTTTGTGCATTGAATGTGATTATTTTTTTTCTCTCTCTTACTCTTGATGTTCTTATTGTTATTGTTTGTTATTGTTATTGTTCTTGTTTTGGTTTTTGTTCTGATCTTGTTCTTGTTCTTGATCTTGTTTTTGTTTTTATTCTTATCTTGTTCTTGTTCTTGATCTTGTTTTCGTCCTGATCATGTTCTTGTTCTTGATCTTGCTCTTCTTTGTCTTGTTCTCCTCTTTCTCCTCCTTTTCCTCCCTTCCCTCCTTACAGCCACATCCCTCCTTAGGTACCAGTGGATATGGGTGATGGAATGGGAGAAGGTAATGGGGTATTAGTCGTAATGGGTGTTTGCTAATGGAGGTAATTAATCTCAAGAGGTATGGTTTGTTTAATGGGATCGTTATGGCATGAAGGGTAATAATGTAAGGGGATTTATTTTCTCTCTTTTTCTATCTTCTCTCTTCCGTCTTTTTAATTTTTTTAGATCTTTTTAATTCTGTTTTCATCCTTGCATCTTAGTTTAATGTTTAGTGTAATTTCTCTCGCTTTATTTCCCTGTGTCTCTCCTTTCCTTCCTTTCCCTTCTATTCTCTTACTTTACCTTCCATTTCCCTTCCCTTCCCTTCCCTTCCCTTCCATTCCCTTCCCTTCCCTTCCCTTGCCTTCCTTCCCTCCCATCTCTTCCTAGCCCATCCCTTTCCCAACCCTTCCCTCTCCACACTAACCATTCCCTTTCCTTCCCTTCCCTTCCCTTCCCTTCCCTTCCCTTCTCTTCCCATCCCATCCCATCCCATCCCATCCCATCCCATCCCATCCCATTCCATCCCTTCCCTTCCCTTCCCTTCCCTCCCCTTCCCTTCCCTTCCCTTCCCTTCCCTTCCCACCCCTTCCCTTCCCTTCCCTTCCCTCCCATCACCTTCCCTTCCCTTCCCTTCAGTGTATCCGGTGCATTTCACTTGGTCCACACTACAGAGGGAAGGAAGCCACAAATGAACAAAGCCGGATGGTTGTCAATAGATCAATATAAGTCACGAGGAACCGAAAGGATATTATTGATTCATCCGATTACGAAGAGAAATTGTTTACCGCGTGCGAGAGAGAGAGAGAGAGAGAGAGAGAGAGAGAGAGAGAGAGAGAGAGAGAGAGAGAGAGAGAGAGAGAGAGAGAGAGAGTAGAGAGTAGAGAAGTAAAATAGTTTCTCTGGTGTTTCGTTTACTACCTGGTGTGATAATTAACCCAATAATGTGAAGGTATATAATTAGGTTACCTGAGAGCACTTTGCTATAAATATTATCTTAGTCAGCCTTAGAAGAAAGAAAAAGAGAGATAGAGCGAGAGAAAAAAAAGAGAGGAAAAAAATATATATACCAAAAAAGGAAAAAAAGTGTAGACAACAATTATTATTTTTTTTATTACAACCTTGAAGAAGTATACACACACACACACTTTATATTTTTTTTCCTCCCTCCTCTCCTCCTCCTCTTTTTCTTTCTCTCCCTTTAGAGGTAATTAGAAGGGCGGGTTGAGAGGGGGAGAGTTGCTAATTTCAGGTAAGAGCACTAATATTTTACCTGTGTTTGCTGCAGGTGTTAAAACGCAAGCTGGAGGGAGGCTAAACACACTCTCTGTCTTGCAGGAAGCGTCACGTCCCTTCTCACATTAGTCAAGGGAGGGAGGGAAGGGAGGGAGGGAGGGAAGGAGGGAAGGAGGGAGGGAAGGAGAGGAGGAAGAAGGAAGAGGAGTTAGTACAAGTGTGCTAAACTGGCTAAAGGTATTGTGTGTGTGAGAGAGAGAGAGAGAGAGAGAGAGAGAGAGAGAGAGAGAGAGAGAGAGAGAGAGAGAGAGAGAGAGAGAGAGAGAGAGAGAGAGAGAATAAATCCTCTTAAGATACCTTTGCTATGTGAGGGCCGTAGATTGTGAAGGAGAGGGAGACTGAGGGAGGTGAGAGTGAAGGCCGGACACAGGGAGAGACTGGAGGGAAGGGAGGGGAGGAGAGGGAAGAGGAAGAAGGGGAGGGAAGAAGGGGAGTGTGTGGAGGGAAGGGAGGGTAAGAGGCACATCGGGGCTTCTACCTGGCAGGTGTATGGATGCCACTACTTACCTGACGGGGAAGGACATCACTCACACACACACACACACACACACACACACACACACACACACACACACATACCTTACTGTTAATGTTGTTGTTGCTTATATTTGTTGTCTCTAGTGTGTGTGTGTGTGTGTGTGTGTGTGTGTGTGTGTGTGTGTGTGTGTGTGTGTGTGTGTGTGTGGGGTGGGGTTGGTAGCAGGAGGGGTGTGTATGATCCTATAGAAGTCCTTTGAGATCCTTGGTATCCTTCGTGATCCTCTGCTGTGAGGGGAAGATGCTGCTGATGAGACGAGGCAACCCAAGGAGACGTGAAAGGATGTAGGATGGGAAGAGTGGTGTGTGTGTGTGTGTGTGTGTGTGTGTGTGTGTGTGTGTGTGTGTGTGTGTGTGTGTGTGTGTGTGTGTGTGTGTGTGTGACATGGTTTCTAGAGCACCGAGGAAGGGGAAGGAGAAGGAACTGCGTGCTAGAGAGAGAGAGAGAGAGAGAGAGAGAGAGAGAGAGAGAGAGAGAGAGAGAGAGAGAGAGAGAGAGAGAGAGAGAGAGAGAGAGAGAGAGAAAGAAAAAAAAATTGTGTGAGACTACAAAATGGATAAATAAATAAAGAAGAATGTTAAAATGTAAAAATAAATAATGGAATGAAGGAAGGAAGGAAAGAAAGACTGACTCATTTTTATTCTTTCTTTTATTTTTTTTTTGCTTTCTCTCCTTTATCATATTCTTCCTCTGAATTATTTAGCACAAAACCTTTATCGATGAGAGAGAGGGAAGAGGAAGAGGAAGAGGAAGAGGAAGAGGAAGAGGAGACGAAAAGGAAGGGAAGAAGAGTAGGACAAAGAGAGTTAGGAAATGGAAGAGGAGAGAAAGGGAAGAAGGATGAAAAGAAGAAAGAGGGAAGGGAAGGAAAGGAAGAAGGGCGTTGGGAAGAAAGAAAGGAGGGAAGGAAGGGAAGAGAGAAGGAAGGAAAGAGAGAAGGAGAGGGGAAGAGAGAAGGAGAGGGGAGAGAGGAAAGGAGAGAGGAAGAAAGCAAAGACTTAATGATATATACAATACTAAGAACTAACATTAATATTTAACACACACACACACACACACACACACACACACACACACACACACACACACACACACACACACACACACACACACACACACACACACACACACAACACTAAATAATTTGCTACATTGATATCGTTGTGTGTGTATATTCCAGGTTGTCAGGGAGCTGCCTACACACACACACACACACACACACGCACATACACACGCACACGCACACGCACACGCACACGCAAGCCAATACATACATACACAGCTTTGCATTTTTAAAGTAATATAGATTTTCAATTTTCCCGAGAAACACAAGCACACACACACACACACACACACACACACACACACACACACACACACACACACACACACACACACACATACACACACACACACATACACAGTCAACAATGAAAAAACAACAAAAACAATAACATACAACTGGTAAATGAATTATATAAATAGTAAATAAAAGATTGATAAACGTAAACAAGGATGAATGAGAGTGATGCAAGAGAGTAGAAGGGGCGCCTCCCCCCCTCTCCCCCCTTCCATAAGATGACCTGAGGTGATACTGACCCTTGACCCTCGACCCTTTGACCCTTGACTCGTGACCTCTAAACGTTGCCATTCTGTTTGACCTTTCACACCAGCACTGAAATAGCGTAAGGGAAGTTGCAGACTGTCCCCATATTAATAACAGGAATATTAGTAGTTGTAATTGTAGTAGTAGTAGTAGTAGTAGTAGTAGTAGTAGTAGTAGTAGTAGTAGTAGTAGTAGTAGTAGTAGTAGTAGTAGTGATAGTGGTGGTAGTAGTGGTATTATTATTATTATTATTATTATTATTATTATTATTATTGTTATTATTATTATTATTATTATTATTATACCATTATTATTATTATTATTATTATTAGTGTGTGTGTGTGTGTGTGTGTGTGTGTGTGTGTGTGTGTGTGTGTGTGTGTGTGTGTGTGTGTGTGTGTGTGTGTGTCGCCAGGTGTGCTCAGGTCAACACATATTCTCACCTGAGGTAATTAAAGCAAGATCTAGGACCTTCCAATTACCGCCGTCTCACCTGGCTTGTGGCGCACGACGCGGAGGAGGAGGAGGAGGAGGAGGAGGAGGAGGAGGAGGAGGAGGGAGGAGGAGGAGGAGGAGGAGGAGAGAACATAAATCGAGGAGAGATGTAGGAGTAAGGCTATAGAGTAAAGGGGGAAGGAGAGGAGGACAAGGAGGAGGAGGAGGAGGAGGAGGAGGAAGAGGAAGAGGAAGAGGAGGAGGTGTTGTCGATAAGGGAAGCATGGAGGGTAGGAGGTAAGAGGGGTATTGAGGTAATGGAGGAGAGAATTGGAAGAGAACAAGGTCATGGCGGGAGGAGGAGGAGATGGAGGAGGAAGAAGAGAGGAGGAGGAGGAGGAGGAGGAGGAGGAGGAGGAGGAGGTTAAGGGGGATGACTCTCTTGGGAAATTAGCTGTTGTGTGAAGTGAGTAGGAAGTTGAGGTGGTATCGTCTGTAGAAGGAGGAGGAGGAGGAGGAGAGAAGAGGAGGAGTGAGGAGGAGGAGGAGATGAAATCGTAAGAAGATGCAAATTAAAATTATGATAATCCATTTTTTTATTTTTCTGCTCTGAATATTAGAAGTATAAAAAAATCTCACCTATTTCTATCATCCTTTTTCTTATGTACGTTTTTTCTTATGTACGTTTCCTATGTGCGTGTCTTATGTGCGTTGTTTTTGGGGGTTTAATAAAGTGTTATGTTGAGGACGTCTGTAAAGTTGAATTGGACAAGGCAAGGAAGGGAACTATCGACCTTAAGAAAGTTTATTTTTACTCCAAGTTCGACGTGTAAGAATATTGTTGTTTACATCTGATTATCATGCCTTTCCCTCCTCCCTCTTTCGTTCCTCTTGCGCTCTTCCCCTTCTCCCTGGTTTATCAATTCCTCCTTCTCTCTATTCTCTATTGTTTTTTTTCTCTCTCTTCCTCTAAAATGTCTTCTTGTTTTATTTTTATTTTTATTTTTGTTTTTCTCTTTCTTCTTCCCTTTCCTTGTATAGTGAGTGGTGTTTCCAATATCTTGACTGTCAGTTGTGTTCACTCTCTGCTTTTATCCTTTCCCTTCCCTTCCCTTCCCTTCCCTTCCCTTCCCTTCCCTTCCCTTCCCTTCCCTTCCCTTCCCTTCCCTTCCTCCTCACATTCTTTCCTCCCTCTTCCCTCCACACTGCGTTCCCTTACAATCTCCCCTTCTTCCCCTTTTACATTCCTCTCTCCTTCCTCCCTACCCTTCCTCTACCCTCCCACACTATGATATTTTCAGAAAACTCACCTCCCCTCTTTCTCTCCTCCTCCTCCTCCTCCTCCTCTCCTCCTCCTCCTCCTCCTCCTCCTCCTCCTCCTCCTCCAGCTGGTATTGGAGAAGAGGAGGAATACAAATCAGGATTGAGGCTTGCCCAACTCCTCCTCCTTCTTTGCCTCCTCCTCCTCCTCCTCCTCCTCCTCCTCCTCCTCCCCCTACATGAGGCGTTGCTGGCCTCCTAACGCCTGTATCCCTCCGCGCCCTCGTTAAACCTGCAGTAAATAAAGAAGAACGGCCCTGTGTTTGTCTGGAGGCGTTAAGGGGTCGAAGGGGGGGCGTGGGGTGGGCGTGGGGTGGGCGTGGGGAGGACCAAGGGGTAAGGGGTAAGGGGTAAGGGGGGGGCATCTGTGTTTTTTTTTTGGGTATTGTTGGAACTGGCTTGGAACTAGTTTTTTGAGGAACAGAAAGATTGGTGTTTGGAATGGTGCCAGTTTTTTTATTTTTTATTTATTTATTTATTTTTTTTCTTAAGTATATGTTCATGGTTTATCCTTTTTTTCCATTTTTTGAAGAATGTATATTATTTTTTTCTTTTGGTTTTCCATTTTCCTTTTTTTTTATTCAATGTGTATTTTATTTATTTATTTATTTATTTTTTTTATGGAAGAAGGAAATAAAAGAGAAGGAGAGAAGGGGGAAGATTTTGCAGAGGAAGAGGAAGAGGAGGAGGAGGAGAAGGAGGAGGAGGAGGAGGAAGGGGAAAAGAGGGGAGGAAGTTAGTTTTATTTGAAGGAGGAGGAGGAGGAGGAGGAGGAGGTAAAAGGGATTAGTTTAAGTGAAGGAGGAGGAGGAGAAGGAGGAGGAGGAGGAGGAGGAGGAGGAGGAGGAGGAGGGGAAGGAAAATAGGGTAATGGACAACACTTTGAAGGGAGTGTTTGAAAAAATATTTGAGAGGAGAATGCATGAAGTGTGTGTGTGTGTGTGTGTGTGTGTGTGTGTGTGTGTGTGTGTGTGTGTGTGTGTGTGTGACCTTGACGATGGCATACACACACTCACATACACATAAACACACACACACCACACACACACACACACACACACACACACACACACACACACACGCACACACAATGGTAGATATAATATATTGTTGGAGGAAATGTGTGTTGGCAGAAAGGAAGGAGGAGGAGGGGGGGAGGTGAAGAGAGAGAGAGAGAGAGAGAGAGAGAGAGAGAGAGAGAGAGAGAGAGAGAGAGAGAGAGAGAGAGAGAGAGAGAGAGAGAGAGAGAGAGATCCTCTGATATCCTTGCGAGGGAAAGTTAACTCAATACTCTAGTTTCCTTCTCCTCCTCCTCCTCCTCCTCCTCCTCCTTCTCCTCTTCCTCCTTCTCCTTCTCCTCCTCCTTCTCTTCCTCTTCCTTTCTTCATTGCTATGTGATCAGTTTTTCATTCCTTTCTTCCTTCCTTTTTCTTTCTTTAGCATCAAACATTCTCTTCTCTGATTTTGTTTGGCTGTCTTCTGACCTTTCCCTCCAGCGCTCTTCTCTCCCTTCCTCCTTCCTCTCCCTTCCTCTCTCCCTCCCTCCTCTCCTCCCTCCCTCCTTCCTGCTCTCCATCCCTTCCCTCTTTCCTTCTACTGTAAGTTTAAATTTTCATCTTCCTCTTTCTCCTCCTCCCTCTTGATCATTGTATTTGTCTTCCTCTTTTTCTCTCGTTCTTCTCCTCCTCCTCTTCCTCCTCTTCTTCCTCTTCCTTCTACAACTTATATTGAATAAAGTTTCCATTCGTTCTTTGCTATTAGATTCTGTAAGTTTTTTTTTTTTATATTGTACTTTATCCAATTGTTTCCATGTTATATATAGTAAGGTGGAGGGGTGGGTGGGTGGGGAGGAGCCTTATGCTGTACTATCTTATCTCTTTACACAGAATTTAGAATATATTCCCCAAAAACAGACACGTAGAGTAAGTACCAGAGGATTTGTAAGTGGTTGGTTATCCTGTGTAATCCTTGCGTGTAATCCTCCTCCTCTTCCTCCTCCTCCTCCTCCTCCTCCTTTTCTTCCTCCTCCTCCTCCTCCTCCTCCTCCTTCTCTTCCTCTTCCTTCTCCTCTTCCTCGTAAGTTCAGGGTAATATGACAACTTAAAATGGGCTTTGTACTCTCTCAAAGTTAGTCGCTCTGAACAAACATTCCTAATCTCCCTCTTCTTCCCTTCCTTCCTCCTTTCCTTCCTTCTCCTTACCCTTGTTCCTTGCTTTATCTCTTTCCTCTCTATTCCTGTGTGTTCCTATCTGTTTTTCTTTCTATTTCTGTTACTTTTGTTTTATTTCTCGTTCTTCCCTCCTTCCCTCCTTCCCTCCTTCCCTCCCTTCGCGTGTGTCTCCGTGTGTATTATTGATGTGTTGGTGTGATGGTGAGGCGGCTGTCCTGTAAATATTGTAGTAACAGTAGCATCTTGAGTTAGAAAATGACAGCCAGTAGCAGTAGTATAAGTAATGTTATCTTGGATGGCTGTATAAATGTTTTGTTATTAATATTATTTTTATTCCTTATTAAAAATGTTTGATCTGATTTTGGTGTGAATTCTAACATTATTTTTGGCTTCTAATTTAATTTTTTTTTTTTTTATTACTATTATCTAGATTTTGGTATAAAGATTATTTTTGGGACCAGTTGAACATTTTATTTTTATTTGTATTGAATTTTTTCTAATTATTCTTGGCGTCCATTGAAAGCCATTTTTTTTCCTTTGGATATGAAACATTATTTTTAGTGCATATTTATTTTTTTTTCTTTTTTTCTTATTTTGGTATAGAATGTTGACCGTTTAAGATTATTTTTGGCATCCATTTTAAACAATTTTCTAGGAGTATTAACTAATGCCAGCTTAATATTTCAATCACAATGAGTAGTTTCTTATGCCTACAACTATAATTGATGCTAAATTAAGAGTATTTTGACAGTATAAACAATTTTCAGACCTCAAAGAATATATACTTATTTTCCACCACAACCAAACACCATTTTTAGCATCGAGTTTATATTTTTTCGATACTGACCCACAACATAACCGTCAGACCAACAAAACCATTATCGTACACATACTAGTACATCCCCAATACAACAACAACAGCATCACCTTTGGGCCCAGAAACTATACAGGGAACAACGAGTGAGAGTATACATGTGTCTGTGTGGGAGAGTTTATACATAATACAGTAAAGTATCATTTCATAGTAATTTCTCCTGTATATCTCTACCTTTCTTTATATTCCTTCATAAAAGATGGTCGTGGGTTATGTAGGTTTTCCCAATTCTTATTTCAGGAAGAGTGGGAGGGAGAGGGAGAGGGAAGAGGAAGGAGGAAGGGAGGATGAGATATGGAAGTAGGGTGGGAGAGGGATAGGGAAAGAGGAAGGGATGGTGGAAGGAGGGATGGAGGAAAGGAGAGAAGGAAGTAAGGTTAGAGGGAGAGAGAAGAAGAGTTGGAATGTTAGATATTGAGAAAAAGGAAGGAGAAAGAATTGGAGAAAGTGGAGGAGGGGAGGAAGGGTAACTGATAAAAGTGAATGCTGGAGGGTAGAAGAGAAGAATGAAGGAATGTTGAAGGAGAAGAGATAGGAAGAAAGATTTTTACAGAATTTCCAAGATTTTTTACAGAATTTCCAAGATTTTTACAGAATTTTCACATAATTTTCAAGATTTTAAATGGGAGGAAGAGAATATTTTGCATCGCCTATATATTCGTCAGGTGAGGCACAGGTGTTGCACAGGTGTTACACAGGTGAGGCAGCGGAGCCAAGGGAAAAAATTAGCCTCAGGAAAAGCAATATGACGGAGGTGGTGATGGTGGTGGTAGTGGTGGTGGAGGTGGTGGTGGTGGTGGCGGTCGTGGCGGTATAATATTTTTGAAAGAATGACGTAATTTCTCCAGTTTTCCTCTTCCTCCTCCTCCTCCTCCTCCTCCTCCTCCTCCTCCTTTTCCCTCTGATGCGTCTCCCCATTTTCTCTTCTTACTTTCCACACTTTTCTTCCTTAAGTTTCTCTTTTTTTTTCTTTCTCTATCCTCCTACTTTTCTTTTTAATCTTTCCTCTTCCTTTTTTTTTTGTCATTTTGCCTCCTTTTCTTTTTCCTTTTTCCTTCTTCTTCCTGTTACCTGCATCTTTTCCCCTCTTCACTACTTTCTTTCCCCTCCTTCCTACCTCCATCCTTTGCCGTCCTACCTTTTCCCTCCTTCCTACCTTTTCTCTCCTCCCCTTCCTACCTTTCCTCCTCCCCTTCCTACCTTTCCTCCTCCCCTTCCTACCTTTCCTCCTCCCCTTCCTACCTTTCCTCCTCCCCTTCCTACCTTTTCCCTCCTTCCTACCTTTTCCCTCCTCTCCTTCCTACCTTTTCCCTCCTCTCCTTCCTACCTTTTTCCTCCTTCCTACCTGCTCTCTTTCCCTTTCTTCCTACCTTCCTCCCCTCTTTCCCTCCTCTACCTGCGTGTCTTCCCCTCATCAACATGACTTGTGACTCGACCAACATCTCAGACCAGCCAGCTTCCCTTTTCTTGAGTGAGGTAAAGGGAGCACAAAAGGAGGAGGAGGAGGAGGAGGAGGAGAAGGAGGAGGAGGAGGAAGAGGAGGAGGAGACGAAGAGGAAGAGTGATACGTCGATAGCCAAAAGATAGAATGCCTGGAAATTTAAGGAAAGAGAAAGTGGAAAGGAAAGATAGATTGAGAAGAGATTAATTGGCAGGTGTGACTAAGATACACTGAGGTAATTAATGGTTGATTTGAACACCTTTGTATACCTGGCTAATTTGATTGAGAGAGAGAGAGAGAGAGAGAGAGAGAGAGAGAGAGAGAGAGAGAGAGAGAGAGAGAGAGAGAGAGAGAGAGAGAGAGAGAGAGAGAGAGAGTAAATAAATCTAGTAAATATATTGACTAAAGTTAATAGTTTTCAAAGTTTAATAGTTCCTGCGTGCGTGGCGCCTTCTTCTTCTTCTTCTTCTTCTTGATCTTGTGTTGTTGTTGTTGTTGTTGTTGTTGTTCTTCTTCTTCTTTACGTTCTTCTCTTATATTCTTATCTACAACCTTTTTTCCTTCTTTATCTCCCTTACATGCATAGTTTCCTTCCTCTCTCCTCTCTCCTCGTCCTAGTTTCATTTTATTTTATTTTGTTTTATTTTATTTTATTTTATTTTATTTTATTTTAGGTCATGTTAATAATAGTTTCTTTATATTTTGTTTTATTATTTATATATTTTTTGTTTTATTATTTATATATTTTTTTTATTTTTCATCATGTTTTAAATATTTTCTAATTGGTGCAAGGCAAAGAGTGAGTTTCTTGATCTTTACTGTTGTTTTTTTTATTTGTATTCTATTTCTTGGGGTCTCGTTAAAAATGTTTTCCACTTGATGTGTTGGAAATAATTGCTTTGTCGAGAAAGAAAACGAGAAACTTATTCCATTTATTTATCATTCGTGTGAAATAATTGATGCCTAACTTATTATTATTATTATTATTATCATTATTATTACCACTATTATTATCATCTTTATATACCTTCACGCTGTCATATTATCGTTACAGTTAATCTTTCTTTATTCCCATTCTCTCTATTAAAAACTCAACCTCCGTTTTCTTTCAGCATTGCAATCAAATCCTACTAAGACTTATAATCAAAACCAAATGTCTTGAAATCTTCGTAATGTGACTCTTATGACTTTATTATTCTTTCCCCTTTTGTTTTGAAGTTTCCCCTTATATCTCCTTTGACGTCTAATGAGAGAGAGAGAGAGAGAGAGAGAGAGAGAGAGAGAGAGAGAGAGAGAGAGAGAGAGAGAGAGAGAGAGAGAGAGAGAGAGACAGAGAGAGAGAGAGTAATGCAATATGAAAGAAGCCAATTAAGTCTACCCAGTTCTCTCACATCAATTATTCACATTTATGCATATATATTAAACACAAAAAATTAATGACTTGTTCCATTCCAATAACATTTAGATTTGAACTCGTTTCCCAGACAACGTGGAGTCAAAAATATAATATGGGTCAAAAAAAAAAGAAAGAGGATTTGAAATATTCAGCAAAATAGTTTAAATCATATAACAAAGAAAATGGTGTAGGAATAGTATAGAGAAATTGGATTG
The DNA here is from genome assembly GCA_029783475.1 of Metacarcinus magister. Lineage (NCBI taxonomy): Eukaryota > Metazoa > Arthropoda > Malacostraca > Decapoda > Cancridae > Metacarcinus > Metacarcinus magister. Next base: position 6,085,981 of record JAPQNM010000012.1, on the reverse strand, counting down.
AAATAGTTACAAAATGGTCTGAAAATAGTTTGAAAATAGTATAGAAATGGTGTATAAATGGAATGAAGATGGTATGAAAAGGGTTTGAAAATTTTTATAAAGAATGTATAAAAATTGTATTGAAATGTATTAAAAAAATGTGTCCGACTTAGTTTATTTTCTTAGCACGTACAGAAAACATTTTATAGCGAACGAGTAAAAGTCTCTCTCTCTCTCTCTCTCTCTCTCTCTCTCTCTCTCTCTCTCTCTCTCTCTCTCTCTCTCTCTCTCTCTCTCTCTCTCTCTCTCTCTCTCTCTCTCTCTCTCTCTCTCTCTCTCTCTCTCTCGGCCATATTTTCTTCCCTCTCCTCAACAAATCTCCTTTAATAAATGAAATTCTGACTCTGTGTGTGTGTGTGTGTGTGTGTGTGTGTGTGTGTGTGTGTGTGTGTGTGTGTGTGTGTGTGTGTGTGTGTGTGTTAATAAAGGAAGGGGAAGGAATAAAGGAAGGAAATCCTCTCCATTATCCTTCTTGACTTGGAAACAAAAACGAAATTAGAAATAAAAAAGAATGGTAAGAAAACATCATTGAAGAGAATATTCTGAACAGACTAAACTTTCCTTGTAAAAATGCACGGAAAATATACTGTTTTTTATTTCCTTTTAAGAGAGAGAGAGAGAGAGAGAGAGAGAGAGAGAGAGAGAGAGAGAGAGAGAGAGAGAGAGAGAGAGAGAGAGAGAGAGAGAGAGAGAGAGAGAGAGAGAGAGACTAATTTCATCATATTTCACCACTGTTTTGATAGCTACATATTCTTTTATTTTTCCTTTCTCCTCCTCCTCCTCCTCCTCCTCCTCCTCCTCCTCCTCCTCCTCCTCCTCCTCCTCCTCCTCCTCCTCCTCCACAAGAAATACCTCATCTAAATATAATTGAAAAAAATGGAAAAAGTAGAAATACAATGAATACCAAAATTAGAGAGACCCAAAGCCTCCCTTCCACACACACACACACACACACACACACACACACACACACACACACACACACACACACACACACACACACACACACACACACAGCTGACGGGCCTCATCTTGACATCTCATTCGGCACCAAAGGGAAGGAAAAAAAAAATATATAAAAAAAAAGGATGAAAAGTCAGAAGAAAGGAAATGAGATAATTGATGATGATGATGATGATGATGATGATGATGATGATGATGATGATGATGATGATGTGATGATGATGATGATGATGATGATGTTGTTTTGTTTTGTGAGGAATTTTTGAGCTCATTAATGAAGGCAAAGAGGAAGAGAGACGCCAAGGAATGAAGTTATATGAGGAAGAAGAGGAGATGAAAGACTGAACTATTAGTGGTGTAAAGGTTCTGCGAGAGAGAGAGAGAGAGAGAGAGAGAGAGAGAGAGAGAGAGAGAGAGAGAGAGAGAGAGAGAGAGAGAGAGAGAGAGAGAGAGAGAGATATTACACTACAAAATCCTACGTTCCAATTGCAATTTTCATTTATTCAATATTATTACTATTATTATTATTATTATTATTATTATTATTATTATTATTATTATTATTATTATTATTTTACTATTATTATTATTATTACTATTATTATATCTGGCAGTAAAGAAACAAACAAACAAATAATCGCACATTCCTTTTTCCTTTTGGCTTGAAATTCACTGAAGAAGAAAATTACTTGTGCGGAGACAGCTGTGGGAGGAGGAGGAGGAGGAAGAGGAGGAGGAGGAGGAGGAGGAGGAGGAGGAGGAGGAGGAGGAGGAGGAGGAGGAGAGAAGGAGGAGGGCTCAGCAAAAGGAGAAGAACGCATATAATACAACCCAAGAAAGAGAGAGAGAGAGAGAGAGAGAGAGAGAGAGGAGAGAGAGAGAGAGAGAGAGAGAGGAGAGAGAGAGAGAGAGAGAGAGAGAGAGAGAAGAGAGAGAGAGAGAGAGAGAGAGAGAGAGGCAGTGGCGTGGAGTGAATAGGAAAATAGATCTGGCGTTGTATTTTTGCCTCTTGAAGGAGTGTGGGCGGAATGGCCTTCATAGATCCCTCTTAGAACGCCCATCCACCCTAAGAGTCCCTGTGGGCGGTGCCTCTTGGTGGACTCTTACTCCTCTTACTTCCTCTTTATTTAGACTCCCTCGCCTGATAGTTTAAAATACCTATATTATCCTATTTGTCTTATTTTATACTTGATGTTCTATATATTTTCTTCCCTTCGTTCTTGCGTTTCATCCTTCCTTCCTTCCTTCCTTCCTTCCTTCCTTCCTTCCTTCGTTCGTCTCTCTGTCTGTCTCTTCTTTCCTTTCTACCTTGCCCTCCTTTCATCTTCTGTCATATCCTTTCCTTTCTTCCTTCCATCCTTCCTTCTTTCCTTCCTACCTTCAGTCATATCCTTTCTTTTCTTCCTTCCATCCTTCCATCCTTCCTTCCTACCTTCCTTCCCTTCATCTTTCATCATATCTTTTATTTTCTTCCTTCCATCATTCTTTTTCTTTCCTATCTTCCTTCCTTTTACTCACTCCCTTATTTATTCCTCTACGTTAATCATCTCCAAGTTTTCCCTTTTCCAACTTCTCCTCCCTCCTTCCCTTCTTCCCTCTCTCTCTCTCTCTCTCACCCTCTCCCTCTCATCCAGACAAGCAAGAGAGGAAGGGTAAAGATTCATTGCTTCGTCAAATGTTCAATCTTTCCTTCTTGCTGCATCTTCCTGGAGTCATAAGTCAGGGAGGGAAGAAATATTTACGTCTTTTGTGATATATAACCTAACCTCACACTTCTCATAAAAAAAGTCTCACACTAAATTCTCCTCTCACCTTTTCCTCTTTCCTGGATTTATTTATTTATGCTTGTCTCTCTTCCTCCTCACACTTCTCATAAAAAAGTCTCACACTAAATTCTCCTCTTCTTTCTTTTCTTCCTCTTCCTCTTCACACTCATATAAGACTATTACACTTGATTCTTCTCACTTTTCTCTCTCCCTTCTTCCCTCATTCCATCTATTTCTTCCTCTTCCTCTTCCTCCTTCCTCTTCCTCTTCCTCGTCAACCTCACACTCATAAAACTAACACGCTAGATTCTTCTCGCCTTGACTTCCTCCTCCTCCTCTCCTCCTCCTCCTCCTCCTCCTCCTCCTCCTCCTCCTCCTCCTCCTCCTCCTCCTCCTCCTCCTCCTCCTCCTCCCCCCCCCATAAGACAAATGAGTAGCATTATAATGTTTCAAAATGGTAATGTATATGATATGGTGTACTTTTTTTCCCCCTTTTTTCTCTCTCTCTCTCTTGTTATGCTCTTGTTTAGACTCGGATCTGGGGTTAACGTTCAAGGGGATTATCTTTACACCTTCCTGGTACGCTAGTCTCAAGGTCATTCTATAAAGATGCATTCACACGTCTCTCTACTTTTTTTTCTTTCTTTCTCTCTCTCTCTTTTCTTCTTTCTCTCTCTCTCTCTTTTTTTCTTTTTTTTCTTTCTTTCTCTCTCTCTTTTTTTTCTTTCTTCTTCTCTCTCTTCTCTCTCTCTCTCGCTCTCTCTCTCTCTCTCTCTCTCTCTCTCTCTTCTCTCTCTCTCTCTTTTCGTCCATGTATTGTCTGTCCGTGTGAAAATAAAACATATTGAATCGTGTTTCCTTCTCTTCCTTTTTTTTTATTTTTATTTTTATTTTATTTTTATTTGTCAGTACTAATGTTCCTTGTTTTTGTTTTTTCCAGGTAAGTGTGGTGCTTCTCTCCTCCCCGCCAGGTAACTCCTACGGTGGGTCCTACACTATAAGTCCTTCACTCTCCTGCTGCCTCCCTCCCTCCTTCACTCTACCTCCTTCTTAACATTCTTTCCTCCTCCTCTTCTTCCTCATTTTACCATCGTTTCATTATTTTTTCTTCTATTTATCTGTTCTTCGTGTCATTTTCTCTCTTTATTTTTCTTTCTCTCTGTCTCGTGTGTTTCATTTCATCTATTCTCTCTTATTTTCTTTCTTTCTTTCTTTCTTTTATTCCTCTTTCGTAGTTATCCTGACGTGTTATCGCCTTCTCTCCCTTCTCTCCTTCTTGTTTTCTTAATCCTCGTGATCTGCTATTTAATTCTTTCTCTTTATTCTCTCCTTCTGTACATATTGCCTCACCTCCTTTCTTCTCGCACGTCTTTCCTCCTCCCTTTCCTCCTCCTCCTCCTCCTCCTCCTCCTCCTCCTCCTCCTCCTCCTCCTCCTCCTCCTCACTCAAGGGAAAGAGGAAAATAATGGAGGAGGAAAACATTGATCCATCCTGAGTACTCTTTCTCATTTTTTTTTCCCCTCTTTACTAATTCTCTTTGCTCCTTCAATCCTTCTCTCTCTTCCAACAACGCCCACACAACACCCACACGCCTCACACCCCCGACCCCCTCCCCCTCCTTCCTTCACCCCCCACTCACCCCCCTCCCCCCACAAGACCTGGAACCAAGACAGGTAATTGGACAGGTAAGGCAAATGTTGAACACCTGGTTAATTAGGCGATGCAGGTGCTTCCACGCAGGTAAGGTTGGGAAAAAGTCGATGTTTTGGTGATATTTTTACCTCATGAAATTTAGCTTTACTGCAAATTTTTTTTTTTTTTTTTAGATTAACGTTATAATGAGTGAAATGTGATTTTTTTTTATTCTTTCACTTTTGAGAATTAACTAGCTTTGTAATTTTTGTTTTCAGTGAACGTGATTTTTGCATTCTTTTCGTTGGCTTATTTTCAGTACACGATATATTTTTAGCATTTATATTTTCCTTCTTGTCTGTGGTTTCTCCTTTTCTCTATGTATGTAATAATGAGACTTATAATAATCCCACGATGATGATGATGATGATGATGATGATGATAGTTATTGAAGGTAAATAATTAATTGGATGATGAGAAATGTAATATTCTTCCCAATGACGAACCGACTTGATTATTGGCGGGAAAATGTGGAGGTGATTAAGGACGAGGGTGATTAGTTAGCCACAGAGAGAGAGAGAGAGAGAGAGAGAGAGAGAGAGAGAGAGAGAGAGAGAGAGAGAGAGAGAGAGAGAGAGAGAGAGAGAGAGAGAGAGAGAGAGAGAGAGAGAGTATTCATCCTCCTCCTTACCCCTCCCCCACCCCCATCAGTTTCAGTAAATACACACTGGGGAGTCACTATGAAATTCCATGAATATTCAAGAGGCAAAGAGGAAAGGCCTACACAACTAAGCACACACACACACACACACACACACACACACACACACACACACACACACACACACACACACACACACACACACACACACACACACTGGTCAATAGAAAGTTTATTGGGTAAACCTCATCTCCTTTTTAGAGTATATTGGTTTTCAAGTGAGTTTTGGAGACCACCACGAAGAGGGAGGAGGAGGAGGAGGAGGAGGAGGAGGAGGAGGAGGAGGAGGAGGAGGAGGAGGAGGAGGAGGAGGAGGAGGAGGAGATAGGAAAGGGGGATGCACATAGAGAGAGAGAGAGAGAGAGAGAGAGAGAGAGAGAGAGAGAGAGAGAGAGAGAGAGAGAGAGAGAGAGAGAGAGAGAGAGAGAGAATGCGCGGCCAGATAGTTGAAAGTGGACGCATCAAAGGGTAGGAGAAAGGGAAGAGGGCAAGGGTGAAGGGAAGCAGAAAGGGGAAGAGATGGGGAAAAGGGGAAGAAATTAGTGGTGGTGGTGGTGGTGGTGGTGGTGGTGGTGGTGGTGTGGTGGGGAGGCTACTGTAGTGGTTGAGACTTGTATTGTACTTGTATGGAGGTGGAGATATACTGAGAGACTTGAATCTGAACTGGAATATTGACAAAAGATCAGAAGAGGAGGAGGAGGAGGAGGAAGAAGAAGAGGAAGAAGAGGGGTATAGTAGTAGTAGTAGTAGTAGTAGTAGTAGTAGTAGTTTTTAATCATTTACGTTTTCTGTTTATATGTAATGATAGGTTAGTGTGTGTGTGTGTGTGTGTGTGTGTGTGTGTGTGTGTGTGTGTGTGTGTGTGTGTGTGTGTGTGTGTGTGTACAGGTGAGTTTATTAGGTGAGCACCTGAAGGACGGAAGCAGAGGTTGAGGATCGATACAAGTGAGAAGAGAAGGAGACGAGAATATTTCATTGAGGCAAAGGCTAGTAGGTCTTGTGTGTGTGTGTGTGTGTGTGTGTGTGTGTGTGTGTGTGTGTGTGTGTGTGTGTGTGTGTGTGTGTGTGTGTGAACGAAATATTTGAACACCTTCGTCAACTTTCTAAAATCAGTGTTCAGATCCTAACGAAAATTTGAGAGGTAGTAATAACGAAATTAATTACTCTCTCTTTTTTTCTTTCTCACTCTCTCTCTCTCTCTCTCTCTCTCTCTCTCTCTCTCTCTCTCTCTCTCTCTCTCTCTCTCTCTCTCTCTCTCTCTCTCTCTCTCTCTCTCTCTCGGCCTTGATGCTGCATCTTTAAAGAATATCTAACGTCACTTTCTCTCTCGGGGATGATCGATTCTCCAACGGTTGACAGAGAGAGAGAGAGAGAGAGAGAGAGAGAGAGAGAGAGAGAGAGAGAGAGAGAGAGAGAGAGAGAGAGAGAGAGAGAGAGAGAGAGAGACTAAAGAAAACAATATTGCATCTTCAAAATCTTTCTACCATTGTCTTTCTTCCTACCTTTATTCTATTCTTTCATTCCCTAACCTTCCTCTCTCCTTTATCTGTTCTCCTCCATCCCAGTCTTCGTAACGTCACAACTACGTCACAATATACGTCAGTGTGCATTTAGCTTGGAGACTGTTCTACTAACCTTTGCCTGATATGTTAGGTGTGTGTGTGTGTGTGTGTGTGTGTGTGTGTGTGTGTATGTGTGTGTGTGTGTGTGTGTGGGTGTGTGTGAGATACAGGTGTGCACAAAATATAATTATGAAGTAGGTGAGGTCAGTTGAAGGGGGTCATTATTGGAAAAGAAGAAGGAGGAGGAGGAGGAGCAGGAGGAGGAGGAGGAGGAGGAGGAGGAGGAGGAGGAGGAGAAGAAAAAAAGGGGTAAGAGGAGTGGAAGCTTGTTTTCGGGAGAGATAGATAGATAGATAGATAGATAGATAGATAGATAGAGATAGAGAAAAAAATATCCATACATAATTTTGAAATGTTTCCACAAATACCAAAACCCACTTTATAATTATCTACTGACCAAAACAAAAATGAAAAAAGAAATATGTGAAATCTAATATTTAACTGCGGTGTGTTAGTTGTTATGGCGTATTTGTCCTGACCCCTGACCCCTGACCCCTCCCCCATGACCCCTCCTCCTTGACCCCTCCCCCATGACCCCTCCCCCTGACCCCTCCCCCTTGACCCTCCTTCACCCCACCAAAAGGCCAGTGTTAGGTGGGTGTATTGGGTGGGCAGCGTTGGGTGACAGTGGAAGGTGAGGGGAGTGTCACTTGTGTTGTCTGGGTGAAGGTGACGTGATGCTTGAACCTTGTAAACACACACCCACACACACACACACACACACACACACACACACACACACACACACACACACACACACACACACACACACACACACACACACCTGAGGAACCTGTCTGTAGCTTGAGAAATGATTATGGAGCTTCGAAGAACGTTTGTTGAAGTGTGAGTGAAACGTTTCTTGAGGTTTGTATATATGTGTGTGTGACGTTTTTTTGAGGTGTGTAAGTGGAAGGTTGAGTGAGTGAGTGAGTTAATTATTACAATATTTTTTTTCAAACTAACTATTCAGGATTGTGAAAGCTTGTGAGGCTCAATTATATCCCGGTGTTATTTAATGCAAACATACGTGGAAGGAAAAACAAAACCACATGGTATTCAACTCACCTTAAACACGATAAATATAAACAGTTGTGAGACGAGAGAGAGAGAGAGAGAGAGAGAGAGAGAGAGAGAGAGAGAAGAGAGAGAGAGAGAAAAAAAATCTAGTTACCACTCGCTCATTTGTGCAAAACTCGTGTATAACTTTTAAATCATAACATTTTGGATAATAAATGCCGAGTTGAATGCCGTGTAAATGGAGTGGAATGAAGGCAAAGTGGGAAAAAAGGAGAAACCTGAATAAAACAGAAGTGGGTCTCGAGTTCGAAGGTGGGGAGTCGAGGAGCCTGGGCTGAAGAGCAATAAAAAGATTCTCTCCCGGTACATTTCTGCAAAAGTCAAGGAAAGTAAATGTGGAAAAGAAGCACTTATATTAAATTTTTTGTGTGTTGCTCTGACAGTTCACCTTTAAGAGTGTAATACCGAGGCAAGGCAAGATTGAGGTGGTTACTGTCGTGATTATTATTATTATTATTATTATTATTATTATTATTATTATCATTGATTATTATTGTTGTTTTACCACAATACTACTTCTACTACTACTACTACTACTACTACTACTACTACTATTACTACTACTACTACTACTACTACTACTACTACTACTACTACTACTACTACTACTACTACTACTACTACTACTACTACTACTATGATCAAACCTCAAGATGTTGGGAAGAGAGAGAGAGAGAAGGAGAGAGAGAGAGAGAGAGAGAGAGAGAGAGAAATTTGCTAGTCCTATTATACT
>JAPQNM010000012.1:6072339-6077325 GCA_029783475.1 Metacarcinus magister | reverse complement strand
AGAGGATATTGGAAATACCATTGCAGCATCTGATGCAACCTAATTAAACTTACAACTGTCATTATGAATATTTTGTTTATATGACTAACAATTACGCAGTACAGATGAAACTTAATATTTATATAAAACACATGACTTTTCCTCTCATTTCTCGAAGCTATTAGAGATATTGGAATATCATTGCAGCATCTGATACACTAATTAAACTTACAACTCTCATTATGAATATTTGTTCTATGACTAATAATTACGCAGTAAAATGAAACTTAATATTTATATAAAAACCGGACTTTCCTCCTCATTTTGCTCGAAGCTCTTAGAGATATTGAATAAATCATTGCAGCATCTGATAGACCTAATTAAACTGTGACAACGTGTCATTATGATATTTGTCTACTGACGTACTACGCAGTAACAACTGACTGTATTTTATTTAAAAGACATGACCTTTCCCTCGTCATTTTCTCGAAGCTATAGAGATACTGGTACTATCGTTGCAACATCTGGATATGACTCTATTCAACTGTACAACTGATATTATGATATTTGTGTCTATGACTAATCATTACGCAAGTAAAATGAGCCGTAATATTTATTAAAAACATGACTTTCCTCGTCATTTTCTGAAAAACGCGATTAGAGAGATGTGGAATATAATTGCCAGCATCTGATATGACCTAATTAAACTTTACAACTGATATTATGAATCATTTTGTTCGATATGACTAATATTACGCAGTAAATGAACTAATATTTTATTTAAAAAACATGACTTTCCTCCGCATCTTCTCGAAAGCGTAATAGTAGATATTGGAGAATATCATTGCAGCAATCTGATAGACCCGCAATTAAACTGTACATCGTGATATATATGATATTTTATTCTATGGCTAATATTTACGCAGTAAAATGAACTTAATATTTATAAAAAACATGACTTTCCTCCTCATTTTCTCGAAAGCTATTAGAGATATTGGAATATCATTGCAGCATCTGATAGACCTATTAAACTGTACAACTGTCATTATGAATATTTGTTCTATGACTAATCAATTACGCAGTAAAATGAAACGTAATATTTATTTAAAAACATGAATTTCCTCCTCATTTTCTCGAAGCTATTAGAGATATTGGAAATATCATTGCAGCATCTGATACCCTAATTAAACTGATCAACTCTCATATGAATATTTGTTCTATGACTAATATTACGCAGTAAATGAAACTTAATATTTATATGATGACTTTCTCCTCATTTTCTCGAAGCTATTAGAGATATTGGAATATCATTGACGCATCTGATAGACCTAATTAAACTGTACAACTGATATTATTAATATTTGTTCTATGGCTAATAATTACGCAGTAAAATGAACTTATATTTATATAAAAACATGACTTTCCTCCTCTTTTCTCGAAGCTATTAAGATATTGAAATATCATTGCAGCATCTGATAGACCTAATTAAACTGTACAACTGTCATTATGAATATTTGTTCTATGACTAATATTACGCAGTAAAATGAACTTAATATTTTTTAAAAACATGACTTTCTCCTCATTTTCTCGAAAGCTATTAGAGATATTGAAATATCATTGCATCATCTGATACACCTAATTCAACTGTACAACTGATATTATGAATATTTGTTCTATGACTAAATATTACGGCGTAAATGAAACTTATTTTTATATAAAGTTTTTTACTCTCTTTTATAAATGTATAATTTACCACCCCACACCACCACCACACACCCACCACCACCACCACCACCACCACTATCACCATCACCACCACCACAACACCAAAAACCAGGCTATTCTTTCCCCTCCTCCTCCTCCTCCTCCTCCTCCTCCTCCTCCTCCCCCCTCCTCCTTCTCCTCCTTCTCCTCCTCCTCTTCCCCTTCCCCCATCAAGCACAGGCCAGACCCAACCCACACGCTATTACCTCACCGATTCCTCTCTCTCTCTCTCTCTCTCTCTCTCTCTCTGTCTCTCTCTCTCTCTCTCTCTCTCTCTCTCTCTCTCTCTCTCTCTCTCTCTCTCTCTCTCTCTCTCTTGAGGTAGGAGACGACTCTCTCACTTGTGCCTCGTCCTGATTGCCTGTATAACTTGTTACACCTCCTCTTCTTCTTCCTCCTCCTCCTCCTCCTCCTGCCCCTCCTCCTCCTCCTCCTCCTCCTCCTCCTCCTACTGCTCCTCCTCCTTCTCCTCCTCCTCCTCCTACTGCAACTCTGTCATCCATATCTTATAGTCCATTATCTTTCTCCCTCTATATACCCTCCTCCTCCTCCTCCTCCTCCTCCTCCTCCTCCTCCTCCTCCTCCTCCTCCTCTCCCTCCTCCTCCTTAATTCATCGGATGGTAGTGGAAGAGGAAAGGTAAGGGAAGGTAAGGGAAGGTAAGGCAAGGTAAAGGAAGGTAAAGGAAAGGTAAGGGAAGGTAAGGGAAGGTAAGGGAAGGTAAGGGAAGGTAAGGGAAGAATGGGGAGGAAAGGAAGGAGAGGGACAGAGGGAAACTTCTACGAGGGGGAGGAGGAGGAAGAGGAGGTGAAGGAGGTGAAGGAAGAGTGACGGTAGTTGTCAAAAAATGAAGAGGAGGAGGAGGAGGTAGAGGAGGAGAAGGAGGAGGAGGAAGGGGAAGAGGAGTAGGAAGAGGGCGGATGTCTAGTAGTCATCCTCGTCTCTCTCCACCACCACCACCACCACATCCTCCTCCTCCTCCTCCTCCTCCTCCTCCTCTTCCTCCACCTCCTCCACTTGCCGGTAATGACGCTCTGATCCCCCTTATGGAGTTCCGCGGTGCCTTTCTGGGTTCTAATGCCCGGCCGATCCCCTCACACGGGCGGGGGGGGGGAGGGGAAGGAGGGGAAGGAGGGGAAGGATGGGGGAAGGAAGGAAGGGAGGAGGAAGAGGAGGCTACAGAGGAGTGTTTGGAGGGATGAGGGAAAGGAATGGGAGGGTTTGAGGGGGAGGAGGAGGAAGGAAGGGGTTAAGAGGGGAAGGAGGGGAGGAGGAAGGGGAGACTACAGAGAGAGGGGAAAGAGGAGGGATGAGGGGAAGGAGTGTTTGGAGGGAGGGAGGTAAGGAAGGAGGGAGGGTAAGGGAAGAGTGAGGGGAAGAAAGGGGTATTGAAGGATGAAAGAGAGAGGGAGGGTAAAGGAGGAGTAAGGGAGAGAGAGAGGGAGGGTAAGGAAGGGAAGGGTGAGGGTAAGGGAGAGAGGGTAAGAGAGGGTAAGGGAAGGAGGGAGGTAAGAGAAGGAGGAAGGGAGGGAGGGAGGAGAGAGGAAGGGAGGAAGATGCTTACAAAATAATTAATTTAGATGTGTTTCTAGTCTCTCTCTCTCTCTCTCTCTCTCTCTCTCTCTCTCTCTCTCTCTCTCTCTCTCTCTCTCTCTCTCTCTCTCTCTCTCTCTCTCTCTCTCTCTCTCTCTCTCTCACTTATTATTATCTTTATTATCATCTTTACTACCATTGCTATTATTTTCACACATGGTAAAAAAAAAATCAATACAGAAAAGAAAGAAAAAAAAAAGAAGAGAGAGAGAGAGAGAGAGAGAGAGAGAGAAAGAAAGAAAGAAAGAGAGCAAGGAAGAAAGAAAGAGAATAAAAATCACAGTGGAAATAAAGATTGGAGGAGGAAGAGAAAAAAAGACAGGAAAGACGGGTGGAAAGAGAGAGAGAGAGAGAGAGAGAGAGAGAGAGAGAGAGAGAGAGAGAGAGAGAGAGAGAGAGAGAGTGAGGGGGGGAGGAGGGAGTGAGGGGAAGGAGGTTATGAGGTCAGGTGCGGGGAGAGCCTCTCGGCGGACCATCAGGAAAGGAGTCCCATGCATACCTGAGTGTGTCCCCTCACCTCCCCTCACCTCCCCTTACCTCCCCTCACTCTCCCTCACTTCCCCTCACTTCCCCTCACCTCCCTCACTCCCCCTCACCTCCCCTTACCTCCCCTCACCTCCCCTTACCTTCCCTCACTCTCCCTCACCTCCCCTCACCTCCCCTCACCTTCCCTCACCTCCCTCACTCTCCCTCATTCTCCTCTTACCTCCCCTCACTCTTCCCTCACCTTCCCTCACCCCCCCTCACTTCCCCTCACTCTCCCTTCTTTCATTAACTCCCTTTCACTGTTTTCCCCTCTTTTTCCCCTCTCTCTCCCTCCCTATCACCCCCCATTCCCTCTTTTCCCCTCTCTCTCTCTCTCACTCTATCACAACGTCTCACTCCTCCCCTCATTGCCTCCCCTCCCTTCTTCCTCCTCCTTTAAGCTCCGTCGCATCCTCTTCCTCCTCCTTCTCCTCCTCCTCCTCCTCCTCCTCCTCCTCCTCCTCTTCCTCCTCCTCCCTCGTCTCCCTTTCTTTCTCATTTCTTCCTTCACTCTTCCCATCTCCGTCCGACTTTCTCTCATAACTTCCTCCACTACCATCTCTCTCGTCCTCCTTCACCCCCCCTCCCCCCACTCACACCATGCATCATTCTCTCCTCCTCCTCCTCCTCCTCCTCCTCCTCCTCCTCCTCCTGCTCCTCCTTATTTCTCTTTTCCTTGCAAGCACTAGCGGTCGTAAGCGTTCATTTCATTTTATCCTCCCAAAGAGAGAGAGAGAGAGAGAGAGAGAGAGAGAGAGAGAGAGAGAGAGAGAGAGAGAGAGAGAGAGAGAGAGAGAGAGAGAGAGAGAGAGAGATTATCAATTATGAAATCACTCTTCCTTGTCTGCTTAGCTTTGATTTCTAAAGAGGAGGAGGAGGAGGAGGAGGAGTGGGAAGAGAAGAAAATAAAACAATAACAATAAAGAAGGCATTGGAAGGAAGAGAAAGAGGAATCAGGAGAAAGAAAGAAAAAAGGAAAAAGAAAGAAAATTTCAGATATAAATCAAATAATGTGAGTTTTCTCGTAAAGAAGGAAGGAAGGAAAGAAGGAAAGAAAGAAGGAAGGAAAGAAAGAAGGAAGGAAGGAAGGAAGAAAGGAAGGGAGGAAGGAAGAAAGGAAGGGAGG
>JAPQNM010000012.1:5979839-6062339 GCA_029783475.1 Metacarcinus magister | reverse complement strand
GTGAGGTTAGTTTAGGTTAGGTCAGGTTAGGTTACGTTATGTTAGGTTATGTTGGTGTTTCTCTTGCATATAAACGCGATGGTTGTAAAGACAGTATTTTTTTCATATTTTCTTTCTTCTGTTTCCTCTTTAGTGAAACCTTTTGAAGAGGGACAAGAGGGTTAAGTCAGCTTAGCCCACCTTAACGATGCTACTGTTTACTCGTGAATTTATTAAGGGCAGCCTCGACTCTTTACCTTGCACTATGTAGCTTCTATCTATCTTACCTTACTTCTAGATGCAATGAAACACAGGTTATATCCTTTCTATATTAAGGCCGATGATGCTATGTGCGTCTCTATGCAATATTAATCTCTACGGAATGATTCAAGACGACGTATCTGTATAATAATTTCATTTATAAAAAAAAAAAAACGCAGTACTTTTATTGCACTGTCAAGCTCCATCAAGAGGATATGATAGGTATCAGTAACCCACGTATACTCCTACACACTCCTTGGTACCCCGTAAGGAACACATATAGTCTTAACACACATAAAAATATAAATAACCATGAAAAGGATATCATTATAATACCAAAAAACTAAACTAATTAACCATATTCCCAACCATAAAAAAATGAATAATACCTTTCAATCTAAACAATGGCTGCCTCACTAATTTCCACTCTTTAACTTAATCCATCTATTATTTTGAACACAAATGACATCCAGACATTTACCTACCACTGCAATGATCACGAGATGTTTAAGAAGCTCTCCTCTGCTCCAAGGGATGAATTAGCTAGGTTGCTTGAAGGCACTGTATGACACGATAAATATAAGCACACCTTCCTGCGTTTGGCTAACCTGCTCTAATAATGTAATGGTGTCTGACTGTGGTTCTCTAACACCCAATCCTACGCCAAACAAAGTAGAGCCCGGGTATTAATCATGTTTTCTCACTCATAAAAAGTAATTACGCTTTAAAACATAATTATTCCTCTATTTATTCATGTATTCCCATGTTTTATGTGATATGGATGGTAAACTTGACTATATAGCTTCCTTTGTTTATTCAGGTTTATTCATGTCGTCCGCCTCTTGTCTCTTTTCCTATTTCTTGATTTAAGTTGTCGATTCTACTTCTATTTCAGTCTATATATTTTAATAGACACTTAAACATTGTAAAACAGAAAATGTTACACAGGATTTATACATTCTTTACGTGTTAATGAACTGTATATTGAAGGTAGCTTGTATTATGTGTAACGCATAGCCTAGGGCATGGCAGTTTCACTAGTAGCCTATTGTTATTTTTATGATTATCAATACAACTCTTCTCTCTCTTCATTTTCTTCCTTACATGTGTATTCTCATGATAATCTATACAACTTTTTCTTATTCCTTTATCCTCCTCACATCTCTATTCAATTATAATGTATACAAATCTTCCCGCTCTCGTTTCCCCTCATAACCTTACCTTACCTAATCTAACCCTTATCTTCCTCACAGATGCATTCCCTTATAATCTATACCACTCTTCCTTCCTTCATTTCCCCTCACAACCTAACATAACATAACATAACATAACATAACATAACATAACATAACATAACATAACATAACATAACATAACATAACATAACATAACATAACATAACATAACATAACATAACCTTACCTTCCTCACATATGCATTCAATTATAATCTATACTCGTCTTCCTTCCCTCGTTTCCCCTCGGTGGTGCCCTTACGAAGACCTTCCTGATGGGGCCCCAGTCATCTCAGGTGTAAGGAGTCAGTACCTGCCTGGTGATTGGGTGGACATTACCTGTACTTCAAGCAAATCTAAGCCTCCTGCTGTCCTAAACTTTACCGTGAATACAAAGCCTGTAAGTAAGAGAGAGAGAGAGAGGGAATGTACGTGAGAGAGAGAGTGAGTGATTGTGTGTGTGAGAAAGAGAAATTAAACTATTATTATTATTCTTGCACCATCATATATAAATAACTTAAAACCACTGCCTTACCATAAACAAAAAAGCTGCCAGTATATTCAAAGTAACGAAATTAACATACTCTAAAAAAAAACAACATTAAAGTCTACCTTACAAACTCACCATTTTCTCTTAATAACTCAAAACTAGAACAATAATCCCACATCTTTTACCTCCTTTTCCAGGCTCCAAATGGATGGCTAGAAACACAAATAGACAAAGAGGATGATGATAAGCTCTTCACGTCTAAATTACGTCTTCGGTTCTCCCTCCTGCCGCGCCTTCTACAGGAGGAAGCGGGGAGTCTGAGGGTGCGGTGTGCTGCAGAGATCCCAGGCGTGTATCTACAGTCTGCTCAGGATATGCTAACAACGAGGCCGCCCTATCAAGCCTCTGTCCTTGGTTCTGCTGCTACTGATGGTGAATGTGGTAGTAGTTATAGTAGTAGTAGTAGTAGGAATAGTTGTTGTTGTTGTAGTAGTAGGAGGAGGAGAAGGAGGAGTTTTGGTTAAAAATATGTTTTGTTTCTCTATTTTTTCAACTACTAACTCTTCTACTACTACTACTACTACTACTACTACTACTACTACTACTACTACTACTACTACTACTACTACTACTACTACTATAAGAAGGATATGGGAGTGTATATCATAATTTTCTTTCTTTCTAATACTCTCTCTCTCTCTCTCTCTCTCTCTCTCTCTCTCTCTCTCTCTCTCTCTCTCTCTCTCACACACACATTCTCCCTCCACAGATCCTCGTTCCTGCTGTTCTTTGACCCTTCTGCTGCTACTACTACTGCTACTACTGCTGCCGTGACCTCAGATAACACACACGCATCTCTGAGACGCCCCACGCCCACTACCACGCCCACACGCCCGCTACCACGCCTTCGTCAGCGCCCCCTGTACCCTCCTGACCTCGCTGACACCCCCTCGACACCTCCTGCTGATTCCTATTGACGAAGGGTGGCTCCTCTCCCTTCCTGCCTCCCTCCTCGTTAAGATTTGGAACTACTAAAGAAGGGACGAAATTTTGTGTTTCTTCAGGTTTTTTATTTTGTTTTTGAAGATATTTTGACCTGAAGAATGTGATGCTATTTTTTTTCTTTCTTTCTTTCTCGCGCTTTCTTTTTTTTTCTCTCTCTCTCTCTTTTAATTTCCTCTCACTCCCTTTCTCTCTTTTTTTTCTCATTCATTTATAAGGGAACTGCATTTTTTCTATATATATTTTTTATTTTTTTATTTTATCTAACACTAATATTAAAGAAAGTTGTTTATATATCTATGTATTCTTATTATTTCGTTATTATTTTCATTTATTCAAGCAAGATATATATTCATTATTATTTATTTATCATTATTATTTATTCAAGAAGGTTTACCAATCGATCAGTCAGGCAATCAGCGGCCTCGATGCACGTTCCTCTCAGCCAATCATGTGTCTGTCTACTCAACTCTGGATCTGCTTAGCCAATAACAGAGAGGATATGATATTCCCAACCACCAATCAGATTCTTCGACTCATCAATTGTTATCCTTCAAAAAAGAAAAGAAAAAATTGTAAAATAAAGGAAGAATTGTGTGTTTTTTTTATTTAATTGTTTATTTATTTCATGGGGTTTTTTTTATGTACGATTATTATGAAAAATGTTACATATATGTTTTTTTCTTTATTTTTGTATGTTTTTTTCCGTTTTTATTTTGTTATCTAATTCTACATATTTTAATGCATTACATAATCCATGTTTTTATATACTAATTACGACCAAAAACAATTATCTTATCTCTCTCTCTCTCTATCTCTATCTCTCTCTTTCTTTCTCTCTCTCTCTCTCAATTTACCCTCTTCGCTTTATGCCCAAATCACAGACTCTATAGTCCTTCCCTAACCTCATTCTCCCTCTTTGCTTCCCTTCTTCCTCCCTTCCCCTCTCCCTTCCCCTCACTCCCCCCCTTCCGTCTTCCCTTCCCCTCTTCCTACCCCCTAACCCTCAATCTTCTTCCCTTCTCTTCCTCCCTCCCCCTCTTCCTCCCTTCTCCTCTTCCTCCCTTTCCCCTAATTTTCCCTCTCCCCTCACTCTCCTTGCTCCTCTCTCTCCCCTCTTCCTCCCCTTCCCCTCCTTGCCTTCCCTCTTCCTTCCCTTCCCCTGATTCTCCCTTCCCCTTTCCCCTCACTCCCTTTCCCCTCTTCCCCTTCCCCTCCTCCTCCCCTTAACTTCATTCTCCCTAGCCATAATTCTCCCTTCCCCTCTCTCTATCCCCCTTCCCTCTCTCCCTTTCCCCTCCCCCTCCCCCTTCCCCCCCTCACCCCCTTCCCCTCACAGTCAACAAGGTAACACAGGCTGAGGCTTTCAAGATTTCCCTAGAGTAAGAGAAGGTGCTATTAGGCTCTCTCTCGCTCTCTCTCTCTCTCTCTCTCTCTCTCTCTCTCTCTCTCTCTCTCTCTCTCTCTCTCTCTCTCTCTCTCTCTCTCTCTAAAATTGAATAAATAACTAATTCATTTCAATCTACATCAGAATACGACTGATTTATATATATATATATATATATATACTTTTTTATATATTTTTGCTGTTTCCCGTATGATTTCCTCCCCCCCCAACCCCCAAACCTAACCCACCAACTTCTAACCCCCAACCCCCAACCCCCAACCCCAACCCCCAATTCTCAATCCCAACCCCCAACCCCAACCCCCAATTCTCAATCCCTAAACCCCCGCATATAATAATAATAAATAATAGTAAGCTTCTGACTGATGATCATTATTATTATTATTATTATTATTATTATTATTATTATTATTATTATTATTATTATTATTATTATCATTATTATTATTACTGTTAAGTCGAGGTCCCAAAATCCACTTGCTCACATATATGACTCCTTACTGTGTGTGTGTGTGTGTGTGTGTGTGTGTGTGTGTGTGTGTGTGTGTGTGTGTGTGTGTGTGTGTGTGCACGCGCGCGCCTCAACTATAAATTATACATATATATTTGTTTGCTGTTATTGATGCGTTGTATAGAAGAAGAAGAAGAAGAAGAGGAAGAAGAAGAAGAGGAGGAGGAGGAGGAAGCGTGCGTCTGTAAGCTGTCTGTCTGTCTGTCTGTCTGTTTGTCTGTCTGTCTGTCTATCTGTAGGTCATCTAGGACATGAATTTTCTACATAATCATAATACTGTACATATCCGTGTATGTATGTATGTATGTATGTATGTATGTATGTGTGTATGTATATACTTGTGCGCTAACGTGTGTATAAATATAGAGGATTCGTGTGTACTTTTCATTCCTATCCTTTGGCGGTTAAGAAGATAAATGAAAAGCAGTTATATATTATTATTTTATTAACACATAATTTCAAAACATCATTATTAACTTGAACCCTAAACATCCTCTTTTATCTCCTCCTCCTCCTCCTCCTCCTCCTCCTATTCTTCCTCCCTTTGCTATGCTTTATAAAGACCGTGTGTGCAGAGGAGGGCGAGAGTTACAAAGACAGGCTGAGGGGAGGAAGGGAAGGAAGGGGAGGCAGTGAGGGGAAGCCTGAGGTAGGGAAGGAAGGGGAAGTACTGAGGGGACAATTAAGGAAGGAGAGGAAGTGAGGGGAAGCAGTGAGGGAAAGCCTAAGGAAGGGGAGGTACTGGGGGGACGCATAAGGAAGGGGAGGAAGGGGAAAGGGGGAAGGGGAGGAAGGGGAAAGGGGGAAGTGAAAGGAAGCAGTGAGGGGACGAAGTAAGGGGACGCCAGGCTAATGAGGGGAGAGGAAGGAGCGTAAGGTGGTCAGAGAGAGAGAGAGAGAGAGAGAGAGAGAGAGAGAGAGAGAGAGAGAGAGAGAGAGAGAGAGAGAGAGAGAGAGAGACTTATTTTCATCATTACCCCCCCCCTTTACCCCTTTCCCCCCCCCCATTAACCCCTTCAGGTATAGGGTAGAAGGTTTTTTGCCACTGCCGTTAAAACTGTTTGTCATACACGAAAACTTTTTCAACAAATTTTACTGTAAATTCGAATATCTAAAAGTTTTATTGAAGGCATTTTTCACGCATCTGTGACGGTAAGGAATTTTTGATTCTGTGGTCCGAAAATGTACAGAATTGAGGTCGAATATGTTTTTGCCATTTTACTACGAAACTATTACTCTTACAGGAAAAAGGATTAGAAACAAAGTTATGCAGCTAGAAGAGATCTATCGATTGGTGTCATCATATTTCCAATATCTATTATACCTATGGAGAAAAGTTAATTATTGTGAACAAAATGAATGTTTTCTTTTTTCAATTTTTACATCTATACATATGTTCCAATTCCATATCACTATAGCTCAAATGAACGGGCGTGTCCTGCTCTTTCTTTTATATTCCATACTCTTTTTACGTAAACCTCATAGTTTTCGAGTTATTTTTAAATACATGATTTCTGCCAAAAAATCTGAGGTGGTACCCATGGAAATTTCATGAAAATTTCCACACCTCGGAATTTCATGAAAATTTGTACATAGAGGTTTTCGGTCATACTGAACACGAATCTGGACTCAGTTGCATCATTACTATAATATCAAACATTAAAAAAATTAAAAAATAAAAATAAGAGATACAGGAAATACTTGCATTATTCCCGTTACCATCATCTCATATTCATTATCATTATTATTATTACAGTATTTTTTCATCATTATGGTGATGGTGGTGGCGGTGGTGGTGGTGGTGGTGATGGAAATTCTTACAACAATTTAATAGATAAAGATAATAATAATGTGTGTGTGTGAGTGTGTGGGTGTGTGTGTGTGTGTGTGTGTGGGTGTGTGTGATAGACAAGCTGACCCCTACCCCTCCTAAACTCCTTCCTTCCCCCCTCTTACCTCCACAGAGAGAGAGAGAGAGAGAGAGAGAGAGAGAGAGAGAGAGAGAGAGAGAGAGAGAGAGAGAGAGAGAGAGAGAGAGAGAGAGAGAGAGAGAGAGAGAGAGAGAGAGAGAGAGAGAGAGAGAGAGAGAGAGAGAGAGGAGAGAGAGAGAGAGAGAGAGAGAGAGAGAGAGAGAGAGAGAGAGAGAGAGAGAGAGAGAGAGAGAGAGAGAGAAGAAAAAAAAATGCTAACCTAAGCCTAGATGAAGCCTTGAAACACACACACACACACACACACACACACACACACACACACACACACACACACACACTCATTATACCTTCCTGACGCTCGTACCTTGCCTGGAAATCAATATATTAATCCTCTTCTTTTACGTCCGTTATATAACTAGTGAATGTGTACTGTATTTATAAGTGTTGCTAGACATTAAAGTTAGATAATATCGTTTATACTGTAATAATAATAATGATGATGATGATGATAATAATGATGATGATGATGATTAAGAGTATTATTAAACAGAATATAGATAATTATAGATTTAAGTTTGAATTCGTATTTACTGGTATAAAGTATATATTTTTAGTTAAGTTAAATAAATAAGTATAGGAGTGAATCATAATATTTGTTTACTTTACAAAGCTAAATGCAAAGGTGAGAGCAGGGAGGACTCAAAGATACCAACCTTTACTTAACTTAAAAAAAATAAACAAGCATATTAATTAGTAACGCTTCTCCTCTCTGTCTGAAATATTTTGTTTTCGATCCTAGCAAACAACAATCTCACCTCACTACCACCAAGGACTCGAAATAAGTGTAGAGTCCTTGCTACCACCAACCTTACCGATGTTAGTTAGTCATCGGTAAGGTTGGTGTACGTGAGGTGAGGTTGTCGTCTGCTGGGATCGAAAACAAAACATTCCAGACAGAGAGGGGAAGCGTTACTCTTTTCCCCTCGTATTTAGTGCCAGCAGGGCCGCCACACACTACACAACCATGCTACTATCTTGAATCTACAGGTTGGGTTTATATATATAGTATTTTAATGTGGTATAAGTGTGTTATTGAGGTATTATTGATTGTTTTGTACACTAGTTCGTATGAGTCATTATGAGTCACGGGGAAATTTTGTATATGGTGTCATTTCATGTTTATTGTTTCCCCTCAGTGTGTTATATTGGTGTGGTTTTTTTTCCCCTTATGAGTGTGTTGTGTGTTTTCGTTTTTTTATTACGTTTTGTTATGTTTTTCTTTTTCTTTTGTTATGTTTTGTTATGTTTGGTATTATTTTACATCTTTTACCAATAGTTTTAATACATTTTATCAGAATTATATTGGAATGCTCATGTTTGTTTGTGTGTATTGTGTGTACTGGAAATATTCTTCATAGCCTTCTATTCTTCTTTCTTTCCTCTAATAACTCATTTTCTTTCACACAATCTCTCTCTCTCTCTCTCTCTCTCTCTCTCTCTCTCTCTCTCTCTCTCTCTCTCTCTCTCTCTCTCTCTCTCTCTCTCATACCTTCCATTTCTGCCATATTTTTCCTCCTTCCTACATTCTCTTCTCATCTCATTTCCCTTCTTCCCTTCTTTCCTCTTATCCTCTCCCTCCTATTACCCTTCCCTTTCCTTCCTATCATTTCTTCCTTCCCTTCTTTTCTCGCATTCTCTCCCTTTATTACCCCTCCCTTTCATCTCTTCCTTTCCTCCTATCTTTCCCTTCTCTCAGACCCCTTTCCATCCTACCCCTTCCTTACCGCCCCATTTTACCTTCCCTTCCTCCCCAACACACCTCCCCTTCCTTCCTCCCCAACACACCTCCCCTTCCTTCCTCCCCAACACACAATCCCTCCCAACCTCAACACACCTCCCATTCCCTTCCCCCCTTCAGGAATGGTTCAAGGGAGTGAGGGGAAGATGAAGAGCAGCACTGCAGCAGCGGCGGCGGAGGCGGTGAAGGTGGTGGTCAGATGCCGGCCCATGAATGAACAGGAAACGGCGAGTCAGCATGAAAGGTAACATAGACAGACAGACAGACACACATAGACAGCTAAATAGAGATAATAGATATATGGTTAAATTCAGAAAGGAACAGAGATAAGGACAGATAGATAGATAAGGAATGGAACAAATACAGATATATAAAACAGACAGACAGACAGACAGATTGATAGGGAAAAAAAACTATGAATAACAAAAGAGGTGTAATTATATCATATTCTCTTTATTCCTATAGTTTAGACTTTGAACTGAAAATAAGAAATACAGGTGGTTTTTTTCCCACATTAATCTATGGAAATGAAGAAAAAGGTGAAGGTTAAAATTTTCTCCTCCTCTTCCTTCCTCCTTCCTCCTCCTTCCCCCCCCCTTCAGAGTGGTGGACATGGATGTGGACCGAGGTGTTGTAGAGCTCCGCAACATCAAGGCCGCTGACTCGGACCCTCGGAAGACCTTCACCTTTGATGCCGTGTACGACTGGAAGTGAGTGAGAGAGAGAGAGAGAGAAGAAGGATTTTTATTATATTTATTATGTTTAAATGTGAATTATTTGTCTAATGTTTATTCTTCTTGTATTAACTAACTAGATATGTATTAAGTTTGTGTGTTAGTTAGTTTATAATTCAGTCAAGCAATCGATCAGTTATGTATTGACTTAGGTAATAATTTATATGGTTTAAAAGTTATATATTGTTTATTTAAGTAAGTTAGTTCGTTTACCTGGCAACTAAATATATCCTCCTCCTCCTCCTCCTCCTCCTCCTCCTCCTCCTCCTCCTCCTCCTCCTCCTCCTCCTCCTCCACCACCACCACCACCACCACCACCACCACCACCACACAGTTCTAAGCAGCAGGAGCTTTATGATGAAACCTTCCGGCCACTCATAGACTCGGTGCTCAATGGTTTCAACGGGACCATCTTTGCCTACGGACAGACAGGCACCGGGAAAACATACACGATGGAGGGTAAGTGTGCGTATATGTGTGTGTATGTTTCTGTGTGTGTGTGTTTCTGTGTGTGTGTGTATGTGAGGAGTGTTGGTTGATATTAATTTTTTTGTATAACTCCCTCAAGAAAAGTCGTCAATTTATTCCTATCCATACACTCATTTTACTCTCTCTTATAACTCTCCCTTCTTTCACCCTTACTTATCCTCCCTCACCCTTTACTCACCCTAACCTGCACCCTTTCTTCAGGTATACGAGATGACCCGGAGCAGAGAGGTGTCATTCCTAACTCCTTTGAACACGTTTACAACCATATCGCTCGCTCATCCAACCAGCAGTTCCTCATCCGGGCGTCCTATTTGGAGATATACCAGGAGGAGATCAGGTGAGAGAGAGAGAGAGAGAGAGTTGAAATGATGATAATAACTTTTTTTCTTTTCTCTTTTGTCGCCTTCCTTCATTTCTAGGGTAAAATAAACTTAAATTCAGAGAGAGAGAAGAGAGAAAAGGAAGTTGAAATTATCATAACATACTTTTTTATTGTTATTTCCTTCTTCTTCTTCCTTCATTTCTAGTCTAATAAAACAATAACAATAATAATAACCTTCTATAATCCTCCTCCTCTGCCAGGGACCTCTTGGGTAAGGATCAGAAGCGCCGTCTTGAGCTGAAGGAGCGGCCGGACACAGGCGTCTACGTTAAGGACCTACAGCAGTTTGTGTGCAAGAGTGTTAACGAGATACTACACGTCATGACTGTGGGCAACCAGAACCGTGCTGTCGGGTGTGTATGTGTGTGTGTGTGTGTGTGTGTGAGTGTGTTGAAGAGATAGAAGTAGGAAGTGATGTGAGGGAAGGAAAGGGAGAGATAAGAGGGAGAGTGTGAGAGAGAAATACTGGAATGGAGAAAGGAGGAAAGATATGGCAGGAGTAGAGAGAGAGACAGATTACTAAAACAAGATAAAACTATAATAATAATAATAATAATAATAGTACTAACATCACCTCACTTTCGTCACTTTCAGGTCGACTAATATGAACATGCACAGCTCCCGTTCGCACGCCATCTTCATCATCACCATTGAGTGCAGCACCTTGGATGACAGCGGCCGGGGCACCATTAGGGTCGGAAAACTCAACCTGGTGGACTTGGCGGGCTCGGAAAGGCAATCCAAAACCGGGACTGTGGTAAGGATAGAGGATCAGAACCTCTTTTATTTTGTGTGTTGGTGAGGAAAGAGGATCGGAATTCTTTTATATTTTTGTGTTGGTGAGGAAAGAGGATCGGAATTTTTTTATATTTTTGTCTTGGTGTGGAAAGAGGATTAGAACTCTTTTATATTTTTGTGTTTATATTTATTGTATGTGTGGTTGTAGTCTGTTGGTGTTTATTATTATTATAGTAAAAAAATGTTTGGTATTTTTCGTGTGTATTGTATGTATGTGTATTTATATATTTTTTTTTGGGGGGGCTGAGTTGTCTCCTCCTATTATCTATTTACTACTGCACTCCATTCTACAACTTGAACACATTTAAGAGAGGAAGGAGTAGCAACACACCTGCAACCTAATTTAACATCCCTTTTTTTTCATTACTCTTGTATCTTTAAGGAACGGCCAATACCAATGACCCTTTTTTATTAGTTTTTTTACTCATATTATTTCCCTTGGCTGGTTTTCCTCACTCCCTCACCCCTCACTCCTACACTCACTCCCTCTCACCACTACAGGGAGAGAGACTGAAGGAAGCTACCAAGATTAACCTCTCGCTGTCGGCTCTGGGTAATGTGATCTCGGCTCTAGTGGACGGCAAGAGTACTCACATTCCCTACAGAGACTCCAAGCTGACCCGCCTCCTTCAGGGTAAGACACAGAGAGAGAGAGAGAGGATGTAAGGAAGATTATATTCATGTTTAAAAAAGATATCATAGCATACCACTTTTTTTTTAATACAAGCAAACAAATGATAACTTCACATCTACATTGTAACTGCATCATACCACACCACATACACATACACCTACACCTACACCACATACACACCACCACACACCACCACTCCCTACTACTCCCTCCCTACTCCCCCAGACTCCCTCGGCGGCAATTCCAAAACAATTATGGTCGCTAACATTGGACCGGCCAGTTATAACTATGACGAGACAATAACAACTCTACGTTACGCTAACCGGGCGAAGAACATTAAGAACAAACCCAAGGTGAACGAGGACCCCAAGGACGCCATCTTGAAGGAGTACCAGGAGGAACTTATACGGCTTAAGGTAGGAGGAGGAGGAGGAGGAGGAAAAGGATGTAAGTAAGGATATATATATGACAAAGGAGGAGGAGATGGAAGGGAAAAAAAAATAAGGAGACTTAGAAAGGAGAAATTGAATGATAATGAAGATAGAAAGAGTTAAAAAGAAAGAAGATAAATAGCAATAAAACTAGGATAGATTTATAAAACAATAGAAGGATACATATTAACCTATCCTTTCCCCCCTTCCTGCAGGCCCAGTTGAAGCAGAAAGGAGGGAGGAAGAAGAAAAAGAAGAAGAAACGCGGAGAAGGAGAAGCAGCATCAGAGGACGCGGAGGAAGGAGAGGAGGAAGAGGAGGAGGAGGAGGAAGGAGTGGAGGCAGAACACATCCTACAACAACAGCAGGAACTTGACGAGGAGAGAAACAGAATCCTGAACGACCAACATATGATTGCTGAGGTTCGTGTTGTGTGCGTGTATGTGTGTATGTATGTGTGTGTGTGTGTTTTAGATGTTGTATATATCCACTACACACATACAGAACACATCTAATCTCTCCTCTACCTCTCCCCCACCTCACCTCCACCTCTCTCCATCTCTCCCCCACCTCCTCCACCTCTCCTCCACCTCTTCCTCCACACACAGGAGAAGGATCACTTTTTATCCGAGCTCAAGAATAAGGAAGTTGAACTGAATACATCGCGAGAGGTGCAAGAAAAACTAATGGGTCGTATACACACCATGGAGAGTAAGCTGCTAAGGGGCGGCAAGAATATTATTGACCACACCAATGAACAGCAACGCGCCCTACAGCTGCGGACCCACGAGCTGATGGACCAGAAGGTAAGTGTGGGGTTAAGTTAGGTTAGGTTAGGTGTGATGGAGGTGATATAGATAGATAAGAATAATTGTTAGTTGTTTCGTAAGTGTAGAAAATTGTGTGATAGAATAAAGATTTAGTGATTAGTAAGATAAATGGTTAATATTTCTTTCTTAAGTGTAAAAGATTGTGTAATGGAGTAAAGATTTGCTGATTACTAAGATTAATTGTTAGTCCTTTTCTCTTTAGTGATAGAATAAAGATGAATATGATAGAAGAAAGATAAAGTATAATTTCTTAGGTGAATAAAAAGTTAAATAAGTGTTAGTAAAGAAGCGATTTAAAATGATAAATGTAATAATAAGTAAAGACAGTTATCATCTTCTCTCTCACTTCTTCCTCTTCTCTCCCATCACACAGAAAAGGGAGAGAGAGATGCTACAGAGGCTGGAGAAGGAGGAGGAATCATCTTGTGAAATCGCCTCCACCTTCTCCTCCTTACAAGCCGAGGTTGAAGCCAAGACGAGGAAACTGAAGAAATTATTTGCTAAGCTGCAGTCAGTGAAGCAGGAAATGGGTGACCTGCATGAGGAGTTCTGCCGAGACCGTGTTGACCTCCAGCACACCCAGGACGTCCTCACAAGGTCAGGTCAAGTGAGGTCAAAGGATGAAAAAGGTTGATTGAGATAAGATAATATTTTGTTATGATATGGTTTGGTTTTGTTAGGTTTGGTGATGTTATCTCTCTCTCTCTCTACTCTCTCTCCCTCTCTCTCTCTCTCTCTCTCTCTCTCTCTCTCTCTCTCTCTCTCTCTCTCTCTCTATCTTTAATTCCTTTCATTCACCCCCACAGAGAGTTGAAATTGAAGGCTCTGATCATTGAGAACTTCATATCACCCGAGGAGAAGCGAAAAATTCTGGGTCGTGCTTATTTTGACGATGACGAAGATGTGTGGAAGGTAAGGAAAGGCTGTTGTTTTTATTTATTTATTTTATTATTTTTTTTTATATATTTTTTTGTCTATATCTTGTACCTGATGTGTGTTTTTCATTTATTCATTCACCGTTTTTTCTCTCTTCCGTATTATATTTATTTATTTATTTGTCTTATTTCTGTTGGTAATTCTCTTTCTAGTTTGTTTCAGTGACAATTTTATCATAGTTGTAGAAAAGATAAAGTGATTAATATGATTCCGAACCCCAATCAACTAACGGTTTTCTCATAATAGTTAATAAGGATAAAATATAAATTAATTCATACAACTTACCGAACCCCAATCAACTTACGGTCTTCCTTCACAGCTGCGGCCGGTGGTGAGGCAGACCGGCGGGACCTTAAAGAGACCTGTTTCATCAGCCTCACGCAGACCCACCTCAGAGTACGCACGCATGCAAGCCTCTGTCGACCACAACCCTCGGTATAAGGTGTGTGTGCGTATATGTGTGCGTGTGTACCCCATCTATTCCACTATATAACCTTACCATCACCCTACCTCACCCTTTCCTCCACCTCCTTCCACCTCCATCCTTACAATACATCACCCTGCCTTACCCTACCTCACCCTGCCTTACCCTACCATCACCCTTTCTCACCCTGCCTTCCTTACAGGGTGAAAACATTATGGTAGTGGAATTGGACCCTGCCGTTAGGACCACAAGGGATTGGGAGGGGCCCTTGGTGGCTCCTAGGGTTGCCGCGGCCCTGGAGGCGGCCCTCACCCCCCTTGACGATGACCTCAGTATTGATGCATCGCTGGCCACACTAAGCCGGCCGCGTGCTGTGGTGTCATCACGGAAAGAAAAGGCGAAGGGAAAGTACGTGTCGTTTATTGTTATTATTGTTGTTGTTATTGTTTTTATAGTTGTTTTTTTTTCTATTGCTATTATTATTGTTTTTTATTATTATTGTTGTTGTTGTTTTTATTACTATTATTATTATTGTTGTTGTTATTATTGTTTTTATTGTTTTATTATAATCAGTTGTTTTGTTTTACGTTATTTATTTACATTTAGTTATTTTCAGGTTATAGATAAGAACATATATGAATGCTACACACAGAGACTCATTATCTTCTTATTTATTTTATTTCCTTCTTATTCTTTTCTGCAATTATCTTTATTATTATTATTATTATCATTTATTCTTGTGTTGTATTCTTTTCTGTTACTATTTATTTGCTATTTCCTTCCCATGCACTTTCATTTCACTATGCATGAATTTAACATTATTATTATCTCTCTCTCTCTCTCTCTCTCTCTCTCTCTCTCTCTCTCTCTCTCTCTCTCTCCTCTCTCTCTCTCTCACCCCTTGCATCCCTCAGTTCAAATCCCAATTTCTATATCACATTTTTTTTCATTATATATTCAATTCCCAGCCAGTTCAATAAGTTTTTTTATTATTATTATTATTATTATCTTTTATTAACTAATTTATCTATTTTTTCCTTATTTATTTATTTGTTTTCATTATCAAATTTTTTTTTTAAACTCAGGGATGCAAGGAAAGAAAGTGTGTCTGCCTTCCTTTTTTCAATTTATTTATTTATTTATTTATTTATTTACTGTAGTTGGTTTGCGGATATATCAGTAGTTCTGCCTCTTGATGTTGATGTAGATGGTGTGTAGTGATGATGATGGTGTTGTAGTAGTGATGATGGTGTAGTAGTGATGATGGTGTGTAGTAGTGATGATAGATAGCTGTGTGTTGTATTGTGTGTCTCCCTTTCCATCAGCACTCCCTTTCCCTTCTTTCTCTTTCCTCCTTTCTTTCTTCATTCCTTTCTTCTTGTCACTTTCCTTTCCTTCTATTCCCTCTACATATCCTCTTTTAATTTCCATTCTTCCTTTCTTCTCGTTACTTTCCTTTCCTTTCCTTCTTTTCACTTTTCCTTCTTTTTCCATCCCGTTTCTCCTCCTCTTCTTTCAGTTTTTCCACTTACTCCTTATTTCCTCTTTCAATATCCGTCAATTCTTCTGTCTTTTTCAACTCTGTCCCCCATATGAGTCTGGCCTCAGTACCACCCTCTCACTCGCCCCCCCACACTTTCAGGAGGTCCCCAGGGGCTAGAGTGGACTTTGCAGACCTCATAAACAGTCACAAAAAGACCCTCAGCACTATCCACCCCGAGGTATCAACAGTCATTCTTAGTTATTTTTTGCCGAGCCGCCTAACCCTAACTGGGACCCTGAACTGGCATTTTTTACTACTACTACAACTGCCACTACTACTACTACTACTACTACTACTACTACTACTACTACTATTACTACTAACTTGCAATGTCTAATGTCTAACCTAACCTTATATTTTCTCCCTGGAAGCCTGGCAGCGCATACTTAACTAAACATTTACGGCTAATATTCTTGTGGTCTTGTCTACAGCTTTTTCTAATCCTTGTACATAGCAGCAAGGGTTGTGGACTGTGTGTGTGTGTGTGTGTGTGTGTGTGTCTGTCTGTCTGTCTGTCTATACCTGATTGCCTTGTTTCCAGGTAGACAATAACAACAGTAATTACAGTACCATTGATTGTTATGTTATGTCTTCTTACTCTTTACCTCCATTGAAAACTTGTGCTGAAAATTACGTGTACATACTTTTAGGAAGCTTTATAAGGAAGGAGCTGAGTTGACGGGTGATTCAGTCTCTCTCTCTGTGCTGACTCTTCATGTTTTCAGGTTAAGTTAGGAATCTATATTGAATTAGATAGTTTAAAATAGTGCTTCAACTCTTTCTGTTTTGGTGTTTATGTTTACTTGAATCATCAGGTATATTCTTTTTATTTGTTTATTTATTTATTAATTTATTTATTTTATTTTATTTTTTTATTTATTTGTTTACTTTTTTCTCTCTCTGGGTATGAAGTCGGTTGTTCGTTTACGATAGATTACACGACACATCTATTTATTTATTTTTTTATATATATATTTGTTAGTATTTATTTACTTTGTCTTGTGTTTTATTATCGTTCTGTCTTTGTTTGTTTGTCCTCTTCACACACACACACACACACACACACACACACACACACACACACACACACACACACACACACACACACACGGTGCTTGCCCACTAATACAATCGTGCCTCATTCCCTCTTTATTGAAGGGTAATTTGCTTATATAATTCCAAGTCTGTATAAAATTCTCATCCAACTGTATTTATTTTGCTTTACAATGCTGGAAGTGAAGCCTTTTTAGCATTGAATTGCTTACTTATATGGTTTACGAATTAACAATATTATTTATACTTTTGTTTTATTACTTATAGATTCTGAGTTGAAATGGAAGTTATCTAAAGTAATGTTTTGAATAGTTACAACATTTTATGATGAATATTTTCTATAAAAAAATATATATTAGTGTCTCTCTAAGTACTTAAAACTTTATAGATCTTCTTATATATATATCCATGATGTTTTGAGGCAGCAATTAGATATATAACATCATTTAAAACAGAATTAGAGACAAGACCAACACTGATTAATGGTGAGTTGTGAACCTGATTAAACTAAATACAATAAAACAATATAACATAACACTAATCACTCCCTCCTCTAATTGCATGTTTAGGTACAAGAGTGGCATTCGCCCCCCCTCCCAGGTGCCGGACAGTTCGCTGTACCCAAAGTCCCGCGGTCTGGTGCCCAAGTAGCCCCGGCACCCCAGTGGACCCCGCGAGGCACCCGGACCACCGAGGACCACTACGATGACGACGACAGTGACCAAAGCTCCTTCGGGGATCCCCAGACGCCCGATGAGCACCCCCCAGAGACCCCAGAGGATGCACTGGGGGTTGCCACGGTGAGTCTGGAGGCGTCCTTGGAGGTGCAGGAGACTGTTGGAGGGTGCTGTCGCCTTCTCGTAGGGCCTTTTGGTGCCCGGCGAACCTGCTATCACTGTCGGCCTCAAGTCAAGCGCTGTGTGGCGGTGGCTGCTTCTGTACACCATTCCTGTCCACCACCATCATCCTTACTCACCTCTAACTCCTCCTCCTTGTGTGGTAGGTGGAGGATATCCCGCCTACCACATCGATACCCCACCTCATACTCCTCTTATGTCCTGCCCTCCTCTCTACCTCCTACCTCTCACACTAGGAGAAAAAGCAAAAGTGTATCCTACCACCCAAGGACTCTCTACCCTTCACTCCACCCAGATCTCCCTAAGAGCTTCAGTTGCGTCCTCAGAAGGGGATGTACGACGCGTAGAGACACACTCCCTCCGCGTAACTACGAAAGGGTTATGTGGCGCCTCACACCTCATCTCTGGAGGCGTCTTGAGCTATGTCTATCTCAGCTCGGGGACTCAGACACTCTCAGCATCTTCACCCCTGTTATGTACTCCCTCAGAAGGCTGCAAGGGGTGGCTCCAGGGCGCCTTGTGTATTCCCCAAGTGGAGATAGCTATGGGGTTAGCGAGAGGGAGAGAGAGGATCTGATATGTGCTGTGTGCGTGTGCTGTGTGGCGCTGTTTGTGTGCCGGTTATATGAGGGTTTGAGTGAGTTACTGGGTGAGATATTTGGGTGGTGGGTGTGCTAGTGTGTGTGTGTGGAGGGTGTGAGGAGAGGAGAGGTGTAGGTATAGAGGATAATATTGGAATCTCTTTTTTTTCTCTCTATATTCCGGTTTTCGCAAAGTTTAAGTCTCCTCCTCAAACCTCTTCCTCTAATTAATTAAGGTAACTTGTAAATTTATCACCTCAAGAAATGCACTAAAAAAGAGGTTAAGGTTAATTAATTAGGCCTAAGAGTAACATTGCACTTTGAAGATTTAAGATAATGCTTCTAAAATTATATTAACCTAACACTAATTTGTTCTGTGTTGCTGCTCTCTCTCTCTCTTTATTTTTTTTCTCTCTATCTATCCATCTATTTATCTAATTATCTATCTATCTATCTATATTCTAAATTTTAACTAATAAATAAGGTATAGAAATGTAGCTGAAGGCTAAAAATTTTGTAGGCAAATTTTGTAGACACGTTAAACTTTGATAAAATTTAAAACAAAACACAAACAAAAAAAAATGGGGGGATTTATATAATAATTAAGTAAGAATTCGCTGTTTAATGATAATAATTGGATCCCAAAAAATTAATTGTGTTTTGTAAAGGTTATTGTACATTATTTATTGTCACTTTGTGTAAACCTTCTCTCATTTTGACATGATTCTAAGTGACAAAACTAACTAATTATATAACTCTCTCTCTCTCTCTCTCTCTCTCTCTCTCTCTCTCTCTCTCTCTCTCTCTCTCTCTCTCTCTCTCTCTCTCTCTCTCTCTCTCTCTCATATATTAACTTTCAGCAACATTCATTGGCTATAACAACAAATAACTTTTCATTCATCATTGTATTCAGGCAAAAAAGTCCTGAATTCATGGGTGCCTTACCTTACTTTTAAAAATTTACTGCACCCACATCCAAACAAGTTATTTTTTTCCTTTGAGTAGAGGAGATGTGTGTGTTTGTGTGTGTATGTGTGTGTGCGTGTGTGTGTGTGTGTGTGTGTGTGTGTGTGTGTGTTGCTGGTAGTGCCATAATCATTATCAATGGAATACATGACAATTTAGTGTATGGATGTGTTGTTTTGGGTCAGTTTTTTGCGCATTGTGAAAAATTCTCTGCATTTTGTCGCATCTAAGACCAAAAGTAGTTTTTTAGGCGTTTTTCAGCTGCATTTATTTATTCTCTTACACCATGACCTATATTATTATTATTATTATTATTATTATTATTGTTGTTGTTATTATTGTTTATTCACACAGCTAGCTAAACTTACACTTGTTCTATCTATGTGATGTTAATTTAAGACATATTACATGTATAATAATTTAATTGTTTTCATTTATACTTTTTTTTTGGTGGAAACATGCATTCAAAGATTTTATTTTTGAGATATAAAGGCATGTATAATTTAATTGTTTTCCTCGACAGAGTTGTAATGTAATAATTTAATCTCACGGCAGCTTGTCTTATATTAACTTATACTTTTTTTGAGGGGAAAAAAATATGTTCGGAGTCTTTATTTTTGAGATAGAAATGCTGGTGGTGGTAATGGTGGTTATAATTAATACCTGTGTGTTATTTATTTATTTATTGAAGATATAATGTGTGTCCTGTGTTTTGGCATCTATGTATGTGTGTACGTATGCGTGTGTGCGTGTATCTGTGTGTGTCTGGCAAGCAGAATCTCCGACTTGTAATCTCCTTCCGTTCAGTCCTTGCTTTGTGTCGATGTTTTAAACCGGTAACTAACTTATTTTTGGCTCAGCGGCACCAAAGAATTGATCACCCCTTCCCCTCTAACCTCATACCTCTTCCTCCCTCCCTCCCCTCCCCTCACCCCTTTAAACACCCTTTCTTTCCCCTTCATTTCCCCCTTTCCCCTTCCCAGTTCATTGCCAGTTGCCAATCTGTGATAATAGCGAAAAATGTGGACTTGAGTCTCGGATAGTGATGGGAACTGCCCGGCCTGTATGACAAAACAAGAAAATAAGACAAAAAAAGAGGAAAAGAAAATACTATACATATATATTATAAGTAGCTCTTCTAGGGATGTTATAAAAAAAAAACAAGATTCTTGCTATTAACTATGTACTGCTATCACTACTATTTCTTCTACTACTACTACTACTATCACTACTGTGCTAACTGAACTATGAATTATGTGTAAACTAATTTTTTTTTTTTATATATATATATACATACATAATATACATGCGTACATATACTATATATATAATTTATCAGTGCTATGTGAATTTATTAAGCAGCTTACGTACTGCATTCATTTATTTCCATGTGGCTGAAATAATATCAATGTCACCCCCATTTAAATGTATGTATTCCATCCCTCACAGTGTTGGAGAAAATGGGATATCAGTGTCAACTCAAATCAGGGGAAGACTACAGGTTGACTATCAATATTCCGGTTCCATCAGTTTTCCGGCATGAATTTCAGAGTGCAGTTTAAAATTTCCCGAGTTGGTGCATCACTGTTTTCGGGAGGCACTGTTTATGTTTATGTTTTGATGCCAGAAAACTGATGGAACTGGAATATTGATTGCTGGATTAGTGATAGTCAACCTGTATTGTGTTTTAAGGTCACAGATAAAAGATAAATGAAGTGACGAAGAGTTTGAAGGATTAGCATTGTACTGTTTTGAGCATTTATATGAGGACCAATTTTTGAATGTTTTGGAAGGACTAAAGAAATGACTTACTGATTGGAACGACTGATGAACTGACTTAACTGACTGACTCATGTTGGGTTTCAGTGGGTGGGTAAAAGTTGAGTGGCTGAATGACTGATTGACTCATGGATTAGCTGACCTACACTCTCTATTGTATTATTATTATTATTATTATTATTATAATTATTGATGATGATGGTAATGTTGCAGAGTGGGAGTCGGTCACAAAAAAAATGGGGATTAATTAAATGATGGAATAGATTAGATAAAACTTGAAAATAATAATAATAATAAGATACTGATATTATATAAAGGAAACAATATGGTAATCTCATCATATTAGCTCCCATTAACTTACCATTACTTATATATAATGAAAAAAGAAAGTTATTGAAATGCAGCTAAATGATAATTATAAATACCTGAATCTAGTCCAAGAAAAGGATATTATAAACAAAACACCAATTGCATATATCATTTTATTTTTTTATTTTTTCAGTTAAGGATCATGAAAAAAGTGCAATAAGAAATAATTAACCTAAGGGTGTTTTTAGATAGCAATACACAGTGGTTATAATCTTAAATGGAGTTAGTATTGGTGATGGTATTAACAAGAATGGTGAAGAGAAGAGAGGAGGGTTGGGTTGGTGTACAGAAATAATGGTGTAATGGTAATGATCATGTTTGTGTACAGAGAATAGAGTTAGGAATGGTGATTAATTAATAGTGATGGTTTGGGACTATTCTGTAGATTGAGAAATGGTGAAAATGGTGATGTTTAATAGTATTGGATCACTTCTATATGGGGAAAAAATGGTGATTTCTGTATAGGGGAAAAAAAAGATTGATGATTTCTGAATGGGAAAAAAAGGAAGAAATTGGTGATAATGATGGAAGCAGAATTAATAATGATGATAATGATAGTGAAAGAACAGTATTATGACAAGAGTAAAATTAATAATGGTGAAGCAGAGATGATTATGATAATGAGGATGATGGTAATGGATAAGATTAATAATTGCAGAAAAGAAAAAGAAAAAAAATAATATATATACATTGTCACATATATACATACATACCTGTAACTACTCTCACTCACCTGTATGTTACCTGTAATTAGAGGAGCATGTGTGTGTGCAAAGTCTTGTCGTTAACTAAATAGGTAAATGGTATGTGTTGCCCAGTAAAACCCCACAAATTATACCGATTATTACGCATGAAAATAATTAATCGTGTCGGGAAATCAATGTCTTTTGATCATATTACAAGAAAAATAACTGCAAAGAATTACCGATTAAATAGAAAACCAAGAAGTGATTACATAATAGGCAAAACGAAATAAACATATAGACTTCCATTCCATTAGTTATGAGGAGAGAGAAAAATAATTGCCGTTTCTCTGCTAAATTACACGTCATTTTGGAAGGAAAAGTTATAAGCCGTTTTTTGAAAGTTTGTTCATTATATTAAGGGAGAATTGGATGCCCACAGAAGCCATCCAGACTTGCCTTAGTCACCCAGCAGAACTTACTCCATTAGTGCAAACAGTGACGCTAGAAAATGGAAGATGAGTGAATGGAAGATGAAAAAAAAAAACACTCACTTGCCTCTAAATCTTTATTCTATTACTCTCTGTCTCTTTCTCTTTTTTTTCTCTCTCTAAAAATTTGGGTATTCTACTTAATAATGATGATAATTGTAACATCCTTCATCACTCTCTTCCATAAATACAAGAAAATAAGGCTATAAAAATGCATTCCTTTTAATCAATTACCGTGATGGAGTGCTATCAAAATGTGCTGGAGTTTTATATATATATACATACATTATATATTTAAGAGATATACACAAAATATAAATAATGAATACAAATTATATGTATACAGTACATTCTATTATATAAAAGTAGCACTCATATTTAGGTTGCCATTGTAGCCTTATATATATATAGACTGTAATTTACAAAGGCATACCATTGAAGTCTGCTCCTGTTCGACATCTTTTTTATTTATTTATTTATTAAGATTTTACGACTATCTTTGTTTATCGTTATTTTCAGGCTGTTTGAAATGCGAGGTGATAGTGTAATTTTTTCTTTTCAACACTTCCTGTATCTATTTCTTGCATGTTAACTATTTTTTCAAAGCCAATATAAAAAAACATGGCATTTTTAACACCATAAATCATGTTTTTTTACCAATATTTAAACATTCGCATGAAAATTTGAATGTATTACTTTTTTCTATATCGTAAAGAATAAAAATCATTTAATATTACATAAGAAAAAGAATGTTTAGCAAGAACCAGACTTATTTTGGTATTTTTAAGTTATTATTTCCTGCAGTAGTTCCTTAATTCCTTCCCTTTCCTTGTAAGTTAGTTAGTTAGTTAGTTAGTGACCTGACCAGAGCTGACCGACTGACCATCAACCTTTTCTGTATATTTATGACCTGTGTGTATGTATACTTGTTTCATACATGTCCAAGCCGGTCAGCCAGGCATCTGTATAGTTGGTGTAGAAGGAATTATATACCGCACAATCTATCCCAATGGTTTTATTCTATGAGTTTTTTTTACAACTGAATATAACTTTTTTCAGTGGGATGATTTTTTTCCCCATTGTATCCTATTTTCTTCCTCATTCTATCCTATTTTTTCACATTGTTTTGCTCTTGTGAGGATTTCATGGTAGAAAGCAAAAATTTTATCATCAGCGTATGACTTTCTTCCTGTTTTTTATATTTTCAGCTGCATGTAACAACCCCTTTGAAGGAAGATTGATCTGCATACACTTATAATAGTCTCCCTCTCCATTTTTTAGTTAAATTTGTATTATAGAATAGCTTTAGCAAGAAATTAGACTACCTTACTCATTTCTTATAAGTCTATGATAGAAATCTAAACTATATTCCCACATCTATATATATTTAACTTCTATTTTTCTTATTTCCTGTAAGTGAAATTTTGTGGCATATCTTTTACAGTTTTCTTATTAATCTCTCTCTCTCTCTCTCTCTCTCTCTCTCTCTCTCTCTCTCTCTCTCTCTCTCTCTCTCTCTCTCTCTCTCTCTCTCTCTCTCTCTCTCTGGTATTAATTGTTCCATCTAAGGAGGCAGGACCACCCTATCTTTTTGTTTAGCTTACCATACCATACCATATATTGTCTTGGTTGTAATTTAAACCCCAACTAAACAACCCCAATTATATCCCTTCCCCGATTGCACTTCTATTTTTACTAATGACTGAATTCCACTATGGCTCTGGTTTTTGCCATTCTATAACAATAATAATAATGATAATAATAATATATACTTTATTTAGTCTGTGTGTAATACAGAAAAGAAACTTTCTTTGGCAAACCCACATCCTCCATTTGATGTAGTTATTTCACTCTAACTATTCTTTTTTTCCTTATACATTTCCTTGCCGTTATCTCCTTGCTCTTATGTCTGCCCTTTAGCTGAACATAGCGCCATATAACCTTTGATATCCGGTGTTTAGTTTATTTGCATTTACTCATTCACTCATTATTTGAATTTACTCATTATTCACATTTACTCATTCACTCATTATTTGCATTTACTCATTTACTCATTATTTGCATTTACTCATTCACATGTCTCTTGCAGCTAAGTAATCATTGGTCACAGTTCTAATAGTGATGATTTACCAGCATACTACAAGCTAATTCTTTTATATATATGTTAGAACCTTAGAGAAAGTAGCCTCTTCAACTTCTTTCAATCAATTCAATATCTTCTTTTTTTCAAACATTATAGACAGGCTCTAACTTTTTTTCAGATGATGTTTTTGTTTCTGAGGTATGGCATGGCACCTGATTTAGCCTATAGTCCCCTTATTCCTTTCCTTATTAGAAAAGAGAGTGAACTGTGGAAAGAAAGGGAAGAGTTTTGTCCTTTTGGTGGGGAAAAGAGGAAAATTCTAAATTGTAAGAGTTTTTGTAAGGGAAACTCTTTAAATTTTACATTCTTTGGAGTATTGAAAGTGTTGCAGTAGGAAAAAAGTTGAAGTCTTTCCTTTTGAATATTGAAAGTGTTGCAAAAGGGAAAAGTTGAAAAGTTTTGACCTAGTTATTTTGAGAACACCCAACCCAAGTCCAAGTCCGAATATTAATGTCTATGTCAATGATAAGACAAAATTATCTCTTTTTCTTGAACACTTTTCTACTTATACCAATTACACTATATGCCCAATATGCTCTGGTTTTGCCGCTCTTTGACAAACCCACATCCTCCATTTTAATCTATTTCACTTTCTTTCCTTCCCTTCACTTTGCCTTGCCGTTATCTCTTTTCTCTGTTATATAATTCATCCTCTCTCCAAGAATCCAGTACTCCTATTTCTACCATTATCATTATCTTTCTAAAACATATGTCCGCTCCTACAGAAATACCTCCGCTGTCTACTCTCTATGTTCTTCCAAGTCTGATACACCAAATTACTTTTAATATATTTGTTTGAACTCTTTTCTACTCATACTAATTACACTCCTGTTTTTAATTATTACTCTAAAACCCAGTATGGCTCTGGTTTTGCCGTTCTTTGACAAACACATCGATCCTCCATTTGATCTAATCGTTTACCATTTCACTATCTTTTCAAATGGTACTGGCCAAGGGCAAACAAAAATACGTTAAAAAAAAAAATCCCGCTGATTGCTAGACCCTGTTAAGAGAACAGTAGGAGAAATATAGGCAGAGGGTGGAGGTCGTGACACTCCTCTTTTCCTCTTTTCTTCCCTTCACTTTGCCTTGCTGTTATCTCTTTGCTCTTCCGTCTGCCATTTAGTTTAACTTATATAACGCCATATGACCTTTGATGTCTGGCGCTTACTTTATTCATATTATTCACGTATTATTCACATTAATTACTCTTTTAATTATTGAGTGTGTTGCAAGGAGAAAGGAATTAAGAGTGTTGTCCTCTTTTGAGTATTAAGTTTTGAAAAGAAGAAAAGTTGGAAAGTTTAGTCCTCTGCATTATTGAGTATATTACAAAGGGAAGAATTGAAAAGTTGTCTCCCTTATTTTTAGTATTGAGTATATTGCAAGGTGGAAAATTTATAAAAGTATTTGCCTTATTTTGATTAATGAATATGTTGCAAAAAGTTATGAAATCAAGTAGCATTATAAAGGTCACCACATATAACTATCTCAGGTCATATCAATGATTAATATCTATCTTCTTAGGTCATGCATGCAACGCTAATAATCAAGATAATTATATACTATATATAATTATTGGTGCTGCAGCTGGGTGTAATTAACCGAGACAGTGTGGTAATTAAGGGTGTGTTGGCTTTGTAAATAATAAGAAGTATCTTAGGAGATATAAAATGAAGATTAAATACACTCAATTCTCGCTTCTATATTTCTCTCTCTCTAGTAATATAGATGAAAATACAAAGCTGCCCCCATAAATTATTTCACGTGATTATAATGATAGTTTAATGCCTAGATAATACATAGTTTGCTGGTCTGGCTTTCAAATAACTGTGAGAAGTAAAACATGGAAATTATTATCACCACACACAGTTGTCATCTTTATTCCGTTGTAATTTAGTGCCATGTCAGGGTTACTCTAACTTAATAGTCTTTATGTGACCTGAAAACAGTTACATTATTATTAATTTCAACACTTAAATAACATCTTGCCATTAAGGAGGAAATAATTAAAATGAAGGATATTTAAGCTGACCATTATATGAGATTAGGGTTTTAAGTTTAAGTAATAATGTCTGAAGTACATAAAATGCTTTCAATTCATAGCATCTCATACATAATATAAATAGATAACATTACTCATCAAATTATTGAGAAAAGTAGATACATACAGATCCATTTTATTCATATATTCACCATACTGACTTAGCAACCTTACAAGTACAAACATATCATACATATAATGCCTTAAGTGGATACCATCAAATAAATTAAATAAAAAACACATATTATAAACTACAACAGGGATAAAATAAAATAAAGACGCTTTCTTTTATTCTCATCTTCACCATCCTGTTTAAATTCCATATCAAACCGACCAATCAGAGACGATGATACTTCCCGCGCCAAGGCCCTCGACCAATTAGATTCAAGTATGGTTCCCGCTCTTTAGAGGAAAAATGGCGGTGAACGAGAAGGCGATACAGCGTAAATACAACTCTTAAAACGCCCAAACTAACTAAATTAACGCCCTTGAGGAGGAATTACGGCTACGGGAGGAGGATTTAAGGTGGAGGTAAGGCATATGATGGGAGATAAGGGCGTAAGAAGGCTAGGTAAGGGTAGGAAGGAGGGATAGCGGTGAGGATCTAGCTAGCGTTTCAATCTTCCATATAGTGTATTTCTATAATCGAAATGGCGGCTCAGGGTGTAGTTATTTAGCTCTTAGATGAGGCTATGAGACTCCCTGTACTAATAATTAATCCAGGTTATCTTTATATTTCTCTAAGTGAAGTAGAAATAGGCGGTAATGTAATTTAGAGGTTGACTAGGTAAGCCAGTGTAAATAAATTTTTTGGGGTGGACATTTAATACAGGAATCAGATAAAAAATGCATTAACTGCACATCTAACGTAATAATTGTCCCTATAATTAAGATAGTTCATAATTTATACATTGAGTGAGTAAGGGAGTGGTAATTAATTTTTTTGGGTGTATGTCTGTCTGTTCTCATGGACGCTGTCTGTTCTCTGATGGCGGTGGTCCCGTATTCACCCACCCTTCAGCGTCTGTATACTAGTGGTTGTGCTATTCACCCGTTAATTCACCCGTAAATACACCCAGGTCAGTGTTTCGTCCATGGGAGAATTGTGTTTTGAAATCTCGTAAGGTAAAGAGTTGAAAGGAAGTTGTGTTTGGCAGTGTAGAAAGAGTTGTGTTTAGCTAGGAAGGTAGTATGGAGTTGCAATATACTGTTCCTAGTGCTATATTCGTGTTTAAATACCGTGTTTTTATATATGTTTGGTTTTAGTGGTGTTTGTGAGTGTAAAAAGAGGTTTGTGTAGCTAGGAAGTGTTAATATTATGTTTTCTAGTGTTATATTCGTGTTTGTATACCGTGTTTTAATCCCTGTGTGGTTTTAATGGTGTTTGGTGAAGTTTAATAGTGTTTAGGTTATATTTTCTTCGTTTTTTTAATTGATATTCTCGTTTTGTGTGATTTTGTTGTGGTTTGAGGGAAAGGGTGAGGCAATGGGAGGAATATTATTGTTTTGGTGCCTAGGTCTGGCTGGCT
This sequence comes from Metacarcinus magister, assembly GCA_029783475.1. Taxonomy (NCBI): domain Eukaryota; kingdom Metazoa; phylum Arthropoda; class Malacostraca; order Decapoda; family Cancridae; genus Metacarcinus; species Metacarcinus magister. The sequence continues at coordinate 6,034,032 of JAPQNM010000012.1, read as the reverse complement.
GAGTCTCCATTTTGGTTGTTGTGTTGTGTTGTGGGTTAAGGTTTCTAGACATTTCACTCCACGTAAGTTAATGTTAGTTGAGCTTGTATGTCACTCGTCTCCCTCACCAAACTGTCATATTTGAATTTATATAACAGTGGTTTGAATAATGGTAATAATAGTGTAGGGTGATTAATGGTTATGGTAGGTCAGTATGTTTGTGTGTGATGCTGAAAGTGAAACATAGAAAAATCAAAATACGGTGAATTTTCGTGTTAAGGACGCTGTATTTAGGGACGAAACTTATTTTTTCTTTCTTTTAAATGAGTTTGTTGTTTTTGTTTATGCTGGTAATGGTAGGTCAGTATATTATTGAGTGTGATGCAGAAATTGAAAAATACCAAATGAAAATACGGTGAAATTCGTATTTAGGACGCTGTGTTTTTATAGACGAAGCTTATTATTTCTTTCTCTCATATTGCTTTTATTGTTTTTGTTTTTGGTAATATTCCCGTGTTTAATAGTGTATTAGTGTTTATTAATGGTATTATTTCACTGTGAAGGTCAGCTAGGTGTTAAATTAAATACTTTCTGCACATATATCGCACTTGTATTGCGTTTCCGTGGAAAATCACTCGTTTCTGAGATATTTATGATGTTCAATAACTGACCGAGGTGTGTGTGGGATGGGGCGGGGTGGTGGGTGGGGGGTCGAGGGGGCGGAGTACCCATCGTTAGGTTAAATTTGGTTTGGTTTGGTTTAGGTTATATTTTGTTACATTGAATTTGGTTAAGTTTGAAATAAATAATAGTAGTGCTGGTGGTAAGTCTGAACCAAGCAATACAATAACATGGCGGGGCTCGGACGGGTGCAACACTGTAAATAAACCTTTTCCCCTCTTTTTTTCGTTCATACAACCTCTCTCCCACTATGAAAATTTTATGATTTTCATGGAAAACGGACGCAGATTGTTACAAAACGCACAACTATTTATCATAAAAATAATTGTTTCGTCCTTGTATAAGTAATAAATTAATGATTCAGAGGACCAGCAAACAGCGGGGAAGTTTAGGTTAGGATAAAAAAAAACTATAAATTGCCGTGCATTTATTTTAGTTTTTTATGTTTTATGAATTGAATCTAACCTAACCTGAAGCAGAGTTCTTTTAAATAATAGATTAATGATTCAGAAGACCAGCATCCAGCGGTGAATTTTCAGTTATGTCATTTCAGTTATTTCAGTTTTATTTTATATATTAAATCTAACCTGAGACTAAGTCCATTTTCTAGCTTAACCTCGTAATGTGCAGCAGCTTGGGGCAAACAGCTGGAAAAATCTACCTAATTATTGTGTTGAATTTAGCAACGGATAATATTTTTACCAAGTTACTCTTCATCAGTTTTATGCAGGAGGAGGAAACTATTTATATACATTATCTAACAGTATGTTCTTTAAATCACTTTATAACTCCATTAAGAACCAAAGTAAATTATTTTAAATCACTATTATCATCACCATTAATAACCCTAACCTAACCTCACTACTATTAACCTTTACATGTATTATTATCACCATTAATAACCCTAACCTAACCTCACTAATCGTAACCTTTATATGTATTATTATCACCATTAACAAACCTAACCTCACTAATATTAACCTACCTTTATTTTTCCCCTCAGGACGTGGTGTGCTGGTGGCAGTATAATGCACCTGCCACACCTCTCCCCCACAGGACTAGCCGGCAGAAACTCCTCTGCGGACTCGATGGATGATGACTCCTCGGGCTCCGTCATGGGCTACGGGAACCCTTACTTGGCCTCCGGTATGTCAAGGGAGATAGGGAACAGCCTCACACAGGACCCTGATGCAGCCTATCGCTATGTTGGGAAGTTAAACGCACAGCAGCAAGACAGTAACGGCTGGAAGATGGATAAATTATGTGACGGCAGGAGTAATGACAGTCCAGGTCTTGGTGATTGGCTTGCAGGGGAGGAGGAGGAGGGAGGAGAAGGAGAAGGGGATGTAGAGGAGGAGGAGGATGAAGAAATGGAGGAGGAAGAGGAAAAATTGAACACCGAGGACAAGTTCACTGATGACGAGGATAAATTCAGTACGGAGGAGGATGTGAAACAAAGCGAAGATGTAGACTCCAGCACAGAAGGCACCGCAAGGGAGAGTGGAGACGAGGAAGGGGCGGGGAGGGAGAGTGGTGATGAAGGGACAGCTAGGGAGAGTGAAGAGGAGGAGGCGGTAAGAGAGAGTGGTGATGAAGGGACAGCAACGGAGAGTGGTGATGAAGGGACAGCAAGGGAGAGTGGTGAGGAGGAAGGGGCCGGAGGACAGAACACATTCCCTCCTGAAGCAGACTACCTTGCCCCAGCCTGGCTTGACCCCAAAAACCCTAGTCAGAAGGACGCCCCACCCAGGAGGAAGCTAGTATGGGAAGGTGAAGAAGAGGGGAGTGTTGGTAGGGATGAGAACTGGCCCGGGAGTAGCAGTGAGGAGGCAGAACGTAGTCAGACCGAGAGTGAAGATGGGTTTGGGGCTAAGCCGGCGATGGTGCCGGTAGATACCTCGTCAGGGCCTGTCCGTGCCTGCCCTGTGCTGTGTTTTGATGAGTATGGTAACCTAACTACTGCATATCAGAACCCAGAGAAGCCAGAACTGCCAAAACTGCCAGAACCAGTTGTTAGTGTTGCCCCGCCACGTGCCATAATCGAGAAGTTTGACTCCCCGCCCGACACACCTGTCCACGAGCCAAAAGTTCTGCGTTCAAGGACCAGAACGCCACAGGAGAACACTGAGGTATCACCAGTAGTGTCTGAGCAGGAGCTGCAACAAGCCTTCAAGGAGGACTTCAACACTGCTGCCACAAGTCGCTACGGCAGAGCACGTAAACGCAAGACAGTGGACGGCTTCTTCTTTGGCACAATTAACTTCAATGAATTACGGAAGATCACCTCTGGGAGCCCTAAGAAGGCTAGTAAGGGCAGCACCTCTAAGAATGCCAGTCCTGAACAGAGGGTGAAGGGCAAGGAGGAGTCACAAGTTCATGCATTGGGCGGCATGGAAGCCAAGGATCTCAAGGACCTCAATGAGAATGGTATTGGGGGTCTAGACGGCCACCCCATCAATGGTGAGACAGAGATTGTAGTCCCTAACATTGAAACAGTACAAACAGACCAAGCCAAAGATTCCACATTAATAGTACAAAACAAAGACCTCAAAGTAAGGGAGAGAGCTGCTAGACGCCACCGCCGCCGCCGCAGACGTAGTGTACCACCAACCACCACAACCACAACCACAACCACTGCTGCTACACCACCTGAGGCCGAGGAAATCAAACCAGACCTTACCCAAGAGGAAGCACCACACATTACACAAACCACCACCACTACCACCACCACCACTACTACCACCACCACCACCACCACCCAGAGTGTTGATAGTAGCGAGGCAGACGACGCTAAGATCAGCCCGGTACTACCACTGCCTAAGAAGGGGAGGCGGCGCGGCAGGTCAGGTGCCAAGTCCAAGTGCAAGTACAGTACAGATCCCACCTTGGTGTTCCGTCGGCCTTCATCGCACCCCAACCAAAACCAACGCGCATCCCGCTCCGCCACAGCCCAGGCCAACCAAGCGTCCCTTCTCCAAGCCTCACAGACCAATGAACAACAACTTGAGATTAAACAGGAACCAATAACTGAAGACATGATTAAGGTAGAGATTAAGGAAGAGCTAGAGATCAAGGAGGAGACAATGGAGGTGAACCAGCTGGATATAACCTCACCTGCTTATGACTCCCAAAGTGACAGTCAAGAAGGTAACACTTCCACCACCACCACCACGTCCTCCGATGACAAGGCAGCTGAGGAGAAGGTAAGGACTTAATGACATAGTTTGGTGCTGTTATGAGTGTGTAATGACCAGTAATTAGAGACAGTCATTAGTGTGTTGAGTATAGAAAGCTAAGAGAGATTACATTAAGACAGGACTTTTTTTTTCTCTAAGTATTTTTGTTTTCCCTTAGTCAGTACCCTTTTCATATATATATATATAAAAAAAAATAGTTGGGGTTTCAGGATATAACCATTTATGGGAAACACTTAGATAAATATCACCCATTGACCTACCCATTACCCCCATTGAGCCTCCCATTACACCCATTCCAGGCTTCCTCCATCACCAAGTCTGGCCGGGTCATCAAGAAGCCGCAGCTCATGGATATCTCGGATGAAAACAAGCGGCAAAAACAATCCCGGGAACAGCTGAGGCAGAGCGAGGCTTTGATGAACTCCAGCTTAGAGGAGGTGAGGAGAGGGAAGGTAAAGGGAGAAAGAGGGGAAGGGAAAAGAAGGGATGAGATGGGGAGGAGAGGGAGGGGAAATGAAGGGAAAGGATGGGATGGGATGGGACTCACTCTTCCTTCCCTTCCTTCTCCATATCCTTCTCATAAATCTATCACCTCTCACTCTTTCCTTCTTCACCCCCTCCACCAGGAACACTTGTAACCTAACCTAACCTTGCCTTCCCCTGCAGGAGTTCACCATGTCCTCGGCCAACATGCAGGTACTGGAGAAGGAACACCCCTGCCAGTACATGGTGGGGGACCTAGTGTGGGTACATATACGAGGCAGTCCCCTCTGGCCCTCTATGATATCCTATGACCCTGTTCTAGGACAGTACAGCAAAGTGGCAACAAAGTGTACGTGTTATTTATTGTTATTGTTGTGTTATTGCAGTTATTTTTTTATTCGGGTGGAATTGGATTTATTTATTTATATATATTTTTTTTTGGTATGTTTAAAGTTTGTTTGACTTTATCATTATTGTTAATTTAATGGATTATTTTTTAGTTGATTAAATAATTAGTTATATTTTTTTATGCCTCTTCATATTTTTTTGTTTATTAGTGTTGTAATAATAATAATAATAATAATAATACTCCTTTAGACTTTATCACACACTATAGCCTCTGGTCTCCCCTTGTCTCTCCTTTGCAGTGAGTCAGATATTCACCCGGTTCCGAGGCATCCGTATGTACCACGTGCAGTTCTTCAGTGACAACTCCCTCACCCACTGGATGACACCCTCCACCATCATACCTTACGAGGGTTACGACAAGCTCAAGGAGTACCTGGTCGACCTCAAGGCTAAGGTAAGTGTGGAGAGGAGACAACATTAATTTCTTTCTCTTTCTTTTCTCTCTGTCTCTTTTTTTCAATGTCCTTTTGTTTTTTTGTGTAGGAAAGATGATATTTATGTTTAATGATAACCTTCCCTTCCTTGTACAGCTAAAGGAGAAGAGTAAGCACAAGAGGGTTCAGTACGAGGGTTTTCTGAAGACTCTGATACACATTAACAAGGGCATCACAGGACAGAAACACGAGAGGTGGATGAGAGCCATTTCAGAGGCCAACATAGCTCTGGAAATGGACAGGTAAGTTGGATTAATTACTATTGATTCATATTTTACTTGGATTTCCTTTTTTCCACCTGTCACACTTTAGAAATAGATTAGTAAGTTAGGAAGGAATATTATTGATTTTACATTATCCTTTTATCTCCTTTTCCTCCACTTTTCACACTGTTTGCATCCTTCCGCACCTTCAGGTATGAGCGAATCCAAAAATTTGCCCTCAAGGCCGAGGATACAAAGGCAGATCCGGCCGACACCCAGCGCGGTGGAGGACTATCTTCCAAGGGCCAACGGGGAGGGGCAAAACAGGCTTCTGAGGGCCAGGTAGATAAGAAAAAACGTGGCCGCCCTAGAAAGCCATCCCAGGCTGAGGTGGTAAGCCGTGTGAAGCAGGGCGGAGACTCAACAGATGGAGAATTCTCAGGTTTTGACGAGCTGATTGATAGGAGGAAGAACAGGGCAGCACCTTCAAGGTCACACCGGCAGAAGGGTGAGTTCATGGCCTACGCCCGGCAGCATCTGGAGGCGTTTATGCAAGAGAACCCAGATATGACAGACGAGGTGGCCCTTACAAAACTACGCTGGCGGTGGAGGAAGCTTAACAATGGCCAGGGTGGGCGGTACAAGGGGGCGGGAGGGAAGAGGAAACACCAACGGGCGGAGGAGCTGTCTAACGATTGGGAGGAGGAGGAAGGCAGCAGTGGAGGCGGCTCAGCTAAGCGACAAAGGCTGGAGGAGGACGGTGGGCGGGGTGTGTACAAGGTGGTGCGTAACGAGAAGGTGTGCTGCCGCTGTGAGGGTGTGAGTGTACGTGCTGGGGCTGACATGGTGCGCTGTAAAGGCCTCTGTTGCGGCGTCTTCCATCTAGGGTGCCTCGGTCTGGCCTCCATGCCACGCCGGGACTTCAAGTGTGAGGAGTGCCTGACCGAGCGGCACCCCTGCTTCATCTGCAAGTCCTCGGCGGCACCTGTCCAGCGGTGCACAGTGTCATTCTGTGGCAAGTTCTACCATGACACTTGCATCCAACGGTGGCCACAAGTGTTCAGGCAGAGGCAACAAGAGGTGGGTGATACACTTACACACACTCACGGGGATTCATTTAAAAGGTTCAGATTCATGCTTCTAATACCATCACTTCAGATTCATTTTGGTTTTGGTTAATCTATCTATCAATATATCCATGAAATATCCTCCTTAAAGGGCTAGCAAAGATAAGGAGATTAGGCTTCTGGGAGACATTAACTGTTTTATAAAAGTATATATTTCAAACCTCACCACTCACCTACTCAACTTATTGCAAACTTAACTTAACTGAACTTAACTTTATGTATGTATGTATGTATCTGTTGCAGAAATTTGTGTGTCCCCGCCACAGCTGCCACATGTGTGCTGCTAATGCCGATGATGTTGGGGACTCCCTGGCCCGAACACCTCCCTTCACCCGCTGCCTGCGCTGCCCCACCACCTACCACACGGGTGAGTCAAGGGGCGGGGGAAGAACTTGGCTTTTTATCTTGCTTTTTCAATGTGTAGGTCATTTTTCCCTTTTTTTAGTGGCAGAACTTGATTTTTTTTACTGCATAAGTAATTTTTTCCTTATTTTGTGACTTTGAAGCTCCTACTTATTGAAAAAAGTTTGTTGTTTGTAAGTAATGGACTTCTATCATGTGTTCTACTAAATGAGATGTTTGTTGATGTGAGTGTGAGTGTGATGTTGATGTGAATGTTAGGTTGATGTGAGGTGTTCATTGATGTGAGTGTTTGAATAGTGTATCTTGCTCCCCAGGTGAGGGTTGTCTGGCTGCAGGGACGGAGGAAGTATCACAAAGCAGCCACATCTGCACTAAACACCTCCAGCTACCAAAGAATATATCTCATCACGTCAATGTTAACTGGTGTTTCTGTTGCTCAAAGGTTAGTAGTAGTGTTGCCTCTTAGTGTTGATTTAGTAATGCATTCTATTCTATTGGAAGGAGGATAAAAGTTAGATATTATACATATTTAAAATCTTAGTCATTTGCCATACCATAAAGATTCCTAAAGTGTGATCACAAGTCTACAGTGGATTTATTTTTTGGAATTAACATAACAACATGCTTTAAAAAAAAAAATTTAAATAAATAAATAAAAAAAATTAGAATACGAAGACTTAAATAGTTTAGCAGTCAGTAAGATTATAAAAAAGGAAGAAAAAAAGATAGAATATGAATGTTTAAATAGTTTGCCAGCCAGTAAGGTTAATAATAGTTCCCCTGTACACCTTCCAGGGTGGTTCTCTGCTCCTCTGTGACCAGTGTCCGGCCGCCTTCCACGCTGAATGTATGAAGATCACCACACCTGAGGGAGGCTATGTGTGCGAGGACTGTGAAAACGGAAAATTCCCCGTCTATGGTGATGTGGTGTGGGTGAAACTTGGTCTCTACAGGTGTGTATGGGGGGGGGGCACAGGTGTTAATTAGGGTGAGGTGGGCATGACAGGTGTTAATTAGGGCTGGGATGGGAGGCATGAACAGGTGTTAATTGGGTTCATTTGTAAAGATAATCAGTGGAAGGACAGAACTTTCTTTTATAAATGTGCTCGTAGTAGGTCAAGGATGTAATATATAGAGAATCGAGTTAAGGGAAAAAAATAGTTATAATACCCTTTCCACTCCACTCCACTTCACTCCTACTTCCACTTCTACATTCTCAGGTGGTGGCCAGGTCAGGTTCTACATCCACGCTTCATCCCAGACAACATTGAAAACCTCCCGCACCAGCAGGGTATGTTCTGTGTCCACTTCTTTGGCTCCAACGACTACTACTGGGTCACACGAGGCAGGGCGTTCCTCTACCAAGAAGGAGTGAGTTACGTTTGTTACTACTAATACCTGAAGACAATGAATTTAAATGAGGTTAGGTTGTACTTGTGTATTTAACTAGAATTTTGAGTATAGCTAAGTCTTCCCTCCTTCAGGACAAAGGTTCAAGAGCACAATCCAGCAAGACTTTAGAGATACAGTTCCGGCGCGCTGTGGACGAGGCGCTGGAGGCTTACAAGGAACAGAAAGCCAAGAGGAACCTGCAGGAACTAAGGTGGTCCGAAAAAGGAAACTTGGTGAGTCAAATTAAAAAGAATCAAAAAATAATTAACCTCATCTAGTCATTGAGAAAGAAATGTAACCTCAGAAAATGTTGTTGTTCTTAATGAAACAATTAATCTCATCTAGTTTAGTCATTGAAAAAAGAACCTTAGTAATCTCAGTAAATCATGTACCTTTTCATTTTGATTCAGAAACCTCCGCCATACATCCGGATAGATACCAATCGTCCTGTTGGGAATGTGAGGCTGAGTAAGGTGGATTTAGCAGCTGTTAACAGGTGTGACTGTGAACCCAACTCAGAGAACCCGTGCGGCGATGACGAAAAGTGTCTTAACAGGTGGGTGGACAGAGGTTTTTTATCTCTTTCTCTCTTTATTTATTTTTTTCCTTCCCTCCTTGCTTTCCTCTTGCCTTCCTTCCTCTCTTTCTATTAACGTTTTTGAAGGAAAACATAACAGCTTAATATGAATTGTATCTGTGACATTATTTGATTGTACTTATTACACACCAACCACACTCACCCTTTCCCTTTCCCGTACCCAGGATGCTGATGTTTGAGTGCATGCGGGAGGTGTGTGGGGCAGGTGACCGCTGCAACAACCAGAGATTCCAGAAGAAGAAGTACCCCAATGTGTGCTGCTTCAAGACCGAGGACAGAGCGTGGGGACTCAAGACTCTACAGGACATCAAGAAAGGTAACACACTATTATTTGATTTATTTATTTATTTTCTCATTTATGTATGTATATATATATATCCATTAATTTGGTGCATGTTTTGGTGGTATATATATTTCTTTTCTTTTGTGTATCGTCATGAATTCCATCTTTATGTGAGGGAAAGTTGTTGATTTTTATTATTATTATTATTATTTACATTCAAAGGGTAAGGAAAAGATAAAGAAAAGCTAGTATGCATCAACACTATACTGCATGAGTGACCTTTGTGTTGCAGGAGAGTTTGTCATTGAGTACGTTGGTGAACTGATTGATGACGAGGAGTTCCGGCGACGCATTGTTGAGATGCACGAGGTGAAGGAGGAAAACTATTACTTCCTCACCATCGACAAGGATATCATGATTGATGCTGGTCCTAAGGGAAACCTGGCCAGGTGTGTGTGTGTGTGTGTAACAGTGAACCTCGGTGTGTGTGTGTGTATGTATTTATATATATTCACATTCTAAACGCATTAACCCAGTCATGTACATGTATCAATAATATCCATTAATGAAAGGTAATCTGTGTCCAGGTTCATGAATCACTCGTGCCAACCCAACTGTGAGACTCAGAAGTGGACGGTGGGCGGAGACACTCGCGTTGGACTCTTTGCCATAGAGGACGTGACGGAAGGTTCTGAATTAACTTTTAATTATAACCTACAATGTGTGGGAACCGAGAAGAAGCGGTGCTGCTGTGGTGCTCCAAACTGTAGCGGATTTATTGGGGTCAAAGTACAAAAGGTAAACATTGGAAACTTTGTCATTGCAATTTCTAGTGATGTGTCTTGTATATTGTTTTTTATTTATTTGTCTTGTAAATTTTTTGAATATTTTTTTATACATATATTTTTTATTTATATTTATTTATTATGTCTTGCACCTGTCTGATAAGTTTAATTATTATAGATGGTGTTGAGTTCTGCTTTAGTGGGAGGCATTGTAAGGGAATAATTACAAGCTACTGAGAGTTTAGGTGAAGAAAAGGTTAGATTAGAACGGATTAAGTTATGCCATGATGATATTACATTTATCTTTGAATTTAATGTAATCTTTCTACCAGTGAAATCATTCCTCCTTCCAGACAGAGATGGCCGGCCCAAAGAGGGAGAAGAACGGGAAGCAGCGACGGAAAAAACGCCGACGTGAGGTGAAGTTATCCGAAGACGAGTGTTTCCGTTGTGGTGGTACTGGTGCACTGATCCTGTGTGACGGCATCAACTGTCCTAAGGGCTACCACCTCGAGTGTCTAGGACTGGACAAGCTGCCTAGAGGTAAGGAGGTGGATACTGGGTGGAGATGCATTGTTGGCAAGAGAGTGTGTTGGGTTATTTTTAAAGTCTATTGGTGCCAATGGTTTGTGATCAAGAAAAAAAAGTCATGCCTAACCTAACCTATCCACAACAGAATCCTATACATAAAGTGAAGTGATATAATATAATAATCCTTATCTTATCTTCCATCCACCCTTCAATTGAAACTTTCCTTTACATTTACCAGGGAAGTGGATATGTCCGTGGCACCACTGTGATGAATGTGGTCAGTGGAGTACCAGGCTGAACCGCTGCAACTACTGCCCCAACTCATACTGCCGCCAGCACCTCATGGCTAACCTGCAGCACATACCAGGCTTTGGCAGCGTGTGTCAGGATCACAACACTGAGGAACTGGAAACGGTGAGTCAGTGCACTCTACCTGCTGAGTCTGAGTCGGCTCTTGAGTCGGCTCTTGAGTAACTTCATTGATCACATCTATACAGGGTGGTAAAGGGGAGTTACTTAGTCTGTCTCATAGTTCAGCCTTGGGTCCCTCTCTGTTGTGTGATGTCCTGTTCCCTTTGGAGAACTCATTGTGTTGGCTGTGCTGCTGAAAGAGTTTGAACACTCCCTCATCTGTTTCCATATATTTTATAGTTGACATTTGTTTCATCCTTTTCATTATTCCTTTTTTACACAGTCATTCTCAGCTAGTCTCCTTTATACCGAGTCCTTTTCTACATAGTCACTCCACTGGTATCACTTTTACATCTTAATCCTTTTGTTGTAGTTGTGTAAGTAAATATATTTTATACCTTTCATATTTGTGTTCCTTCCACATGATTAGTCATTTGTGGGTAATATGGTGAATCCATTTGATCCTTGTACAAGATATACCTTTGGTTCTTCCCAACAGAACACTTATCACAGAATGTTTCCAGTGCAGGACACTAGAATAAATTAGAATGTATGTTTAACTTAAAGATGTTTTATTTACAAAGATTATATTCTGTATTTCTCTACAAAATAAAACTTCTACAGTTTCATTTGTCTTCCTGTACCTTACTTAACAATCAGGATGATCCATCTAATCATACATTGACACTGAGTTAGTCATCAAACCTTTACATTCACATCTTCATTGATTGATCACGAGGTAGGTTCTTCCACCCTTCTTAGGTGGAACCTTGCCCTCAGACTCTCTCCTTTTCAGCTCAGAGGTCAGATGGAAACAACAGCAGCGACTGAGAACACTCAACTGCAAGACCAACACAAATCTGACGTGGAATCGGACAGTGGCCAAGACAGCACGTTGCCCCCCCTTCCCTCCCCTGTGGTGGAGGCTGAGGACCAAAATACTGTTAAGGTGGAGGAGGAAGGACAAGAAGGGTCGGCAGATGATCCCACAAACCACAAACCAGTAGGTAACGTGCCGCCCAAACCAAAGCGAGGAGGCTCTCGGCCTAGACATGGCCAGGCTAAGAGGCGGTACAGGAACAGGAACAGGAACCTACTGAAGAGTATATCACGGAGGAACAGGGTAAGCGCAGCGTTAGTACAAGTACAAGACAAAGGAAGGGGTACAAAGGAGGGGGAGGAGAAGGCACGCCACGTTAATGAAGCCTAAACAAGGACTGCCATTAGATTATATTTTAAATTTAATCAATCCTTTTTGGACTTATATAATATTATACAGAATAACTTCTATTTTATATCTTTAACTTATTGTTCCAGGTAGGTATACAGTGCTGGCATATTGTTTTGCTTCTTTTTAGTACAGTTTTGAAGCACAGTGTGTGGCATCGCCCAGACATTCACTAAGTGCAAGCTAGTCGAGCTTCTGTTACCCAAAGTTGGACACAAAATTTTATATATTGTTATGAAATAGTACATTGGACTCAATGGACTTAGAATGTTAAGTTTTTATCAGTAGTAATAATTGTTGTTGTCAATTTTCATTTGATGTTTTTGTAAGTTTCACTTCCATTGAAACATTTCATTGTTTTCTCTCTTATTTATTTATTTGATCTTATTTTTTTTTTCACTGGTCAAAACAATTTTGCATATAATTTATTGTACATCATTACCTTGTAATTTAATAGTATGTTAGGAGAATTTTATGACATTTAGCTGGTGGGACTTCGAAATTGTAGACCATGTTTTTTTTTTATTACTTATGAAAAGTTTATACCTCTTCATTGTCAACATTATTCATGTCATTATTTCACTATTATTATTATGATCATTATTGTTTTTTAATATAATTATTACTATTTATTCGCTATGCAACCTTTGTGGAATTCTTGATTACGGGATGTCTATGGTAGACAATAAAGTCTTTAATAGGATATACATGTGTAGGATTCAAGGAGGTTCAGCTGACCTCCACATACCTACCCAGACACTTGAGGACCCTAACCTAACCTAACCTAAAATATGGCTGCGAGTGTGGCAATGGTTCCATCTTCCTTGCCGTCCCGCTGAGGTGTTTTCATGATGGCTCTCTCTTGGTGCTGAACTAATGCTAGGTAGGTGATCACACCACTGCACCCAAACATCACAGCACAGATGTAGCCCAGAGCCTGTGGGGGAATGGAGGGAATGAATCGGTGCAAAGACTTGACTATATAGCATTTGTTAATATTTTTCCAATCTAATCAGGATTCTGTGTAATTATTATTCAGCATCCTAGTGATAATTTCAATCTAAGTTCAAACTCTGCCCAGCACCCTCTCCTCTCAACAGGTTATACAAAGATTAAACTTACTACAGGGCTATAAAGTAAATTGATATAAAGTACCACAATTATTTATTTCATTCCAAAAGCAAGGCATCCAAGGTGTCTATTTAAGTAAGTAAAACCCAATGAAAAGTTAAATTAAATTGGCTGTATATTGAAATTCTACTTTATGTACATCAGACTGCCTCAACATGGTGCAGTACACTTGAGAGGCCCATTCCAGGCTCTGAATTGCTGGTCTACAGGAGTAAACCATGATTTCTAGAGCTAGGAGAGGTGAAGAATGATTAAAGAATACATGATAGGATAGTCATGAAACACTGAAGTACTATACATTACCTAAATTATGATACTTTTTACAATGGGATACTGCCTTGTAGAAGAAAGGTAAAGTATGAGAGATGCCAACACAACCACTGAGGGAACTAGTAAATTGTGTTGGAGATACTGACCACTGAGAAGACAGTCAGCCCTGTGTCCGAGCAAGGAGGTCGTGTGAGTGTGAGTGTTGACCCCACCACCATCAGCAGACCTGCCAACATATTGAGCCAAGACTCCTGTGGAAGGAAATTACGTACAACAACTAAAATCACCCACTGCTCCATCCAGCCACTCCAGGAAAACATTCAGTTATTTACACGTTACCTTTCTGAATCGTTTCTTCCCTGTCCAAGTGCAAATGTCACATAAATAGTAGTACATTTCCAAGCCTCACATTGACTTAATAGGACTGTGATCAAATGCAAGATATACATAATAACTTGACCATTAGGTTAATTGACAATTCCTTGTTATGTGCCTGGTTGATATAACATTTTCTGTTAAATAATAGTCATAAAAGAACGGTATATACGAGATCATGAGTACTTACGCCTTTAACCCAAGTAGGTACATAGTAAGGGTTCCTGCCGCTAGCTGTCACCATGATGCCCGTTGTGTAGGAGATGATGATGAAGCTCAAACACACAGTGATGGGCAGTGCGTACAGGGACACATACATAGGGATGCTTTGGCACTTATTGCTCACCAAGAACAGGGTCAGTGCTGTCGCCAACCCACCCTGCAAGAAAGACTCACTTATTCAACTACACTTATCTTCCTTGAAAAAACTAAGGGAAACTGGATTATTTTTCTGTGTATATATGTATTGTTAGTGATGCATTTATTTCTTATTAATTTATCATTAAATCATATTTTATAGATTTTTTTTTTATATATGCTTTGAATTTTTATTGTACAAGTATTATTAAAATTTTTAGCAATGCAAAACATTTAATTTTTTCAAAGATTTTAAGTATTTGGGGAAGTTACATATTGTTTTTTTGTGTTTTTACGTGTGGCAGATGGTGTGTTGTATGAAATAGTAACATGAAAACCTATAGATTGCACAAAATTACATTGAATATCTTAAGTACCCAGATTCATTATTATTTGTGCTTACTGTTTCTACCAGCTTGAGGATGGATGGTGTGGATGTAATAAAGTGCTTATAGTTGGCCCACTCCATGGCTCCCTTGTGTTAGCAGGAAACACTTCTTAACTCTCACTTAAGAAGGGCATGTCACCACCCATACCATTACCAGTATATCCCTGTCACCTAGATCAAAGAAAATACAATAGTGACTCCTTATAACATTAGTCATTTAAGGAATATGTCTTGGCATTTACTAATCTTTAACCAGTGTAGTAAAACAGACATTAGATGGAGAAACCTCAGAAAACTGGAAGAGGAAAAGCAGAAGTGATAGAAAAGTTTGTAAAAAAAAATAGTAAATTAATAAAAAAAAAACTTTACTTAGAACACAGACACTTTATCAGTCCAGTTATAAGTATCAAAGGTTGTGAGTTCGATCCTGGCTCACGGCAGCTACTTGGTGAGGGAAAGTGCTTACGTTAACCCTAGCAGAACCATCTGTTAATTAGCTACTTAGTTCGTAGGGATTATTTGATTACCTTTATATGGTCTAAGAACGTTTACAGCTAGGTTGAAGTACTAGGAATAGGTTGAACATTTTAAAGGGGAAAAAAGTACCATGTAACCTTTATTTCTGGCACTTAATTTTTTCTTGAACTCGCTCACTCAAAAGAAATATATTTATTATTTTTTATTTATATTTTTACTCGCTTACGCAAAAAATAAAACAACACTAAGTCACTGAGAAACATTATAGTATATGACTACGTATTATAAACATTGATAAGCTAGCCATCTGTACCTAAAATGCAGTGTTGTGACGCATTACTAAGTAGGAGACATCTTGTATTAATCACTAAAAGTAGATAAAAGAACACATGATTCCTTTGTTGTTGGATTGAAATGAAGCCTTGAAGTTGGTGATAAAGGGACATAAAACACATAACACACTTCACAAGACGCCGAAGAGGGGGAAGATAATACGTATATATATATTCAACGTTATAACTGCATTCTCGCAGCATCAAATGGAAGAATAATATATACAATTAAAACTTGACACAACATAGAGGGGGAAACATTATGTTCTGAGACCTTAGACTTCATTAAATTTGATTAAAACTAAATATATTTCCAAAGGAGGAAAAAATTGATAGCTACAATAATAATCTTACGTTAACAAGAGGGAGGAAATTTCATCTTACTTTCCATGAAGCAAATATGATAATGAAGATATTATAAGGAAAAAAAGTAATGAGGTAGACAAGTGAGGATGAATGCACATGTTGTAACACTTGTTGGATATACAGACATGAGGTGACATTTTATGATGACTGGAGCAACGAGAAGCAGACACGTGTATACATCTAGCATCAGTACACCTGCACACTTGTATACACCTGCCAACACACACACACAGTCTTAACTTCAAAGTATGTTCAGTATATACGATCAGCTTAACCTTGTCTGCTTATAATAGTATGTATATATAACGTATACATGTAGCACGTTTAGTCTCTTAGCACACACAATCTTAACTTCAATGTATGTTCACTATGTATAATTAGTTTAACACTGTATGCTTATTTTAGTGAGTATATCTAACGTAGCCTCTCACTGTTGTAGGTACAGAACAACCAGGTAAAACTGTCACCACAGATAAGGTTTGTAAAGGATAAGATAAATGTATGCTACCTAATCAATGACAAACAACGTAATTCTATTTAGATACTAATGTTTTAACTATTTATTTATTTATAAAACATATACGTATAATAATTATTAATGATGAAGAGATACTCGCTATTGACTTTGTGATGAATATTGTGCTATGTTAAGATATATAAGAAGCTGAGATTAAGTCACACACACACACACACACACACACACACACACACACACTTTCCACCTAACGAGGACAGTTTAAACTCAGGGGTATATTATGAAAAAATCATCTTCATATATTAATTATCAAATACATCGTAACAGTATAATGGGATAGTATTTCCAATAAAACACGTATACGTACAATATATTCCAAATAGCTATACATTCCTAATACACATTTACATAAAATTGTTTGGTACTTGACTGATTTTCAGGCTCATTCACCTTGTCATAAGAGAGTAATGAAGCCTTAGTAAACATATTATGAAAGGATCGTATGTTGTAAGGGAGACACCCACACACACCCCTTCTATCAACCCGGTGTTGGTGGGGAGGAGGAGGGAGGGGAAGAGAGGGTGATGGGAGGGAAGGAAAGAGGGGAGAGTGAGGGAAGGGTGAGAGGAGGAATAATAATAATAATAATAATAATAATAATAATAATATATATGCTATATTTAGTCTTTCCTGTGTAGTACAGAAAGAAACTTGCTTTGGAACATACTTATATAACTAGTAACAACTTATAAAACTACAGGGAGAGGTATACACCCTGTTAAGGTCCCATCATTGTAAATACGCTTGTCATGTTACCTGTGATGTTCATGTGCATTACATATGCATGACAGGTATATGATTATATATAGTATACGTGGCATGACACGTATTGATTGTTAGGTAGTGGAAAATTAACCATGTGCACAGCCTATCTATAGGCTATATTTGACCACCAATTACCACTTTATTTATCATGGGAGAGGCCTATAGGAAAATTTTGATGTCAGGGGAAGAGAAATGTTGCTTAAAACAAAAAAAAATAACCAGCGACTCATGGTGAAAAGAAACATTTAAGTGAAGAAATAAGGAAAATTAAGATGACATCCAGTGATATATGGTAAGAATAAGCCGCGTGGCGCATCTCAATTTCACTGATTTCCACTTACCTGGATTCACTCTCACTTTAAAACACATGAAAACCAACCATAAAATATACTACACCATCCCCAAATGCATCACCAAGGTAGAAAAATGATGGAATATAATGAAAACACCCATAAATACACTGAGAAAACATTAATTAGGATACATGGCAGCGATAGAGAGAGAGAGAGAGAGAGAGAGAGAGAGGGAGAGGGCGAGAGTGAGAGTGGAACGTGGAAGCAGACGCCAGACGGCAGACAACATTCACCCAGCACAGAAGGAACAGAAACCATCCACTATATTACCTTCAAACTTATCTAATCCGCTTAACTCTATAACATGTGAGTATTTCATAAGTTAGACCTGGTTGTTGGGTATATTTTCTAGTTATATATGCATGTATTGAGCTGTGGTTTGGCTATAATTGTGAGATATAGACGTAGAGAAGAGGTGAGATGTAGTGTGCTTATTATAGAAGATATAATTGGTAGTGTGCAAGGCATGTCAGGGTGGTGGTGGAAGATACAAGTTTACCATATTAACAGATGAAGTGCTAACTCAATTACAATCCATTAACCATTATCCCTACAATTAGAATACAGGAAAAGCATTATTCATACTAATTATAATTTTTACGAAAACCATTAACCCAACTTATTATAATCAAGGCAAATCATTCACAACTGTTAGAACCATTAATTGATCCAGGAAAACCATTATTAACCCAACACATGTTTATCCAGAACCGAAAAACCTCTGAAGTGTTCGTTTGTAATTTTATCTTTACAGGATTGAGACAAACTGTAAATGGTTTTCGGCCAAATTCAATTGATGTCAGATTCCATTTTTAGTGATAGGATAGAGAACGTCAACTCCATTTAATTAAACCTTAGTGATCATTATTGTCTAGTTAAATGTTACGTTAAATATTACTGTCAATTAAGAGTTCGATCCCTGGCTGCAATTAAGTCTCAATTTCTCAGTGCTTCAAAATACGAGTGATATCACACACACACACACACACACACACACACACACACACACACACACACACACACACACACACACACACATATATTCCGTTTCCCTGCTTATGTTACATGGTAATTCGTGTAAGAAAACCTAATCCGTTGACCACACACATGTAATCCTATACGATCAAGGAAGGACGGGTTGTAATTTTATACGCATAATGATATGTAATTCTAGACGCACAAGGACACACACAAGAATGTCCTTGGTAGACGAAGCAGACGCATTTCTAGAGACTTTGAGTATATTTTTCTTACGTTGAAAAATACGATTTCCGCCAAACATTTTGAAATACGTATAAACATCCCGATTTTTGAAAGAGAGAGAGAGAGAGAGAGAGAGAGAGAGAGAGAGAGAGAGAGAGAGAGAGAGAGAGAGAGAGAGCACATGTGAAACAAGATAGATATCATGCCCTGCATATGATAATTCCTTAACCCTTATCAGTTCGAGGTTTAAATGCGTAGCCTACTACGGCTTACACTCCTCGCCGTCTTGTTTTTATGGTTTGTGTTTCGTACTTGCCACAGGCATGGATGCTCCCTTATAAGGTCAATGAATTGTTGAGTGTTCCAGCGCGTCCATTCAAATTTCTGTTCTGCCATGGTCGGATAGAGCGAGAGAGTAGCGTCCTCCTGTATTTGAATAGCAAGCAACTGGCGGGCTTTGCGCGGGACTCACTCGTACGCACTCATATGGAATGCCCACTGCCAGACTCTCGGGTCAAACGCGAGACTTCCCTCTAATCTCTCCATATATGGGCATGGGACTCGTGAGCTGAGTCAATAACGGTCTTGTCCACTGTGTACTTTAGAACATAAGAATTGAGGAGACTGCAAGAGGCCAGTTAATGACCTACACGAGGCAGTTCCTTGTCTCCCATCCATGGAATAATCCAATATTTATCCATCCCACCTGTCATCCCTATCCATACTCTGATCCAACCGTCTTTTAAAGCTACCTATTGACTCACCACTTACTACGTGTCTACCCAGCCTATTCCAATCGTTCACCACTCTGTTAGTGAACCAATATCTATCTAGGTCTGTTCTGAATCTAAATTTTTCTACCTTGTATCCATTTCCACGTGTCCTATCCTGGGGTGGGAAGATTGAAAGCTCGTAACGGCCGCTAAGATCATCATAGCACCCACGTAAGTCGCTAAGGTTTATTTTCAAACAAATGTTACGATGATCCATCCGCCATATTTGCTCGTAGCGCTACGATTCCTGGCGAGCACCCTTAAGCTGATCGTAGGGACGCGCAGTGGAATTGATAAAGGTTTCTCCAATAAACAACCCGTGTATATGTCTAGTGATGCTCGACTTTGTTTATTCTGTGAACGAAGATGGAATTGCAAGTGCTTTTATAACATGACTTGACTTTACAAAGAGCGATGAGACGTGAGAGGGCATACACAGACAGAATATATCCATTTGCGTAGTGACAAACATTTACTTATATAACATATAATTTATATAACATGACTTGACTTTACAAAGAGCGATGAGACGTGAGAGGGCATACACAGACAGAATATATCCATTTGCGTAGTGACAAACATTTACTTATATATTATAGATTTCCCAGACAAGAACTCCTTCATTGGTGTGCTAGACTAGAACCACGAGTTGGACCAGCCACAAGAAGATCCCGTGCTGTGCATTGTCATTTGCAGGTGTTGATAACATTACGATTTTATGCAAGTGGGATATTCCAGAGTGTGTTGGCAGACACAGTAGGCTTAACACAGGGGTGTGTGAGCAGAATAATTAACAGAATGACATACGAGTTGTACAGGATAGCTCTTAGGGAAGTTATGATGCCCAGAGGTAATTAGAGAATGATAAATTGGTAAATTTATCGATCCGGACATTCCCTCTTATAACCTAAACATAACCTAGCGTAACCTTACTTAACCTAACATAAACTAAACTAACAACTGCTCTACTCAGAAAACGGCCGCCAGACAAAATAAAGGAAAAAAGGGAATTTAAACTGCAGTCAACGCACGGCCGCCACCTAACGGTACCTGTTGAAACTTGATGTTCTTATATTAGGTTACTTACGCTTAATAGGTAATGTTTTCTTTACATCCCTCCACTATTAATGGTAAGGAATAATGTATTACTGCTCCTTCATCCCTCAAAATTATATGTAGAGGAACAGGGAAGGTTTAAAAAGGAGAAATATTATCACCAGGTTTGAGGTCCTGTCGGCTGCTAGCGGTCACAAGAACAAGAACAGTTCTGTTATGTTCAATCAAATTACACTTAATAGGCACTGTTTTCTTTATATCTCTCCACTATACATGGTGAAAAATAACGTATTACTGCTCCTCCATCCCTCAAAATGACATATAGAGGAACAGAGAAAGTTGAAAACGAAGAAATATTATCACCGGGTCAGAGGTCCTGTCTGGCTGCTAGCGGTGCAATGACTTTAGGAAGATTATGATGACTGATTAGATACTGATATACCCATAGAGAGGGAGAGAGAGAGAGAGAGATAAATGAGTGTATTGTCTATTCTAGGATCAATATATACCCATAGAGAGAGAGAGAGAGAGCGCGATGAATGAGTGTATTGTCTATTCTAGGATCAATATATACCCATAGAGAGAGAGAGAGAGAGAGAGAGATAGATGAATGAGTGTATTGTCTATTCTAGGATCAATATAGTGTAGCAAATCTATTATCGATCAACAGTAAATATTTTACTTTTATATATACGATGTGTTGACTCTTAGATCACGTCCATGATTATATTCAAGCCACATAGTAATTTTGCTTGTATGTAATGTTTAAGTAGTTCAGTTGCAAAATCATGGTTAGTTTTTTTTCCCCTTCAAATTATTGTCCGCTTGTCATCGATTTTTCGTCAGTATATAATATTCTCATTTTCTATTATATCTGTGAACACTTAATTTGATATATTGGTAATAATAGGGCTTAGTTTTACGTAATTTATTTTACTTCAGCTTTCTAATGGGTGTAGTATTAATGGGATTTAGTTTTACCTGTTATTTACTATACTTCAGCTTTTCAATGGGTGTAGTATTAATGGGACTTAGTTTTACGTTATTTACTTTACTTGAGCTTTTCAATGGGTGTGTCTATGTATTGATAAAGTCATAACACATTGTACAACACACCATGCATATCTATCTCTTCGTATAATTGCAAGAGTTTCCATTGTATATGCTATGAGGCGCCTTTGTGTGGGAAGGATGAAGGTTGATTGGATTATACATTGAATTGAAGACCGTAGAATCTCAAGGTCACAAACTACTATTTCATTTATTATTTTTATTGCTTTATATTATCATTTTATTATTATTTTTTGTTTTTATCAGTAGCAATAATAATAATAGTAACTAGTAGTAGTAGTAGTGACCTTGCATGTGTGTATGAAAGTCGAGATGCATTGATATTAAATGGTGGACACGTTTGTACTCATCCTCCTCTGTGCGTGCTTGTATGCAGCTCCCTTTATACTAAGCAATGTATTAACAAATAAGCAAGAAAAAGAATCTACAAAGACCCACAATTATCAATGCTCCAGCCTATATAGATATACAGCAAGATATAAAGCAATTACCTTATAGATAATTCATGGATAATACATATACTAACCATATATTCCATTTCTAACAGCCAAACACAATGTCAGACAGCGACAATTACAAGAAGAACGACTTTCCCTTCGCTACACGAGCCATCCACGAAGGTAACGAGCCTGAACAATGGAACCACCTGGCTGTGGTGCCGCCCATCTCCATGGCCACCACCTTCAAGCAGGACGGCCCAGCGGAGTTCAAGGTGGGGTCAGGGTTGGCACTCTTTGGGTTTTTCTACTAATTTTGTTTTATTTTGCCTTGGAGCTTTTAATTTGAAATCTAATAAATCTTTGCATCCAAGTGAGTCAGAAGTTACCATTTATTTTTTTTTTTTAGTAGTAGATATTAGTATGTTTATATGTACCTTGTTTTTTTGTGTGTGTAATCTTGGAGTTTTTTGCAAGGTCATATTGGATTTTGTCATTTTCTCCAGTGGCATCAGTGGTGGGGACAGCTCGCTCACTCACACTTGTGCAAAGGGGAAAAGGAGGGTGGTATTGGGTCTGTTGGGTGTAATTATACTTAATGTCTGTTTTGGTAGAGCAGCTGTGACACTTTCCTGTTTAATGAGTTTATAGTGAGGACATTTTTAACTTGTGGTAGTAATGGTTAAGGGAGGATAATGTGCCTCAATATTTGATGTTAAGAAGGATGAGGTTAATATTTACATCAGAAGGAGAAGGATGTTGGATGAATGTTGGGACAAAAAAAAAATAGCCTCTTTTTGGTAGAGATCAAAATAGGGAAGGATTTTTTATGCACTGGAATGGAGCACTTTTCATATTGTTACATAATTATGAGTAAAACAATGACGTATGATATATTTTCATTTCCAAATCATGTGTTTACCTCATGACAGGCTTCCCCTCACCCAGAATGTACCCAGTGACATGTTTTTTCTTGCATGTTGGTTGATAAGATTGATAATGAACACCTTTTTTCAGCTCTACGAGTACGGCCGTTCAGGTAACCCAACCAGGGAATGCCTTGAAAAGTGCTTGGCTTCTATTGAAAATGCTAAGTTTGGTGAGTCGGTGAACTAAAATCTTAATTGTATTCTCTACTAATCATATCATAGCCTCTGATGCTTTGTTCCTTCCGGGAATATCCACTAAGGGGATGGTCATGGCATAAGAGCCTCCACCTCTCCCTATCCATACATATTTCCTTGCTTACTTAACCCTTACCATGCTATCACCTCCTCTTTTATATATATGTACTTCTTTACCCTATCCTATCATCTTACAACTAGCCTTCCTCTCCTACTAGGACCCTCAATTTCACTCACACTTTCTTACTAAACTCTTCACTCTTCATTCTCTCAATTTCGCTCACACTTTCGTCCTAAACTCTTCACTCTCTCAAATTGACACACCCCAACACTTCACCATCTGCACATGGTATCATTACACATTTTCTGTACACATTGCTATCACCCTCTTATCTTGCCACACCACATGCTCCTCTCAGGTGATGAATCGACACATTCACCCCTCTTCACTATATGCACAAGTTATAAGGACACATCTTTCATACACTTTTTCATTACTATCACCCTCCTGCCTTGTTCTATCAGATCAGATAACTCATTTCAACACTCTTAACTGATGTACTCTATTATATGTACACATTTCTGATCCATACATAGGCAGAATAATGTTTTTTAATCCTCTTTCCCTCCATGGACTCGCTTCTTCATCTCATAACCCTTACAAATGATCATATAACACACACAGTCCTCTCTCTTATTCCTCCTTCCATCTCAATATGCTTACATAACTCTATTCCCATTTACTTTAACTCTTTCACTTCTTCCATTCTCTCTCCTAGAACTACCTCACACCTTGCTACTGCTTGCACACTCACCCAATAAGGCATTCTATTCTACCCCCAATAAGACTAATTACCTTACTTTTCCCGGCATCCAGTTTTAGCTTCCTTGTACGTACTTATATACACTAGAATTGATATTTAATAATTTATCCTAACTCTTTATATATTATTGTTTAAAAAAAAGAAGATATGAACCCCACTTTGAGAACTTAATTTCATAACCCCAAGTAACAAACTGGTTGAATTTTTCTAAGGTACATAATGACAGACAAGCAGATAGAAAAGTAGAAAAAAAAACCTGTCAAATCCAGCAGAAAAGATCGAAAACACTTCACAAAATAACCTTACTATATCCTAACCAATGAGACCTAACCCGTTGTCTTCCTTCAGCATTGACCTTTGCATCTGGTCTTGCTGCCACCACCACCATCACCCATCTACTGTCTGCCGGGGACCATCTGGTATCAATGGACGACCTCTACGGCGGCACCAACAGATACTTCCGCACTGTAGCCTCTCGGTATGTTAGTCTTACCTTGACCCTTGTCTTTACTGCCTCACATTCTACTTTATTTGATTTATTTCATGCCTCTTATTCTCACCCATATTTTTTTCCCCTCTATTCTACAAACTAACACACAGACTTTTTTCCTTGACCTTACTCCCATTCTACTTTATTTCCCTTATCTCATACCTCTTATTCTAACCTACATTATTTCCCTCTACTCTACGTACTGACATAAATATTGTTTTACAGAATGGGTATGGAGATAGACTTTGTCGACGCCACAGACGTGAAGAAGGTGAAAGCCGCCATGAAGCCTAACACCAAGATGGTTTGGATCGAGACACCCACTAACCCCACACTGAAAATCGTTGACATTGAAGCCATGGTTGCCATTGTTAAGGAGCACCCAGACTGTTTCTTGGTGGTGGATAATACCTTCATGTCACCCTACTTCCAGCGTCCCCTTGAGCTTGGTGCAGACCTGGTGATGTCATCTGTCACTAAGTACATTAATGGACACACTGATGTCATCATGGGCTCCGTCTGTACCAGGAAGTGAGGAAGAGTACCTTGTATTTTTTCAAGGATGTGGGATTAATTTTATATCCCATTTTTCTTGAGTGGATCTTTTTACTTCTAGATGAAGAATGAGGATTTTTCTTACTCTGGATTATAGTAGATATTTTATACCTCATTTCTCTGAGTGAATCTTGTTATGCTTCTAGATGAGGAATATAAGTATTTTTCTTACTCTGGATTATAGTAAAGTACTGAAACAACCTCATGAATACTTTAATCATATGTCTCTACTGATACACACACTCTACCTTTACAGTGAAGACCTACACCAGAGACTGCGCTTCCTCCAGAATGCGATAGGTCCCGTCCCTTCACCTTTTGACTGTTACCTAGTGAACCGCTCCATCAAGACCCTGGCGGTGAGGATGGAGCAGCACATGAAGAATGGCTTTGCTGTGGCCAGGTTCTTAGAGAAACACCCGTGCGTGGAGAAGGTGATCCATCCCGGCCTTCCCTCACACCCACAGCATGAGGTTAGAGTCCACAGGCTGTCTTAAACTTGATTCCTATGTAGAGAACAGGTATATTATTGACTACCAGTAATATAGATAAACAGATGGATTTTGTTGGGATGAATCTCTATAACTTTCCAGGTTTTAATTAATGTCTTAGGATAAATTTAAATGGTATATTAATGAAAAAATATCTTGTTTAAAATATGTATTAGGTGGGGGATTTTTTTGTCTAATTGTCCTTTTCCTCCGGTAGATTTCCAAGCGGCAATGTTATGGTCACTCTGGTATGCTGAGCTTCTATATTAAGGGTAACGACCTGAAGACATCCAAGGGTTTCTTTAAGCAGCTCAAGGTGTTCACTTTGGCTGAGAGTCTGGGAGGATACGAATCTCTCTGTGAACTGCCGTAAGTTTTTCTTCTTGATCAACCTAACAATAACACATGAAAAAAGAACATTGTTACAAAAGGCTACAGTGTGAAGTTTCCCCATCCTTCTCAATGCAATTTCAGCCGCTAACTTTCACGAATGTTTACACCTCACAGTTGGATGTAAATTAGGTAATTTCTCAATGTTTAAAAATCCCATCTGTACAAAAAATGTATTAATTCATCCATAGATATATTTTGATCATGTTTCTTTACGAGTATGTTATGCTTACAGATCAGTGATGACCCACGCCTCGGTGCCCAAAGAGATGAGGGACAAGCTGGGCATCACAGACGGGCTCATCAGAGTGTCTTGTGGCCTGGAGTGTTCCGATGACCTCATCAATGACCTCGACCAGGCACTCAGAGCTGTGGTGAGTCTATAAACTAATGCTGCCAGAACAACAGCATTTTTCTTCTCACTTTATGATAATGACTAATGATCTCTGAAGGAATTTTTCTCTGGGCTTGTGAGATAGTATATAAGGAATTTTTCTTTGAATCCTCCTTGACATGACAGAAAAGCATTAGATACGAGAACATTATATTCCAAGTAAGAGATGCAGAGCTTAGTAATCATTAGCTGATATTCAAAACTAACCTTCCCAGTGAGGGAAGTTGAGGTGAATCCATTTGTGCATTGTTACCTCAACCGTGTCACCTTTCCTCAGGTACCCGTGTAGCTCCAAGGGTGTGATGGTGTGGGAGGTGGTGGTGGTGGCCTGCTGGCACCTGTGTTCAGTATTCTACAACCTGCACTCCAGCCTGCACCAACATTATTATCCCCAAGTGATGGTGATGGTGTTGCTTGGTGATGGATTAAGTCAAGATACATACTAGCCATTAGACAAGGTGGAGGAAAGAATTATTTAGTTACATATATTTTCTAACGCCTTGTTCTCTACAGAAACGTTCTCCAAGGGGACGGCCAATTGTAGTTGGTTTAGAGGTATTTACCACAGATGAAGTGATTTGCTTTCTCATAATAATGCTTTGATGCTGTTACTTGTATCTCATATAATTTGGGTCAGAAATGTATTACCAAGTTTGAATGTTTTGTTTACAGATTTTATTTTGAATTTTGACTGACCACTTATTTTGCTTTGTTATTAATTTATTCTTGTTTTTTTACTTAGTTTATTATTTTATTATATATATATATATATATATATATATATATATATATATATATATATATATATATATATATATATATATATATATATATTTATTTGTTATTATTTTTGAGGTGAGGGTTATCCTAGGGAAAAACTACACTAGTTATATTTCCTCCTTGTACTTGATGCAGTAAACTTGCAACAATATTGTATTTGTTGTGCTGCTTCTGAAGGAGTGAACCTACTAATACCCGATGATTCTTTTCTGCTGCTGCATTAATGTTTTTACTGGAAAGTTCATTGTGTAACATAATTTAAGTTATTATACTTGCAATTAAAAAAAGAAATTGCATGTTTCTTTTTATTTTTCCTGAGTTTTATAATCAAATAATTCCTTGCGGTCCTTTGCAAGTATTTGTGTATCTTGTAACCAAGCAACACAACACACCACCGTGTGCCTTCAGTGCCATGTCTAATGTGACGCTCATGATGTTAAATTATAAAACATTTGTGGTTAATAAAGTGGAAAAAATAGAAGTTTTTAATGATACGAAGCCTCCCCTTCCCCCCTTTGTGTGCATTCCCCTTAAGTGTTGAGTAGCTGCCGATAAGAAGGCCCAAACTTTTAACACTATATTTCCTATTCTCACTAAGGCATTCTGACCAAATATAGAAATAGAGGAATTATTGAAGAATTGTAGAATGAATGTTGTATAATAAATAATCTTGATTGAAACTCAACAAAAATGTAACCAAAAAAAAAGTACATTTTTCAAGTGGAATCCTATGCATTGAAAAAAATTAGAAAGATGCTGAGTAAAAGAGGAGAATTAACTGTTTTTGAATAAAATAAACATAACTGTGATTATAAGAAAGGTCAAGATCTCCTAACTTAACTTAACCTGTATTATAGCCATGTCCTAACACTTCTTTCACTATACCTAACACACAATAATTAATACTCTTGGATGTAAACAAATAATTACGGTGTTTTTTCTCATTTTTTCATTGTTTTTTCAATTTTTCTTTCTTCTATGGCTTATTTAGCCTTTACTTTCGGTTTGAATAATTTTTATATATTCTATTCCATGGTTTATATTGGTTTAATTTAATTATTATTGCTTTATTCTATATATCGATTTTATGATTGACCTTAGAAATAAACATTTTTCATGCAATAATTACGAAACAAATATAACAAACGTTTATGTATGAACCGATTAGGTATTTCAGACGATTTTTTAAAGTATATATAATTGCTTTCCTGTGTATAATAAAAATCTCAATTTTGGTTTTATATATACGTGATCGAGCAGTCAACACACGGCCACCAGCTTACGGTACCTGTTGGAACTTGTTCACATTACTATATTTGGTTATTTACGCTTAATAGATAATGTTTTCTTTTTATCCAACTACTATTAATGGTGAAGAATGTGTTACTGCTCCTCCATCCTTCAAAATGACATGTAGAGGAACAGGGAAGGTTTAAAACGAAGAAATATTATCACCAGGTTAGAGATCCTGTCTGGCTGCTAGCGGTCACAAGAAGAAGACCTGTTGTTATGTTCTATCAAGTTATTACACTTAATAGGCATTGTTTTCTTTATATCCCTCCGCCATTAATGGTGAGGAATAATGTGTTACTGCTCCTCCATCACTCAAAATGACATGTAGAGGAACAGAAAAGGTTTAAAACAAAGAAATATTATCACCAGGTTAGAGATCCTGTCTGGCTGCTAGCGGTTACAAGAATGAATGTTGGTACTGGTAGGGAAAATTATCACAACAGGTACAACATAAACAGGGTAATGCTGAATACGTCAGAATGTGAGAAGGATTTGGGTGTACAGGTTAACTCAGACCTCCGTCCCAGAAAACAATGTATTGAGGCTAGAAATCGGGCTAATAGGTTGTTAGGATTCATTGCTATTAAGGAGTATTGAAAGTCTGTCCCAGTCCAACACAAACAACACTGCTGCCAACCTTATCTTAACCTTACCATATATATTAACAAAACACACACACACACACACACTATATATATATATATATATATATATATATATATATATATATATATATATATATTACCTCCTTGTATTATTAACACGATTCACTAGACTATATTGAAGTTTATTTATGTTTGCATTATCATTTTTGTCTTATATGTGACTAATACGACCTTTTATCAATGCATTTTTAACGTATTTAGCTATTTTTGTTGGTACGTTGACGTGTTAGAACCCAAATTCAAGATGCAGTATCGAATTTGACATATGAAATTTTTTTTGGATTACTGCTATGTATGGAAAGGAATAATAATGATCATAACGATGTTGTGAGTCGATTAAAGTTTTATTTAAGTATTTACATGATATATGAGGCTGTTAGGCATTACTGCGTCTATCTGTAAACACTAAATACAATTGAGGTATTACGGTATGAGTATTTATTATATTGTTGGTATACTGCACCGTAAAAAAGGCTGAATTTACCGCCAAGTGATCATGAATTGAAGTAATGACGTCATAACCAAAACATTGGAGGCCATGGATGACATTATCGCAGGTGACTAATTCTTTCTGACTCGGATACACGTCTGTACCTCACCACAGTGCCTTGCCAGGGGAACACTACCAGACACAACCTGAAGGAGACGCTGTAGGAAGAGTACTGTGCTGAAATAACATACTGGGCGTGGTGTTTGCATAGGAAAGTGGAAGCAAAATTAGACCAGTCATAAACACGTCATAATTTAGGTCACGTGTTGGTAATGGTTATAGGTGATGTTTGTATTACTATTGTATGGTTAGTTATAGTTGTATGGGTTATTGAGGTCATGTTGAGGTCAGTGAGTGATGGTGGGAGGGCGTGGCCTAGGAACAGGTGGAGTTTTCATTCCTGGTCTAATTTACGTCTTTAGGATAATATGGAGATAAGGTTAGCCAACAAATTTTTTACAATGTTTTTTTTTATTTTTTTTTGCTTTAACAAGTTTTTGGAAGTTGATATATATTGCGTGATATTCTGCAACCTTAATTCTATCTGACATGTAAGTATTAACCTCGGGAGAACACGCTAATGTTATCTCCATATTACCCGTTTAATGTTAAAGGGACAACAAAGGAATAGTGGAAGGAAGGAAAACTAAAAGAATATCATGCCCTAAGGAGTAACTATTTTTTTTTTTGGTGAATTATTAATGCTATTATTTTCCAGACAATTAAGTAAAAACGTGATTATTGATATTATTAAGAAGATATAGACTAGTAAAAATGGGTCAGTTTCTAGTTTCACCTAACTAGGGAATTTCTGGTGTGTAATCTATATTTTCTGGTGATTTGGTTTGTGGATGAATTGATTTTTATTCATCCATCAAAGAAGACTCATTTCCTCTCCTTCCTCCCCGGGATAAATCGGTATCACTAACTCAATTTAACATCACTTAATAATCTCCTAACTTCCTAATAGATGTTGTGTGAACGATCTAGAAGTAATACTAAACATACCAAAAACAGAATTGATGTAGAGAGAGAGAGAGAGAGAGAGAGAGAGTGTGTGTGTGTGTGTGTTACTTGCGTATTACTTGACTTACTAAGCTTTGTAGAAGAAACTAAGTGATTCTCTTCCTGTTTGAATAGGTAATAGTGAAGTGTTGCAGTACATGTCTTAATGTTAAGGAATGTATGAATTATAAAGGAAGGAAATAATTACCAAGTGTACCAGCTAGTTATTTGGATGTGTAGTGATTCTGAGTTTCAATTTTACATTTCTTATCAATATTATTTCTCACTCAAAGGACATAGAAGATAATATTGTCATCATCATGAATATTACAATAACCAAGAATATACAAATGTTAAGTTTCATGTAGCAAATATAGAAGCTTTTAACTTATACTTTACTGGTTATCATTGGGATTGTATAAAAACAAATGTTATACTTATGTTAAGGATTTTCACAGTATATAAGAGTATTGTTATTATATTATATAGAAGGGAAGAGTGTCCATTATATAACTTTATGCTTTTACTTTCTTTGATACAGTTAGTCCGGAGTGTAGATTACTTTTCCTTGCTGGTTGTAGGTAAATAATGAACACATACATTAGATAGGAGTTCTGTAGAGTGTTATATTGCAATTATAGAACAACTGGAGAGAAAAAAATCATACATTCCACCCTATGAATAAGTGTGTTAGATTCTTATTGGTAGATTGATATTGAGATGCCAGCTTAGATAACCCAAGTGTGTCTGGGGGTAAAAACAGATGACGTAACCCAACAACCATTGAATACAACCACATCACTATAAGGAGTTGAATCCCTTTGTCTTTTCTTTATAGAGTATGATTGAGAGATGGGTCCGTAGAGTTCCATACAGCTGGCGCAGATACTTCCTTTGGATCATACAAGCCCTCGAACCTTACCTTTCTATAATATTTGGGCGGCTGCATAAGCTGGGTACAATGATAGGTGAGCGGTGAGGAGCGTGTGGCCGTGTTCATCCGTGTTCATCCGTGTTCACTGGTGTTCACTGGTGTTCATTGGTGGGCCTTGTGTTCATTGGTGCTGCTGTTATGTACTTACAGAATGCAGTCACGCTTTGGTCACTGTTGTACCGTACTGTAGTGGGCTGTACATACACTCCTTGATGGGCATGGTTGTTTATTTGTATACTACTACAACTACTACTTATACCACTACTACTACTACTACTACTATTACATTGACGTATACATGATTTTTATATCTATTTTAATTTTTTTTATTTTCGCCTACCAAAGCAGTACGCGCTTTTGGGAAATTTTTCTGCAAACTTTTTCAATGCTGGTCCACCAAATGTGTTTTTTTTTAATATATGTGTATAATTTTTTTTCTTCTGCTGAGTGTCATGTGAGTCGAATTTGTGAGTAACTAGTTGTGTCACACCACCACTGTTGTTAACTTTTTTGGCAACATCCTCCCTGCACATCCATCCATCCATCCATCCCCCTTTTTGCTATCAAGTATTTTTTGGACATTAGGTTAATAAAAATGTAAACAAAAAAAAGAAGTACGTATAAAAATTTCTATGTTATGTGTAAAGCAAATTTTTCTGTAGCTTCTGTAGTGGTTCCATATAACTAAATAAATGTACTTTGATGTATTTGGTAGAATGTCACCGATGGAGTACGTTTGTGTATGTGTGTGTGTTAGCGCTGTGTACGTGTGTGTGTGTATGTATTCTTATAGTGACTTATTTGCAGCGTGCATGGCCTATGAAGGGGCGC
This sequence comes from Metacarcinus magister, assembly GCA_029783475.1. Taxonomy (NCBI): domain Eukaryota; kingdom Metazoa; phylum Arthropoda; class Malacostraca; order Decapoda; family Cancridae; genus Metacarcinus; species Metacarcinus magister. The sequence continues at coordinate 6,001,774 of JAPQNM010000012.1, read as the reverse complement.
TGAGTGAGCCTGAAGACTTCCCTAAATCAGACGAACCAGTGTGGATATTAGGGAAGCAATACTCAACACACAAAGGTAATGTCAGTGCTCTCTCTCTCTCTCTCTCTCTCTCTCTCTCTCTCTCTCTCTCTCTCTCTCTCTCTCTCTCTCTCTCTCTATTTGGAAATCTCATTGTCTCATAATAAAACTCTTCCTCCCTCAAGACTTGGAGGCGATCCGGAGTGATGTACAGTCTCGAATATGGCTGACGTACCGGAGGAACTTTGCACAGATTGGGGACTCCGGATACACCTCGGACAAGGGATGGGGATGTATGCTGCGCTGCGGACAGATGGTACTAGCGGAGGCACTGCTCAGGAGGCATCTGGGTGAGGCAATACACTATATCCTTTTTTTATTTATTTATTTTTTTCTATTACAGGTTGACTATCAATAATCCGACATGAGCAAACAGCTAATTATGGGTACAGCGCCATCAAAACATAAATATAAACATTGCCTCCCGAAAACAGTGATTTGAAACTGCGCTCTGAAATTCATGCCGGAAAGCTGATGGAACTGGAATATTGATTGCCGGATTATTGATAGGCAACCTGTACTCTTTTTATTTATTTATTTATTTTTGTTCTACCATAGTTAGTCAGGTTTTTCATATCCCTTCATTCCCTATGTTTAATTTCTAGGCCGGGAATGGATCTGGACGCCCGACACCAAAGACGAGACCTACCTCAGGATATTACGTATGTTTGAGGACCACAAGCTGGCCACCTTCTCCCTCCACATCATCTCACAGCTTGGCGTGGATGAAGGCAAACCTATTGGGGAGTGGTATGGACCCAACACAGTGGCGCAGGTGCTAAGGTGTGTGGGTGTGTATGTAGGTGTGTGTGTGTGTGTTTGCAAGGCAGGTGTGGATTACATTAAACCTTAGAGAAAACATACATAATTAGGTTCACTTATCTTTTTATATCTAGTGGTTCTGCCTCATTTGTTTTTTAGTTTAACAGAGACAGACTTTAGTAACTATGAACATGTTATAAGATTTTAACAATGAATTTCGTACTATAAAGAAGAGATGTACGACTCTAACCTAACCTAACCTAACCTAACCTAACCTAGACTCTTTAACGACCTCCAGGAAACTGACGCCGTTTGACGAGTGGAACAACTTCAGCGTCAACGTAGCCATGGACAACATAGTCATCATGGACGAGATTAGTAAGTAATGATGCTGTTGAAGTTTGTGTAGTTAGGTTAAATTAGAATCATTGTCATTACCTTCCTCATTTCCTCATTACCTTTCTATCTGAGCATTAATTTCTGAATCCTGGCAAGCTGGGAGAAGCAATACCAGGCTTATATCACATGACGTGGCTGAGAGAAGTGTTGGGAAGCATATATTGATGCTGGAGATAGTTAGAAGTATGTATAAAATGTTGACTGGAATTTTTGGCACTTAAAGGTAAAATATGCTCTTTGTGAATTATGAGGACTTAGTGTAGTAGTAGTAATGATGATGATGATGATTTCCTTCCTTCCTTCCTTCCTTCCTTCCTTCCTTCCACCAGGGTGCAGCTGCCAGGGTGAAGGGGAGCGTACGTGGCGGCCACTCCTTCTCTTCATTCCACTCCGCCTCGGACTCGCTGAAATGAACCCTCTCTACTTCTCCGGAATCAAGGTCAGTTTAGTCCAGCTTAAGTTAGGTTAGGGTGAGTGAAATTAGGTTAGGAATGCTTTAATATGTTAGTTCGGTTAGGTTTGTTTTGACTTTGACTTTATATTTGTTTGAACAGAAATACTTCAAAATGCCTCAGTCGCTTGGTCTGATAGGAGGGAAGCCTAACCACGCCTCCTACTTCCTTGGGTTCATGGGTGAGTTATAGTGAAAGTTATAGTTCCTTATCCTTATTAACCTGGCAATTAACTAACACCCATTAATATTAGTTTATGGGTGAGTTATATTAAAAGTTATGGTTCCTTATCCTTCTTAACTTTTAAAACCTGGCAATTAACTAACACCCATTAATATTAGTCTTAGTACTTGTCACTTATACTCAACACCTAAGTACATTGTTTATTTTTTCTCCTTTACCAGTTTGTCTCTCGATTTCACATTTTCTTGCTCAATTTTTGCTCAATAGATGAACTGCTTTTATCTGAGATTTTTGTACTTTCTTTATTCTCAATTTTTTTCTTATCATTTCCACCTGTGTACGTATCACTAAAAATAATGGTGTTTATGTTTTGCCCAGGTGATGAGGTTGTGTACATAGACCCGCACACCACACAGGAAGCAGGAACAGTGGGTAAGAAGGCAGCAGAGGAGGAGGAGGAGATGGATAGATCACACCATTGTTCCCTGGCCCAACGCATGCCTCTAGAGCACCTCGACCCCTCCCTTGCCCTGGTGAGTGAGAGAGAGAAAGAGAGAGAGAGATAGGAAGGAGTCAGGTTTCATAATGCAATATACTTTACCTCATTCCATACAGTCTTCTATGTATATATATTTTATTTTATTTATCTTGTCATTCCGTTTAACTTGCATCTTTCTTGCAGTGCTTTTATTGTGGGACGGAGAAGGAGTTTGACGACCTATGCAATCGTATGCGTCAGGAGCTCATAGATGCCGAGAAGACGCCTCTGTTTGAGCTGGTCCCTACGCGTCCTCCTTACATGAGGGATGACGCCACGGGTACAGGACCTACGGGCATCAGTGGGTATTCTGGGCACATTCAACCCATCCTCTCTGTGTTAAGATGTTATGTACAGTAGTGTCTAGATTTATATGGGTTTAGAATATGTGAGTTTAAAGTTTATCTATTTATCTATATCTATATTTGTCCTGTTCTTAGGTATGGACTTGGAGGATCACCGCTTGGACTCAGAGGATGATGAGGAGTTTGAGGTCCTGCAGTGATGGTTGTAAGGTGGTGTAAGGTAGTGTAAGGTAGGGACGGTCTGGCCTCAACTCCTTCATTAGTGGTACTGTTGTGTCCTTCTTGCATGGGGGTCACATCTTAACTCGTGTCATCGTGTAAGTTTTATATATATATCTTTTTTTTATACCTTTTTTATATATTTTTTCATAGCTTTATTATATATACATATATATATATTTTTTTTTATATCTTTAATATATTTTTTTTTATACTTTTTATATATTTTTTTTTTTACACCTAGCTCTCTCCCACATGTCGATAGTGATAACCAAGAAAAATGCAGATACATGAAATTTGATCAATCTAATGAAAACGGTATAGAAAAAATAACTACATTCACATTTACATCTCTCACCAAGTTTTTTTTTCTTCAGAGTTTTAGAATAGCTTTTATTTGTGCTTTATATTTTCTTACATTAGTCTTTCCACTAGATCATTTTTGTACGTTTCTTATAATCATTTCATTGGTATCGAAAAAGTTCCTCTAAGCGGGTGATCTAGACAGGAATTACTACACATTCACACAACACAATACAACAGAGTACTTGCATCTCTGATTTTGTTCCTCATATTCCTGTAATTACATTAATGATCACCCTCTTTCACTTAGTATTCTATGATGTAGTGCTTTTTGGACCTCTCATCACTCACTACTATCCATTGACTCATCTTAAGGAGGCTCAAATCATAATGAGGAAACCTAACTCCTTCCCAGCCTAGTTTTGCATCCACCCTTGAAGTTTGTTGTTGCGAGTACAGTGCTTCCTCCAATTTTGCGTGATCCGATTTTGCAATCGAGCACTGTACCTAGGTAGCATTCCGGGGAGATACCTGTGATAATCTGACCAGTGCAGTGACAGAGACAGAAGGTGAATGTGTCTGGTACTAGATCAAAGGCCAAGGAAGAAGAGTTACTATTGCTATGTATCCATTCTTTCTGTACAGTCAGACTTACTCCCTTTCTTGAATATTCACATAGTCTGATATCCTAACTGGTTTTTTTTTATACTAAAGTCTGAGGTTTTTGATTCACACTCAGCTCATCATTAATCTCATTCACCCTATCATGCTCCCTGTAGTTCGTGATCTGCATTTATAACTACCATTCCTACCAGGCATTTCAGAGTTGGGTTGGTGGATAGGACGACAGGCTACAGTGAAGGAGTTGAGGTTAACCGTGTGTGGAGAACAGTGTATAAGTGTATTGATGTCAGTGCATATGTGAGAGGAATTCCTAAATACTTATGGTTCCAATTGTTTTTACTTTCTCTCTCTCCAGTGTTGATGAATGAAAGTGAAGGATTAATCTTTTTTCTACATGTTGGGAACTTGAGTGAATGTATATGTGATAAACTTAATTTGGCTTGTGTGAGAGGAAATCCTAAGTACTTCTGGTTCCAATTATTTTTGTTTTCTCTCTCCAGTGTTGAGGTTGAATGAAGTGAAGGAAGTAATTTTTTTTCTACATGTTGTTGGGAACTTGAGTGAATGTATGTATGTGATAAACTTAATTTGTGTTGTCAACTTTATCTTACATTTCACAGTCACGTCATTTAAAGTGTTCTAGTTATACTACCTAGATGCTTTTTCCAGGAAGTTCTAGGTTGTATAGGTATTGTTATGCTTGCAGGTGTTTTGTAGATTGGGTACTCGTGTTGACAGAGACAGACTGATTCAACTGGTATGTCACTGAGCTTGGAAGACAGAACCTTAAATTTGTGTTGAGTCGTTGTTGTGCTGTATGCATGTTGGACAACACTGTTCTCTTTAAGGATAAATGCTTCTTGTTACTACACACACACACACACACACAAAACTTGTTTTAATTAGTCTGGCCACAGTTGTATATATTTTGTACAAACTATGTTGTCACTCAAATTTATCGTATGGAAAAGAAAAAAAAAGATTGTTTTATTTGTAACTTGCAAGTAGATATTAAAAAAAGTATGTTGCCTTTTATTACTGGTTAAAGTTGTGGTTTAGTTAAGCAGCAAATTGAAGGGATTAAGGTACTGATAAAAGAAAGGAGGCTCCATGGTATGCTAGAGAGTGTATTTAGAAGGAAGAGGAATGGAAGGAAGAGTGACTGGTAGGAACAGAGAACCAACAAAAAACATGCAGCTATTTATGGAAAAAAAAACTTTTAAAAATCTTACTGTGTTTGGATAGAATGTGTAATGAGGTAATGATGGAGGATTACGAGAAATATATCCTTTAAAAAAACATTACTCTTTATTTAACTTTCAACAGGAAAAATGTACATAAGCATACTAAAAGCAGACTGAGTTATCTTCAAGTTCTGTATGAATTTGAAGACTCCTTAGGTGTTATTTTACTGTATTCCTCCCTTGGTGTTGTCACTGGACTCATTATTCTGTACCGAGTCGTCTGAGTGTGTTGTCTTGTTGTTGACACTCTCCTCCGTGTCTTTGGGTGGAGCAATGTAAAATCTAACCTCATTCAACTTTTCATGTCGCTGCAGTATCCGACCTTTCCCCTTCATGACCTCTTCCTCTATTGTGGTGAAAACATTTTCCTGTTGGAGTAAGATATGGATTATGAGTGAAGGGAATAAATGAAAGGAAAACATTTCTTTCTTAAAAACTACAAATGTTTATAAAAAAATTAAAACTCGGTCAAATGTTAATAAAATAGGCTCTAATTATTAAAGGTTTACCAATATTTAATACACCAACTGATCCCAAGAGTAAAGATAGTTTTTGTCTAGCTTAAGAAATAACAGAAAACAATTATTCCACTTAGAGAATAACTAAGCTTGAGTTATTAACATTATATTGACCACCACTGAGTAAACCTTCAAACACCCACTCACCACTTCCTCTTTGGTGGCTTTACGGGAACTGAGAGAAACTTTGATCTGGTGGCCTTTCCTCAGCCACTTGGACACACTCTGAAGCTTGATGGATAGGTCATGGGGTGTTATCTTAGCACGGATAGGCAAGATCTTCTCATCCTGAAATAGTAAGTACAGCTTCCTATTAGTAAGATTAAAAAATAGAAATAAATAATCAGTTCAAGTTCAATCCTGGCTCACGGCAGCTTCTGGGTGAGAGGATCAGCGCTCTCATTAACCCTACCAGAACTATATGGTCTAGAGTTACTTAGTTTGAGGGAATGATTTAATTACCTATTTTTTACATATCTAATATAAATAAATATAATAATGGATCACCAGTCTACTGTAGCATAAATAGGTAAATAGAGGGTTTTTGGTACAGGTGTCAGCCCGTTTCATGCTGTCTATATTCTTTGTTTAATCCTCTAGTATGATCATGGATTACTTTGTAGCATTCCTTATCAGTGAAGACCATATAAATAATACATAATTCTTTTGTATAGTATATGGAAAATAAGAGACAGACAGACATCTAAGGAGCTAAACACAGTACAAAACAATTTTTTTTTACGACTAAATGCCTGAAGTAAGAAAGAAAACTAAGATGGAGTTATTGCAAAGGAAATTATATTGACTATCACCTTAACCTGAACTTTTTTATATGATGTAGAGGCAAGCAACACCAATACCTTAACACCTGCACTGGGTTTCTTATCACCCTTCTTCTTCATCTGTTCTTCAAAGTACTGCTTCCCGGTCAACAGTTTGTACACATTACTGTTCTTCTTTAAGCTCGGGTCCTCAATCTTCACCAGCTTAAGGTCTTGTTTCTTGGCCAGTCTTTGTGCCTTATCCAAGGTTATCGTGGATACCTTGTCTTGGAGAAAGGTGTCAGTGAGCCTCTGATGTGTGATGAAGGATATATAGTGTGGTTTTTTTTGTGAAAATGTGTGAAAATGTAATCAAGCAAAGATATTCACATGGTTTGAGTGATAAATCAATGCATCTAAACCTAGGCATTAACAATAAATAGTGTCACATATTAAGGTAATGATGAAAGATTACAATGACAAGAATTAAGCGAGAAGGATTACAATTAGTTATAAGTGTCAGTTTTAAGGATATACGTTAAGTTAGGTTAAATTTGGAAACTAACTTAAATATTACAGCAGTCATTGGGATTGTACGTGGCAGATGGGAGACATAATGGCAATTAGGACAATATACATGCTTGTTAGAAGACTTTAAGTGGCAATTAGGAGATTGTCATGAATTAGTAACTAATTAAAACATCTTTACTGCGAAACTAATGATATAATGACAATGATTACAGAGCCACCCACCTTCAACATCAATAAGTGTAATAGTATATGAGTTATGTTTCTTCTCTATAGGCTTATCAACCACCGTGGGACGAATCTTGGACTTGAGATTGATTGGAGAGGTGCTGAAGAAAGTGGATGAAAGTGGATTGCATGGAACACTTAGAGAAGGGGAAGGAAGGGAGGCTGAGGGATGGATATAAGGGGATAATGAAGGATATAGGAAGCATGGTTGACGTGGTAGAGATAGGTTTAAGGTGTAATTACGAGTTAAGGAAAGTGGAGGATGGGAGAGAGACTGGGTGGAGGGAGTGGAAGTAGGTTTAGGGTGGAGGAGAGGTGGATGCAGATGCTGCCCTCCTAATACATCTCTAACTCGTCTTGTTAATAAGTTTCGTCCACATAAAGTTCCCGACATTGTATCCTTTAATTCTTTTTATCTCTGTTGTTGTAGCACCGATATCACAAAATAATTATCGCGCCGTCAACAGACACTTCCTCGTTCGGCACAGCTGATATTTTTCTTTTTCGATTTATAGACATTTATCAGTAATCAATCTTATATTTCTTTATATGTAGTTATAGATAAATTAAAAATGAATATTTATATTGAATATCATCTTCAAATGTGTGATAATAATGTTGTAAATGGTAATAATGTCCAGCTTGGTAGCGACGTTTGGTAATGGCTATAGTAGAGGTCACCAAGTAGTGTATATTCCTTATATATTCAGTGTACATCCCATGATCCCATCCTTAACTTTATATCAAGACCTTAACCTTGAAGGAGTGCAAGGAAGTCATCCTCAGAGCTACTGCATAAAGGTAAGTTAACTATACGAGCCTCGGAAGGTATTTAAGGTGACGTTATATTATATTAGCAAAGGTTGATGACTGATAAAAAATGACTTGAAGAATTTTTGTCTCGTGATTGGATTGACCACTCGACTATAATATCGCCTATTTAAGTATATATTCGTATTAATAACTTGAATTAATTATATCTGAAGTAGATATAATCACTTAATGACCTTGTAGTCTTCCTGTATTAATTGTATGTGAGGTTATAAGAGTTGATTATGGTTTTGTCACGCGACTGTGAATCAGTGTTTGAATAAGTGGTCAGGTGATTGGGTACTGTGAGGTGACAAGTATTTATTTCATTGCTAAGGTAGGCTTTTAATTAAGTACACCATCGTTATATTACATAGGTATTTCATTGACAAGGCAAGCTTTCAATCGTTATATTACCGTTATTATTACCCACCAATGTAGATAATAAAACAGTAAGGTGGTATAAGGTATTATAGCTAGAAATAGAGCCAACAAGATAATGGGATTTATTAGTAGGTGTGTGACAAATAGGAGTTCTGAGGTCATTCTGAGGTTGTATTTAGCGCTAGTAAGACCCCACTTAGATTATGCAGCTCGGTTTTGGTCCCCTTATTATAGGAAAGATATAGGCTCCTTGGAGGCAGTCCAGAGAAGAATGACCAAGATGATTCAGGGGCTGAGAAATTTACCCTACAAAGATAGGTTAAAACGTCTTAATCTCCACTCCCTAGAGAGAAGGAGGGCAAGAGGGGATTTGATTGAGGTTTTCAAATGGGTAAAAGGAATTAATAAGGGTAACATTGATCAGGTTTTAGAATTTAGTAGTCAGGATAGAACACGTGGAAATGGGTACAAGCTAGAAAAACTTAGATTCAGGACAGACATAGGTAGATATTGGTTCACTAACAGAGTGGTGAACGATTGGAATAGGCTGGGTAGACACGTAGTAAGTGCTGAGTCAATAGATAGCTTTAAAAGACGGTTGGATCAGAGTATGGATAGGAATGACAGGTGGGATGGCTAAATATTGGATTATTCCAAGGGTGGGGGGCAAGGAGCTGCCTCGTGTAGGTCATTAACTGGCCTCTTGCAGTCTCCTCATTTCTTACGTTCTTATGTTCTTATGGACATAAATACATAAATTGGCTCGGACAAATCCAAGTCGTATATATTTTTTCCTTTTATACTGATTGAATAGGTAATGGTAAATAAATGCTATGCTAAGATCTGGTTCAGTAGTGTATGAAACTTACTAGTATTCCTGTTACCATAGGAAAGACGACTCCTTTGACAAGCCTTACAATACATAAGTGATGTAGTGACTTAGCTGAAGGTACTGTTCTTGTTTAATCAGTCATTAGCGGTAATGCCATATTCAGTCCAACAGTATGTGTTAGTATTGAACGAGTGCAATCCATGGTACTATTTTGTGTATTTCCACTGTTTGATGGCAATTCACAAGGGGATGGAAGTGACTTAATAATCCACATAATAATAATAATAATAATAATATATACTTTATTTAGTCTTTTTTGTGAAATACAGAAAAGAAAGTTGCTTTGGATTGGGCTCTTACATGTTATCAATAATCTTGTGCAAAATCAACAAAACTGAAGTAGCCTAATTGCATGACTAAGATAAGAAATTCATAAAGGATATAAGTATTTTCCATGTTTTTTTCCTCAGAATCTTATGATATAGCCTTGAACTAGTGGTAGTGTAATGTATCTGGTGGAGTGTCATTGTGGAAATATAATGATAGTTTTTCATGTAGTTTACACATAGTTAAATGGGCTAAAGTGAAGACTTCATGATCATTAGTTTTTCATGAAATAGTGATTGCTGGATCTGTCTATCTATTAATATAATGCGGTTTATAGAAATTCCTCCAAGGTGGATTACTTTAATAATTCACATACCACCTTACTTGCCACAAAAAACAAAAACTTCCCTGTCCCAGCCATATAGTTTTTATTCAAGTGGTGTACCTGCATACTTCAAGCTACAATTTTCTTCTCTTGATATTGCTTTCACCAGGCAAACTTATGCTAGCTAACCAGGATAAGTGAACCAGAATGAATGAATATATATATTTGTAAGTATAATGACTGCAACTTGTAGTCTACTCTTAGAATAGCAAGGTTAGGTTGGGTAGGGTAGGTTAGTTTAGGTTCAGATATGTACTATTTTTTTTCTTAACATTAAAAGAACTGGCCAAGAGCAAACAAAAATACTTAAATAAAAAAATATCCCGCTTGTCGCCAGACCCTATATAGAGGACAGTAGGAGAAATAGAGGCAGGGAGTGGAGGTCCAGTTTAGTATGAGAGGTGTCGTGCAATAATTTGTCCCTTCGGTGTAGGGACTTTTATTATACTTGTCTTCATATTCTGTGGATGTAATGAAAAGAAAAACGTACTTTGAAGGTCGTGCAGAGGACTGAGAATCCCTTCCTTAGAACATGACAAGCAGAATTCAATGTCATGTCCTTGAAATTTATGCATATTTTTTTTATTTATTTTTTAATCTTACATTTTCTAATTTATTTATATATCTTTTTTATTATTTTTCATTTTACCTGTTTTTTCTGATTCTTTGAGTTTACTGATTCTCTAGCTCTCTTGGGTGAGGTAAAGTAAATTGTTTGTGAAAGAAAAGAAAGGGATATGCATTTATATCAACTGTTTGTCTGGAATAAGCAGATACTTTGTAATAATAATAATAATAATAATAATGATTAGTGAGTAGAGGAAGGTGAGATAATTTTATCATGCACCTTCAGTGGCCTAATAGTGTATAGTGATGGTGATGGTGATGATAATGATAATGATGAGTTGATGGGCCTAATACTCTCAGATTGATAGAAGGTTTATACGACTGTCACCCCCTCCCCCCCATCCTCTCCCTAGGTTATCATGCCCGTTAGATATGTAATAAATAAGCAAATATAAATAAATAAAAAATAACACTTGGTTACTCGTCCATACAAAGAAAGGGCTTGGTAGAACCTGTAATGGTCACGTCTTGGGACTTGGATCCGCTCCAGCTCCGTCCCCGTTCACTACACGTTCTTCAGGTTACAAAGCAGAATTAGATGCACTTAATTCTTCCCTCTCATAAAGTTTTTCGTTGTTTATATGATTTATAGCCTATTTATCAGATATTTTCTCTCATTAATTGAACTTCATGGCATTTATGTTGTATATTATGAGATATTTCAGTCTTAATTAGTGGTCATCTCATCCCTGCTCAGCCTAATCACACACACACACACGCACATACAATATACACTCAAACACACTTACCTATGCTCGTTCTATTGCGTGGAAATACGTATTTATATGATTTTTTCCCGTATAATTTAACTCTAGGAAAATTTTAACTCAATATTCTTCATTGGGTAAACTATCGTTCTCCCTCCCACCTCCTTTTGTCCTCGTTGTCATCTCTCCCTCCTCTCGTCTCATCATTCTCGTCCCCCTCTCCCACTCTAGGAAAATTTTAACTCAATATTCTTCATTGGGTAAACTATCGTTCTCCCTCCCACCTCCTTTTGTCCTCGTTGTCATCTCTCCCTCCTCTCGTCTCATCATTCTCGTCCCCCTCTCCCACCTTCCCCTATCAATTCGTTAGTGTAATGTCGGGAGGCTGTATGATTACTGGAGAGTCCTATCAAGTAATCTAGGAAAGTAAATTTAAGTACATAGAATATAATAACCTCCGTCTACCATGATGTCTTTAAACGATCATTATTATACTTGCATTCTCGCTCCTTATGTTGCTCTTAGTCATTTCCTCCCGCCATATACGTAGCATCAACACAACCTACGATCCTACAGTAACATGACTTAGCGTTTGGATGAAATTCTAGATGCTTGACAGTCAATACATCAGGCTAGGATGTGTAATGTGAAGCTGGTATGGTATAGAATGGTAAGGGCGAGTCTAAATTTACTGGGCGTCACGTGAGAGAGGGAGGGAGGAAGGAAGGAAGGGCGGGCGGAAGGGCAATGTCTTTCTCACTCCGCCTTCTTCAAGTTCTTTGTCTTGTTGCTAGACGGTGGTGGTGGTGGTGGTGCAGAGAGGAGGTTTGTCTGCTTGATGCTTGGAAATTCCCTGCCTCAAGATAGATATCCTGTTTTATCTGCTATATCTACTTGACCTATTGTTGAAAGGAAACTGTATACACACACACACGTAAACCAGTCAAGTAGGATTCTGTTTGTAGTAAATAATTTCGCCCAGAAGCTGTGTTGGTAGTAGTGTTTGAATTGCCTACCTACCAGTACCACATATAATATGATGCTCCTTGTCCTTGGTCTAACGTGCAGCTTGCCTCGGTCACTCATCCTTATCAAGCCTGTATGCGAGGCTAGCTGAATACCTTATCAGCGCGATGCTAGCTTTGCACGCACAAGTAAATTAAGTTCAGATGTACAGTATTGCATTTCACAATATTGAACTCTCTCTCTCTCTCTCTCTCTCTCTCTCTCTCTCTCTCTCTCTCTCTCTCTCTCTCTCTCTCTCTCTCTCTCTCTCTCTCTCTCTCTCTCAGAGGATACGATGACTCGACAAGGTCAAGTGTAGTATGGTGAAACCTTTGCCGCGAGACAGGTACAAGTTCTGTATTCTTTTGGTATTCGGTAGTGAGTCTGTACAGAGTTGACCTGACAACTGGTAAGGACGGTAATAGGACGTATATAAAGATTCAAGGACAGGAAGGACAGCTGAGTGTGCTTGTGTGCTTGCTTGTGGCGGTCAGGCAGCGTCAGTTTGTAGCTGGGTTGCCACTGCAGCTACTCTTTGGGTTTTCTATTAGATCTTGGTTGTTTTTTTGCCTCGATCTTGGAGCTTTGAAATCCAATAAAACTCTGCATCCAAGTGACCCAGAAGTTGCAAGAAGTCTTTACAGGTGAGACAATTAATGCATCAAATTTTCCCCAAAACTTTTTAATTGGTAGATATTAGTCTGTTTATAGGTACCTTGTTTTGTGTGTGTGTAATGAGTTTTTGGCAAGGTTTGTAGGGTGTTGGTCTGTGGTGTGGGCGTGCCGCGTGTGGGTCTCCCTTCTGCATTTCCTCACCTCCTCTTTATCTTGCTCACCTCATCTAGGTTTGTTACAGTTAACTTACATCACAACAATATGTAGGGGTTATACTTAATACGTGTGGTTGAATTTAAATGTTTATTATAGAATTCAGTGCAAGGTGTGGTGTGCATCTACTCGCCTCTGATATACGATTTACATTCTATGGTGTAATATAAGTCGATCATAATTTAAAGTCAGAAATGTTGAAAATGAACCTGTATTATAATTATTGATGCCGTCATTCCTTTGTTTCAATTAAGGATTATATATATATATATATATATATATATATATATATATATATATATATATATATATATCTGTTTATAATCCTTGGTTTCAATCCATACATTTTCCTGCCAACAGAATCCAGCGTGATGTTGTGGCGGCTACTCCTGCCTTCTGTGCTGCTGGTTGTGGTGCCGGTGTGGGCTGTGGTGTGCCCTGGAGGAAAAGTAAAGTGAGTTTCCTTCTCCCCCCCCTTCTCTCTCTCTCTCTCTCTCTCTCTCTCTCTCTCTCTCTCTCTCTCTCTCTCTCTCTCTCTCTCTCTCTCTCTCTCTCTCTCTCTTTGTGACGGTAATACATATTTGCAAGTGAATAATTAATGTCCTTGTAACGCGTCTCTTATTTTTTTTTATTTTAGTTTTTATTTATTATTTTTTTCCAGATGTCCTGAGAAAATGACTTGCTGTGCCTTAGCCAACCATGAGTTTGGTTGTTGTACTTACCCTGAGGCTCAGTGCTGTCAGGACCACGTGCACTGCTGCCCCAATGGTAACTATTATAACAGTACATTGTATAGCTAGTGTACCGTCACTATATAGCAACCATACACTACTGCAGTTTGTTTGTTTGTTTGTTTGTTTGTTTGTTTGTGGGGGTTTGTTGGTGTGGTTGTGTGTGTTTTGAATTATTATTTTTTTTACGTTTTGTTGTTGTTCATCAGCCAGAACCCAATTAATGTAAAAAGAGAGAAAAAAGTATATATATATATATATATATATATATATATATATATATATATATAACTTGTTAACTATGCATAATATGATTTTTTCCCCCCTAAGCATACACTACTGCAGTATACCATGTTAACATTATATAAAACTAGTTAATCATGTATATGATTGTTTTTCTCTAAGCAAACACTACTGCAGTATACATTGTTAACATTATAGATAACTTGTTAACTATGCATAATATGATTGTTTTTATACCTAAGCATACAGTCATACACTACTGCAGTATACATTGTTAACATTACAGATTACTAGTTAACTATGTATATTATGATTACTTTTTTCTCCTAGGCATGAAGTGTGACGAGAGACACCAGGCCTGCTTGAAGAATGGCTTCCCAGCACTGTTCTTTTCAAAAATATCTGTGAAGCCTCAGTTAGTGGAGGAGCCAATAGATACTCTCCTAACCAACCATGTTGATACACCGGAAGGTAGGTTAATATTCCAATGGTAATGGCAATCGGATGTCACATATGGTAGTGAATACACACATGTATACCTCTTTGTACATATGTAAGTTGTAGCATGTAGTGGTTTTTACTTTGGTACTAATGTGTATTTACCTAATTGTAGTATACAAGGACTGAGCTACACTCGTGTGGTCTTGTCTCTGTAGTATCTATAGTTGTCCAGTTTTTCCTTCAGTTGATGTACAGTTTTTGCCATTATCACCTCTTCCTTCAGTCCATTCCAAGTATCTATACTTCTTTGGTGAAAACTGTACTTTTTTGTATTGTTCAAGCAAATTTCTTTTTGCAATATTTCTTGTCCCTTCAAATTTCTAGCCTCTCCTTTTCTTCTCAATATTAGGTCTTTTCTATCTGTTTCCTCCACAATCTTGGGTATACACTTAATGCATCCTACTGATTACTTAAGGAATTTCCACAAGGTGTTGTCCTATGTCTTCCTTAAGTGTCCCTTCATTACTTGAAGACATACGTACACATGTGATGCATCTTTAATATTATTATAGTAGTTAATTAACATGTAGTTGCAGGTGATAACACCTGCCCTGATGGCCATGTGTGTCCCAACTCCTTCACGTGCTGCAAGATGTACAGGGGGAACTATGGTTGTTGTCCCTACAATGGTGCCAAGTGTTGCAAGGATGGCTTCCACTGCTGCCCCCACGGCTCACAGTGTGACCCGGTCTCTGGAGATTGCCAGGTGACCTTATACACTTATACACTGATACACTTATTGAAAATACTTTGAAGTTCTTGATGTATTTTTGTGTGAAGAAACTTAAAAGTATAAAGTTTACACTTCAAAAGTCATTGATTTGAAAGAAATTTCCATGTTTACTTGAGTCACACTTTGTTGGAAGGTTGTCTTGAATAATCCTTTGTTGTCTCAGGACCTCATACTGTCTTGTTTACTTAACATTCTTTACACAGTCATTCTCATTCAGTTTGCAGTTTCACTCTTCATAACTTGACCATTTCTAAGCCTGATTTTCTGTGTTTGTAAGTCATATTTCACTGTAGCATTACAAATCCATACCATGTTATTTTAGTGTACTCATATCTCTTGATATCTTTTTAAATGCACAAGGTTCATCAGACCTTATTTTATTGATTGATTTTTCAGAATGGAGGAAACTGGTTGAGCGAAGCTACATCTTTAATGAAAGGACAGAAGCCAAAGCCAAAGGCACCTGAACCAGTGGAAGTTGCAGGTAATGTGGGGGAAAGGGTTCAGTTTAACACAAATACTTAGAGAAAATATTCAGCTCCTCATGGAAAGGTGAATGTATCATTAGGGGGGGGAGGGGAAGGATAACCCATTTATCACATATACTACAATCATAATTTTTTTTTTCCCCACCAGAGAAACACTAGTACTATACAGGTACAATTTCTGTATTCTTCAGACTCGTATACATGCATAGCTCTCATGTGTACCTCAACCTGCCATACATCATACAAATCCTCCTTAACAGACCCAGGAGGCAAGTGTCCTGATGGCCATCCTTGCCTGGAGAAGTTTACGTGTTGCAAGGTTCAGGACGGAGGGTACGGCTGCTGTCCTTACACTGAAGGCATCTGTTGCACTGACCTCATACACTGCTGCCCCAAGAACACTAATTGCAACAACTCCTTAGGCACCTGTGATGTGGTAAGTAAGAGAGGTGGTGGCCTAGTGGCTAGCGTGGGGGGCATACCAACTCCTGGGTTCGAGCCCTGGCACAAGCTAGCCACTTTTCTTTGGAATAACCGCCGAGTGGCCAAAGATCACCCACGTGATGCTATAACACTATCTGCAAAGTTACTGTATAGTTGAAATGTTGTACTGTATCATCTCTTACAGATATAAGTACCTTTAGCTTTTTTTTTTTTTTTTCCATCCGATGAATAATTTTAATAAATGTGTTGGTCTTGTGCCATGTGGATATTATCTTCATGGTTTAAGGATAATTTCTTCTTACTAGGAGAGAAGGTAATAATGATGCATGGTACCTTCATTCTCACCTGAGTGTTTACCTGTACCATCACGTGGCTCTTAATTATGCATGGTTTACATCACTCAGGATTAATTAATTGTTTTTTTTAAGGATAATTTCTTATTAGGAGAAAAGGTACATCATTGTTTTAAGATTAATTAATACATTTTTTTCCCCAGGCGAGGAGTTACTCGGTAAGGGCGTACTCCTTGGCCACACTGAAACTCTCCGACACCCCAGCACTGTCCGCAGCCTTAACACCTTCACCACTACCAGCAGAATTAGTGGAAGATGCCCCTAACATGATTTGTCCGGACGGGAGGAGTAGCTGTTATCCCGGCAATACTTGTTGTCCAAATCTTGCTGGCTCTTACGGCTGCTGTCCCTATCCACACGTGAGCAATGCTTCATATTTATTCCCTTTCATAAGTAAACATCTTTGACCTAATCATGGACATCTATTTTACAGTTGATATTTTGTTTATATTTTATGACAAATTGAATTACATATGCATTTCCAGTACACTGCCTTTAAAAATATGTTTTTTAAAATTTTTTTTATATATAAGTAAATGCCTTTCACTTTATTATGGACACCAAATTTACAGTTAATGTTTTGACAAAATTGATTATATACGCATTTCCAGTACACTGAATTTTAATGTTTTTTTTTTTTTTTTTTCTTCCTTCTTCCAGGCCACTTGTTGTATTGACCACATGCATTGCTGTCCTTATGGTTTTCATTGTACTGCTTACGGGACGTGTGTGAGGGCGTCTTCAGGGCCTCGCTACCCATTCCTTCCTCCCATCCCTATGCAACAGGTGTGTAAACAAATACAGTATACATCTGTTGTATTGTACTTCCTCTTACCCATGAAGAAGCAGAGAGACAGATAAGCAGATAAGAACAAAGAAGTACAGTATTAGAATTGTCATCAAGAATCCTTTGTTTATGATTATAGACATTACTCGTATCATTAAGAAGTCTCGTGGGAAACCACTTGTCATACTTTGTTCATGAGAAAGATAAGAGATTCTGCTGATTAATCTCTATCTCTATTTTTATCTCTCTCTCTCTCTGTCTCTCAAAATGCATAAATATAGAAAGAGACTTCATTAAGAAAGAAGTAAGAACCCAATCCAAAGCAAGTTTCTTTTCTGTATTACACAAAAAGACTAAATAAAGTATATATTCTTATTATTACTAAGGTGACCCATGTTTTCCTGCAGAAGCCAGCAGCAGCCCCAAGTGTGCCAGTGCCCCCAGTAGAGGAAGAGTCGGTCAGGTGTACCGATGGTTCTAAGTGTCCTGATGGAAACACTTGCTGCAGCATCTCCCCTTCTCATTTTGGCTGCTGCCCGATGCCTAAGGTGAGTTAATTCATTCCTGTCTCCTTTTCTACTACAGGTTGACTATCAATAATCCGGCATGAGCTAACCGTTAATTCTGGGTACAGCGCCATCAAAACATAAACATAAACAGCGCCTCCTGAAAACGGTGATGCGCCAACCCAGGAAATTTGAAACTGCGCTCTGAAATTCGTGCCGGGAAACTGATGGAACCAGAATATTGATTGCCGGATTATTGATAGGCAACCAACCTGTATAACATTCTATATACTGAACCTCAATTTAATGCACGCCAAATGCTACCAGGCAAGGGGACAGGACTATTAAAAATGATACTGCTTAAAAATGGTTAGATGGTGAGAAGTTCCTACCAAAACAAACATTTTATCGTCTTTATATCTAGTAAAGAGTGTTCGGTATATAAAATTAAAAAAATAAGGGTATCCGGCCCTAAATACTAAGCAAAGGCTATTTTCAAGTAACACATTTAGTCTCTTAAATTGAGACAGTATTTCATATTAAACCTTTAGTAAGTAAGTACAACGTTTTACTCTAATAAGCGATATATGAAAATACTATATAAATAATGTGTTTTGATGTTTCCAGGCGACTTGCTGTGGTGACATGACCCATTGCTGTCCTCATGGTTACTGGTGCGCTGACCAAGGGTGTGAGAGGGTGGAGGGAACCACACTCAACAAGACCCTCGTTGTGCATCACTCATTAGAGGTGGATTCTCCCAAGGTGATGCTGGCTCCTTAGACAGTGGTGGTGGATGTGATGTGGATATTTCTTGTCTTTATATGAAGAAATTACTATTGTAGTGTGCTTAGCTCTTTTATTTGTGTTATTTTGGGGCATTTATATTTAATTTGTTGTTAGTTGTAGTGTAAGGCTTTACATGTCTTGGTGAAATTTTCTGCATCTAAGAGTGTCCTTACTTAGCTCTTGCCTGTAGTGAAGGCATTTTTTGGGCTTTTCTAATGTGTGGTGAAGATGATAATGCACTGCAGATTAATGAGGAGGAAGAAACATTGTTATAAATTCAGAAATTAGAATTAGTGAAGCAGTAGGACAGATGAAGTCGAAATAATAGTATATGTAGCTTTCGTATTTTGTATGGTAATTGTTACTAAATATGGTATATATTGGTGTTGGAGTTATGCATTTTCACGAACAAGTATTAAAGTTTGTACCTGCATTTTTTACCGATGTAATTTCACATTGATGGCTTTGGAAGAGCTTATGCTTATCTTGCCAACTTAAACCAAACTAAAGAAATTGTTACAACCAAGGAAATAAAGATACCAAAATAATAGTAATTTGATTGATATCTGTGTGGAATGTCACTGTTATTGTTGCACTGATTTAGATAAAAAAAAAAAAACAACTTCGGGTTTTTTTTTATCTTATGAAAGTTATGTTGTGTGTTGTAGCGAACCTTATTTGAGACACAGACACACACACACACTTCAAAAGTAAACATGTGCCTTGAAATCTCAGAACTTTATTAGTCTAAGTTCTTTCAATTTATGCTCAAGTAGTATTGTGAGATGCCAAGAATGTTTGAATTAACAGAAACAACCTTGGTGGCAAAAGCAAAATTAGTAACCATTTATGATTAATCTATCAATGTACTTTGTCATTTATATAGCAGAGGCGTTATTCATTTCCCTCCTCTAAGTAATGCATTTAAACTAGCTACGATGTTTACTCAATATATGTCAATAAAGGTCCATTGAGATTACAAATTACAAGGCTGAAGGGTAAGGGCCGTACTATTAAAATCTTTCGCCAGGGTAGGCAAGCCTGGCGAGCGGGGCGAAGCATAATTTCTTACTTTTAAACTCCACTAGCCCTTCGCGTGGCAAAGGGCTGGTTGGAATAGTATTGGAATCGGTGAGTGGGGGTCAGACCGCCCTAACACTGAACGAAACTCAGTTTTTTCGTTTAGTTTATAATTTGTATAATACTTTTAATCATCTTATGATGTAGAAATATATTTTCCAGGTTATGGATGCACTGCTAGACTTTGAGGATATAAATGTGCTTGATGCAGCTGAAGCAGACTGACTGAGGAGGAATTTACATTTAGGTTCAGGCTATCAAAGCATAGTCCGTTGAATATTAAATCTAGTCTTTCCAAACCACTACAACCCATCTTGAAACCTGATAATTACAGTTAGTTAGTGCTATCTAAGGTACAGATAGGTGGATTCTTTTTGGTGATAAGAACTCATTTAAGTTTCTTCAATAAGTGATTGACACTTCATTTCTTTGTCATAAATGTTCACACTACTGAAGGAAATGAAACATGACATAATTGAACAGTGTTATTTTTTTCCCCTGTGTCTCTATTTGATGGTATCCCATTTTTGTATTGTTTGTTAATAAAAGTTACTGAAATTATTTAAAAACTTTAATATAACAATCCTATGTATTGTAGTCCTTAATTTCTATTAAATTGTGCCATTTTCTTTTGATATATGGTCATGTATTAATGCCAACAGTAAGGAAATAATAGCTTCAGAGAAAAAATATTGTAGTATAAAAGTCTCTGATGCTATTTATTGTTATAATGCTTGTAACTGCCTTATTAAGATAGTGAGATGATAGCAAAAGTACAACTGACCTACGATATACAAGCAAGCAAACTTGTTTGTGTGTGTAAGTAAACCACACTATACTGACACTTTACTATTGCTCAGACGATATCGATATAACTATGAAGTTCTACATACTATACAGAGTGCACTCCACACACCTGTGAAGGTTTCAGGCTGTGCTCGTCATTATAAGTAAATACAGGCCATATACGAAAAAAAACTTTGGGTGAAATGTTTAACGTTTGGGTAATAAAATATAAAAAGCTTATATAACCAAACCATACCTAACCAAATCTAACAACGTAATTTAACTTTAACCTAACGTGACCTAATCATAACCCAACATAACATAACTAACCTAACATAACTTAATATAAATCAAAGACGCTTTGCGAGGTAAATAATGGTTAACACCGCCTGAAGCCTTCACAAATGTGTTGAATACACTATGTACGATTTCATATTTATATTGATATCGTCCGAGCAGTATAGTTATGCAGATTTACCGTTTTGTCATTTATGACCTAGTTATGTTCTCTGACGAGATCAATGAACATATCCTTATCCACAGTGGATAAAGGATTCGCCCTAAGGGAGACAGCGTTGGTGCTTGTTGTCATTCTGCAGATGTAAATAAACATATTTCCCGCGCTTTTCCTGCTACTTTCCGCTAGTCAAGCGGGAATATCATCATGTTTAGCGATGGCGGACCACAACGCTCGCTTACCAGGCGAACGTTCGGATCTGTTTTAAAAGTAAGGAATCCGTCACTCGGTCCCAAGTGCGCCCCAACTTCGCCATACTTCTGCCCAGGTTTGTCAATGAGGTGAAATAAAGTAATAGTTGTGTTCTTGTTCATGAATAAAGAGAATGGAGTGTAGTAAATAGTTAAGAACAGGTTTCAGGGTGCTCTAGATAAAATATGAGTGAAGAGTGTGTGAAATAATGCAGTAAATATATATAGGGATACTTATCTACAATGGGTCATTAAAAAGTGGAAAAAACTGCACTTATGAGGATCTTGAGGGAATCGTGTTTGAGTTTATGCAAAGTAAGAATAGTCAAGACAAACAATGACTCGTCTTTGGAGTACTAAATAAAGTACTTATAGCAATGAAGAGATACACAAGAGTTGTTTGGAGCTGTGAATTAACGTTACGTGAGAATGGGGGAGATTTTAAGGGAATACTATTATAATGAAAGGATGGCCCTTACACCTTTTTGCATTAACTAACAAACGAACTATTATAATGAAAGAATGGAGATGAATGATGAGAATAGATATGAAGTTTGCAATGGAAGTTATGAACGGTTAAGGTGGTGAGTGGTGACTGCCAGAGTGTGCATTGAGAGAGGACTTATTATGGATCTGATTGAATGTAATTTTTGTTGCTTACAGTATCAACACTTGGTTCGTGAGTAGCTTCCTTAGGTCACACGAGGGATGGAATATAGGTGATCAATATTCATAAGTA
>JAPQNM010000012.1:5962339-5977339 GCA_029783475.1 Metacarcinus magister | reverse complement strand
TACACATTTAAGTTATTCAGTATTTTCTAATTATGAATTAATATAAATAATAGTTTTATATATACAAACACAATTATTTACATTCCGCCGTACTGAACCCATAACTGTCCTGCCTCCCATATGTGAGTGTAGGAACAGTACTTGCTCCAGAATTGGCATCACACTCAATAAAAAATAAATAAACAAAAGAAAAGAATAAATGAAATAAATAACTAGATAAATAAATGAACATTCTTAAAACACGATACAAGCGATTTATTCTTTTGGCTTTCAATATTCAGTACAATTTTCAATATTGAGTGAAGGTTTCTTTTCAATAATTTCCATAGTGTGTCACAGTGTTTGTTATCAATCCACACACAGAGTATTTATTAATATCTGCTAATGTTTTCAGTGCAACTTTCTTTCGTGTTACGGTAAAACTAATACACACTACATTTGATGGCACACACACACACACACACACACACACACACACACACACACACACACACACACACACATCCTTACGTCATTTAATAGGATTACAGCAAGGCAAAGACACCAACAATATTTTCTCATAGGTGTCTTTAACTCAAGGAAGGAAACAAAAAGATCGATGAAATGATACAAATAAATAAATATAAGCTATGGAGATATTGAGTAGACTATATGATCGTTTTTTCCTGGATTCACAGTGCTCGTAGTATTGTCACATTGAAGAAATAGGGTACAGTTTCCCGCGCTTTTCATTTCATCACAACGCGTCACCTTCCTCCGTCTCACTGAAGGCACGCGCGAACTCCACCACTCCGTCAAAACTTCTTCCCGTTACCACTCTGAACAGGAACTCAAGGAACGCTAACTTCTTCCTCCACGACGTCTCTATAATGTTACTAGTGATAGTGGATAAGACATCTGCAACAGCAACGATGATACCGACGATGATATTAACAGTGGAAGATATAAGGAGTCCCCCACCATCGAATATCACTGTAGAGGCGATCGTGTAGTACCATTCCCTTAACAGTTCCTTAATTCCGAAGATGTTTAAGGTAATAGCGTTATAAACCAGACTCGTACCACCACCCAGGAACCAACTATCTAATGGGTTAATGATCTCATAGCCATCAGGGTCTAACACACTTGAGCCTAACCCGAAGAAGTAGGAGTTGCAGGGTCGGACCAGCAGGAGGAGGGTCAGCCAGGCCACCAGGACTGTCCACCGGGGATGCATGGTGCCAAGGGGGGTCACTTAAGTCCAGTTGGGTGCAGGTCATTGGTTCCTACACTCGTTACACAGTCGTCCATAGTAGTGTCAGGTGTCAGTCTCACTCATCGTTGTCGTCCTGAAACACACCAGTCACACCTCATCAGTCTAGTCTAGTGAGGTTGGTTAGGTTAGGTTAGGTTAGGTTAGGATGGTTGTAATAGACTGTTAGTTAGTAATGTGTTAAATAATGTATCTATTGGTGTGCTCTTAGAAAATTTTTTGTAGAATCTCTCTCTCTCTCTCTCTCTCACATACAATTAGAACCTGTAATACCTTGGAGGTGTGTGCGTTAAAACAGTCTGTTGTACAAAACTTTCATCACCTCCATCGTAAAAAGAAAAGAAAATTGTCGGTGTTTATTTTTAAGCAAACTCGATGCAAACGATTTATTCCTCTTGGCTTTTAAAATTCACTAATAGTCTTTTTATAATGTTTTCTTCTTCTTCTTCTTCTTCTTCTTCTTCTTCTTCTTCTTCATCTTCTTCATCATAGCGTTCCAGAGCCCAGTATTGTTATTCCACAGAGGTCCGGGACGTCTGTCTAATTTTTTTCTATTTTTTTTTCTAATGTTTTCTACTATAGAGTGTTTTCTAATGTGGTCTTGATACCGTTCGAAAGTTGGCGCTGTACATACAATACCGTAGAACACGTACACATCTTGACCCGTATTGAAAATGTCACCTGGATGCATATTCAGTTGGTTCTCATCCCGCTAATATACTTAACGGAGAGGTAAACAGATTCAAGTACATATAGTGAAAAATATTACGTTCTGGGAGTCAAGCCTAACATCGCTTTGCCTTGCCTTGCCTTGCCTTGCCTTGCCTTGCCTTGCCTTGCCTTGCCTTGCCTTGCCTTGCCTTGCCTTGCCTTGCCTTGCCTTGCCTTGCCTTGCCTTGCCTTGCCTCGCCACTAGCCTCACAACACGCCTCCTCCTCCTCCTCCTCCTCCATCCGTCTCACTAAGGGCACGAGCGAACTGTACCACCCCATTGAGATTTCTTCCACGTATAACATTAATGAGGAACTCGATGACAGCCAGCTTCGCCTCCCAAGATGATTCAATTATACTACTAACACCCGAACTTATACTTTCTATAATAGCAACAATGATAGCAAAGATAATGCTTCGGATAGCGGATATAATGAATCCTAACCCGTCGAAGAACACTGAAGAGCCTGTGGTGAAGATCCAATTCCTTATACTTTGTTTGATCCCGAAGAAGTTGAGGGTGAGAACGTTGTAGACGAGGCTAGTACTGCCGCCCACTACCACACTACTGAAGGTGTTGCTCGTCTGGTAATTGTTGTTTGTGTTCTCTTCTTCTTCCTCATTGTTTGTCCCGAAGAAGGAGTGAGAGGGTCGGATCAGTTGGAGTAATGTCACCCACACCACAAGGACTGTCCACCGGGGAAGCATTGTGCCAAGAGGTCACTTAAGTACGTGGAGCCGGAGGTCACTTATTCCTACACCCGTTGAATAGCTGTACATTGTCGTCTGTCAACTGTCATTCTCTCGCATCGTCCCTCTGTAACGCACGCACACACACAAGCACGCACGCACACACGCACGCCAGTTACACATCACCAATCTTGCAGTGACAGTAATAGACAACGCAATACCTAACTAAATAAATATGTTAGGTGTATAAGTCACTTCCGGCGATGCAGTGAAACAAGTGAGGAGAGAGATGCGTGTTTCTGTTGTCATATTGAGGAGATTTTTCGAACTAGTACACAGAGGATGATAAGGACAGTCTCTCTCTCTCTTTTCTCTCTCTTTCTTTTAACCCCAAACAACAATGCAATAAGCCTTCTTGTCATCACTTAACACACTCTTCTAATATACATAACGCCACACTGAGCCTTCGGGGGTGGCCAGAAGGTGTGAAATATAACCGGACAAGCACATGCACTTAAACACACTCCAGCCAAGCACTGTTAGAAACGGTGAAATATTCTTGTTCTTCAATCTTATCATTCTTGGTTTCTTGTCTGGTCTTCAAAGTGTAAATCCGTGTTGAAGGTAATATTGGTTTTCTTTTAAGTTTGCTATTATTTCCTTGGACTGCGAACTTATAAAAAACAAAAGAAACGAGTCATGTAGTGTAGTAGTGTTCACAGTGGTTGCCGGAGAACGACTGTAACGTTAGTGTGGAGTGGTGTAGTGTGGAGGGACGTGAGGGAGAGGGAGAGGGAAGGAGAGGGAGGGAGGAAGGGGGAGAGAAGTAGAGGGAGGGAGAGGGGGAGAGAGAGAGAGGGAGGGAGGGAGGGAGAGATATATACATCCCTCTGACCTACTCACAACGCAAACCGCTAAAAGTTTCTACCGAGGACAAAAACAAAGCAAAAAAAGAGAAAGAAAAAGAGAGAGAACTTAAAAAACTTGTATGTCTTCTCTGTTCCACGTCCAACTAGTATTAATCTTTTCTTTTCTTTTCCTTTTCCTTTTCCATTCTTTCCCATTCCATTATTTCCCATCCTTTTCCATCCTTTTCCTCTTAGGTTGTTCTCTAGTTGTTCTCTGTGCCTCTAGGAATGTATGTATAAGTAATTGGTTTAAGGAATCCTCAAAGGGTGTCCTAGATTTCGTTCCCCGGGCCAGTTTACCGTAGGATACTGTGTGTGTGTGTGTGTGTGGGTGTGTGTGTGTGTGTGTGTGTGTGTGTGTGTGTGTGTGTGTGTGTGTGGTTGAGAAAGTGAGAGTTGCAAAAGAATCAAGATAACTGTACTTGTGATTTACGATGTAGAAGCTCAAAGAAGGAAGAAAATAGTTATGAGGATAGAAGAGAGAGAGAGAGAGAGAGAGAGAGAGAGAGAGAGAGAGAGAGAGAGAGAGAGAGAGAGAGAGAGAGAGAGAGAGAGAGAGAGAGAGAGAGAGAGAGAGAGATGAAAGCAACAATCAGGGAGGAAAGGCAGAGAGGGAGGGAAGGAGGCCTTGTGTGTTGGGTTTCACCACACGAATTTCCTCTCTTGCTGAACGGGAAGGAGCACGAACAGGAGGAGGAAGAGGAGGAAGAAGAGGAGGAAGACCTTCAATCATAGAGGCGTTAAAGAATAAGTGTTTCAATTTGAACAACTAAGTAAATATACACAAAGACATTCAAATACTACTCTAATTGTCTATTTTTGTTTGGCTTAGATGTAGATAAGGTTATGAATGATCAATTATACTCTCTCTCTCTCTCTCTCTCTCTCTCTCTCTCTCTCTCTCTCTCTCTCTCTCTCTCTCTCTCTCTCTAATTTTTGGATACTAGCGAGTCATGGAAAGAAACTGTCAGCGTATTAGTGTGTTGTGACCTGTTTGTGTGGGCCGAGGAGGAGGAGGAGGAGGAGGGGGAGGGTCAGAGGAGATGCAAGAATTCAGGAGAAAGTTTGATCTTCCCTTCCCAGCTGAGTCTAGTCGACCCCTTTCCTTCCTTCCCTCCCAGCCACTCGTTGTCTTCATTCACTCATTCATATAAACTGAGTCTCGATTCCCAGCTTGTTGTGTAGACCCAGACACTATAAACGGGTCTGAAATATCATGTTAACTAAGATGCAATACACGTGTTGATTAATGAATGGTAAAGTTACTGTATTTGTTATGATTTGATATAGTTAACTAGATATTTTTTTTTAGTAATATAGATACTTAGCGCTGAAACCAATTCCTTTTTACCTATATCCTTTCCGTCCTCTGATATCCTTAAGCTCCTCAAATATCTTCAATTATTATTATTATTTTTTTGTTTTCTGTCTCGTCTTCGTTTCCTAGTTCATGGGTCCGCAGACAACTTTGTTTTGCATGTACACACAACACTGTTTGGTTAGGCACTCACGCGGTTCTCAGTCAAGGTGTGTACACAGAGGTTCGTGGTGGTGTTATGTGCACGTGTCGACTTTACAACGGAACACTTAGTAATGTACCCTGTTGCTTCCTGTTTCCTGTCTCGTCGTGGTTGTATGAGGACTGGGATCGAGGGAGTGATAGGAGGGGAGTGAATTGTGATCGAGGGGAGTAAATTGTGATAGGCAGGGAGAAAATTGTTATGTTGCGTGGTGATAAAATTAAATGAGGACGTTCCTGCTTGCATTACTTCGTCCAAACACTGTCTTGCTTTCCCTCTGCAGTCATTAAGGAGTCAGTTCACAACGTACTGTACTAGAATCTATGTCCGCTCGCACGTCAACACTCGCCAAAACAATGATAAAAGACAAAACAACGATGAAAACCTCACAAAAAAACAATGATAGAAGAAAAAGCGAAATGAAAAACTCACATAAAAACAATGATAAGAAAAAAACATTGATGAAAACCTCAAAAAACAATAAGATCAGAAAACCCAACAATTAGACAATCACTAAGCAAAATTGATGATCCCTACCACCTCCACCTGAGAAGTAGGAAGTAGGACACCGCATCACGTGACAACACAACACAACACAACACAACACAAGCACATAACAAGTGGACGGATCACACTATGCTATCCCCACAAGCGATATAGTTCACGTAATCCCCCCAACGGCCTTGAACATTAGGGGGGGCGACTCTCCCCTTAACACGGCACCAGGCACAAGGCGTGACAAGAAGGCCGGGAGCTATAAGAAACACGGTGTTGCAGGATATGATCACACACAGCCAAGAATACCATTACAACACAGCACAACATAACACAACACAGCACAGCACAGCATAGCACAGCACAGCACAGCACCCACCTCTGCAACACCACCGAGTCCTACTGAGACTGACCCACACTGACTCACACACCACTGCTACTCTCACCTCCTCACTGCCAACACTACCACCACCACCACTACCACTACTACCACCTCTACCACCCACCCGTCACTCCTTCCCCTTCACTATGAAACTACAGTGTAATCCATGACTGTTTTTGTCTGTTATGTATGTTCCACTTACCTCTATGTGTATGTGATAGGGCAGGAGTGGTACAGACGTCTCCTTTCTTCCCTGCACGTCACTACCGGGAGAAAGCTGCTCCTCCTCCTCCTCCTCTTTCCCCTCCTCCTCCTCCAGCTACGCTCCACTCGCTAACACGCGCGAATACATATGAAAAAAACAGGAATTATATAAAAAAAAAAGATAGGCGCAAGAGTTCATTGTGTGTATAACTCTTTTTTTTTCTTTTTTGACATGTTGGTTATTAGGAAAGTCACTGTTGATTTTTCCGTTTTCGTTGTATGTGCAGTTGACTTACATCTTATTTTCTTTCATTATTTTATTTATTTTTTATTTCTTACTTTTCAAATCCAAACAGTAATATGATACAAGTTAACATAATAAGTTGAAAATCAAGCTTCGTATAGTACAGGAAAGTCACTTGATTTTTCCGTTTTCGTTGTATGTGCAGTTGACTTACATCTTATTTTCTTTCATTATTTTATTTATTTATTTTATTTTTTTTATTTCTTACTTTTCAAATCCGAACAGTAATATGATGCAAGTTTACATAATAAGTTGAAAGTCAAGCTTCGTGTAACAGTACAGATGAAGTCATAACTAAGAATGTCTGAAAATGTAAGTAAGTAGATGAAAGTAGAAGATAATAATACTTATGATATAAATTGAATTCTTAACACAACAGATAATCATAAAGTGACAGGTTTGAGTAGGTCAGCAACAACTCCCCTCCTCCTCCTCCTCCTCCTTATTGCTACTATTACTACTACTATTTTGCCGCGAAATGAAAATATTTGATGTAACATAAATGCGTGAAAACAGAAATGTGTGAAAACCTAAAAAAAACTCGTTTCAATCTCTCTCTCTCACCCTCTCTCTCTCTCTCTCTCTCTCTCTCTCTCTCTCTCTCTCTCTCTCTCTCTCTCTCTCTCGTTTAGGATGTTCTGTTATGTGCTTGGCGTGTTTGTGGCGGCAGGAGGAGCAGAAGGAAGAAGAGGAGAAGGAGGAGGGGGAAGAGGAGGAGCAGGAGGAGAGGTAAGCTTCCTCCTTCACCGTCTCCTTTACAAGTGTCAGCGGAGAAAATGTAATGTCTTAACGATAACTTAAATATTCTGAATCAGGGACTTGTTAGTATAGTTCTATCAACGACGAAACACTTAATTCCTGATACGAGAGCGAGAATAAAACCTTTAAATAAAGCTAATAACTAGGGCAGCTCACGGCAAGGATATTAATGCATGCAAGAGACAACTGCTGCATTAATATTATATACAATCTCAGAAGGAGCAATTTTCATCAACTTTTAATCATAGAAAATGTGTCTTATTTTATGGGTGACTTGTTTTATTATCTGGTAGGGTTGGTAATGGGTTTCGTTTCCTCTATATAGGCAACCGTGCGAGACCCAAGGGGAGTGATGCGTTATTCATCATGGGTCTGGATGATCACGCGCTGGACTCATGATTGTCAGTGAAAAATCCTTAGCAATGTGAGCGAGATTCGAACCCACCCCTGCCATGGGTTCGAATCTCGTTCAGCTCGTGTGTGTGTGTGTGTGTGTGTGTGTGTGGGGGGTGAGGACGGAAGGAGAACAGGAAGGTGCGTGCAGGTGATTATGAGAATTCCAGGTGTTTAGATAGAAATTATTGAGTGAGAGAAAGAAGAAAAAATGTGTCAAGGTTCAAACACTCATTAACACAGGTTGTTACATGGATAATTATCACCAAATCAAACACACTGCATACGTTATTATGTCACAAACTAACGGTTAATTGGAGTCATTATCGAGGAAGGTGTTGATAGCAAACGTTAAATCATACACAAAAACAAAAAGACAAAACCTTCCTATAACTTATCAGCCGGAAGGAAAAAAAAATATATAATGACAAAATAAATCAAGTAAAAAAACTAGGAAACCAGCAGCGCCATCGAGGTTTTAAGTATATCCGCAGAGCAATTTATACCAAGAGTGAATTGTGGGTGTAAAAAATGGCAGATATCGTACAGTGGAGAGAAGGAGGAAGGAGGAAGGAAGGGAGGGAGGGCGGCGCGTGTTGCCAGTGTGGTTTGCAACGGTGTAGCGAGAGGACTGAGTTTGAGCGTCTTCTAACCAGTGTGTGTGTGTGTGTGTGTGTTACCTTCTATTTAGCAGTGTTTCAAGTATTTCATATAGTTTTTCTAATAGATATATGCTTCATTAAGTCTCCCTTATGGAAAACTTTTGATGAACCGGTGTGTTAAAATGTGTTATGATGTAAAGTATAGTGTTATTTTTTCGTGTATTTAAAGTGCTTAAATATGTTTCGTGGTAGTTATAGTATCCTGGTTAACTCCTTAGTGATAATAGCGTTAGTACAGTGTTGTGTGTGTGTGTGTGTGTGTGTGTGTGTGTGTGTGTGTGTGTGTGTTGCTCGCCGGGTAATGTCAACAGTGTATCGGTGTTTTCCTGCTTATAATACTGACGAGGTGGCTGTGTGCTGCAGGTGTTTCGATCCAGGTGAGTGTGTGTGTGTGTGTGTGTGTGTGTGTTACTAAGGTCTGGTTTAGTCTTGGTAATTATTGGTGTTATTTCGTCTCTTTTTTTATATTTATATTTTGTTTAATATTTTTATCTTGCTAGTATTAGTTTTGTTTTTTGTTCAGAATATAAAAAAAAACCATTGAATTTTCCCCATAAGTTTTCGAATTTTTTTTAGAACGAAGCTTTAATTCCGTTCGAAACCTTGCCCTTTTCATGTTCAATTAACTATTTATCTTTTGGCTTTGTGTGTGTGTGTGTGTGTGTGTGTGTGTGTGTGTGTGTGTGTGTTAGGGGTGATAATTGCGTGTCCTTTCTTGAACAGCTGCGTGCATAGCATTATATTGGCACAGCTGTCAGGCCGGTTTCACAGCTGCTCGAACGTATGACAGTAAAACTAAGTCATTATAATCCTTAAAACCTTATATAGAGTTTATTTAAAGTGAATATTTATAGATTCCTGAAATTCTCCTTACGTGTCAAATTCTCAGAGAAGGAAGAAAGACATTTTAAACACCTTGATATATAATACGTGTGGCTTATATTTTCACATTGTTTCGTTCATTTTTACGGCTAATACGTGATAGGTTAAGGTATGTCCGAATCTAGAACTTATTTATCTTTACCTCAACAATAGAGATGAATGTAATAAGATGAAAAAAAAACTAGTGTCCTTATTTTCACATTGCATCGTTCACATAACAGTTCGTGATGTATATTTATAATGCATTCGTATTGCTATTCTCTAGGAAATGTAGACTATTTTCAGTAATATAAAGTAAAGGAATGATATAATAACATTGATATAGATGTAAACAACGTATCTTATTATTATTATTATTATTATTATTTCTTACTAACTTTCAATGAGTCAATAGATTCATAAATAACACAATCTAGAACACATCATATCATTGACTGACTGATGACTGACTGACTGACTGACTGACTGACTGACTGATCACCTACCTAACTAACTGACTGACTGACTGACTGACTGCACGCACTTCACCACGTCATCATCAGTCAGTCAGTCCGTTTCACTAAGTCAAGGTGATCGAACTAAGGTTTATGTATGCAGACGGTAGGACAGAATCAAGGGCGGCATATATAAAGGGCTCCGATGCCTTATAAGAGAGTCGGAAGGCTTAAAAGTAGGTTCCGATCCCTTCTATGGCTTGTGTATCGAGGTTGTGATGATGATGATGAGTTTGTGATGAGATTGTAAGTGACTGGTTGTGTTTTCTTTAATTTTTGTTCCTGTTTTTGGTTTATTTATTTATTTATTGTTTTTTCTTGAGACTACGTAGTAAATGTTGATGTTTTTTTTATTAGGATGTTTTTATTATTATTATTATTATTATTTCCTATATTATACGTTCTGGTTGTGTTGTCATTTGTCTGTATTATGAAGTTGTATTTTTTTTTTATTATATTGCATCAACACACACACACACACACACACACACACACACACACACACACACACACACACACACACACACACACACACACACACACACACCAAACTAAACTGTATTTACCGCATGTTAATGACTCTTTAAATCGTCCTTATGTAACTTAAATATTTTTATTGATGTATTATTTTGTTAAACTACTACTACTACTACTACTACTACTACTACTACTACTACTACTACTACTACTACTACTACTACTACTACTACTACAACAACTTAATTAACAATATAGGTAATTATCCAGGTGTGTTTTGATCACTTCGACACAGTATTAGGGCGAGAAATGCCTCGTCACAACACCTGCTATTTATATAAAGGTGATTCTTGACTTAACACTGATCTCCTCACTTCACTAAGACCTGCAACGTGCTTCACCTAAGGGTCACACAGCCTTACACACACACACACACACACACACACACACACACACACACACACACACACACACACACACACACACACACACACACACACACACACACACACACACACACACACACACACACACATATACATATAATTTGTTACGTCTAGTGATGTTAGTTATGTCTTTCTACTTCATTAAGGAAGCAGGTCTAGCCAGTGTCACCTGTCCTTTTAATTATGTTACCTGTGTGTGTGTGTGTGTGTGCGTGTGTGTTAGGTTAGGTTAGATTAGGTTAGGTTACCCAGTCCTAGTGTATACATAGGTGTTCATATGTACCTATCCTTCACCTATCATCATATCCAATCCAAAAACCTATATAGAACAAGATCAAACAAGACTTTACCTTCAAGATCAAGATTTCCTTTCCCCTTCACTCTGCGACGCCTTCTCCTAATCGATACTTAATCACATAATCATCCGAGGTCACCTGTTATGCAGTGGCTTCGACCCTCACCTGTGTAAAAGATGCCTCCTCCTCCTCCTCCTCCTCCTCTTGCTCCTCCTCTTCCTTCTCCTCCTTTCTGCTGCAGAGGATTAGCTGTCTGTCCCTCGGTGGTGTGAGGAAATAGGGAAGAGTGTGAGGGGCTTAGGGAAGGGAAGGAGGAGGAGGAGGAGGAGGAGGTGGTGGTGAAGGTGGAGGTGGATGTGAGTGTAAAGATAGGGTACAGCACGCTTCTCCTGCTCCTCCTCCTCCTCCTCCTCCTCCTCCTCCTCCTCCTCCTGCTGTGTGTGATGCAACTACTGTCCTTGACCGAGGGAGGGAAAGGCAGTGCTGTGAGATGCTGTGTGTGTGTGTGTGTGTGTGTGTGTGTGTGTGTGTGTGTGTGTGTGTGTGTGTGTGTGTGTGTGTACCTGAAGGGTGACTGCTGAAGAAGGGAGAGAGAGAGAGAGAGAGATAGAGAGAGAGAGAGAGAGAGAGAGAGAGAGAGAGAGAGAGAGAGGAGAGAGAGAGGGGGGGGGGAGGGGTAAGGTGATGGAAGACAGGAAGGAAGATTGTAGATTGAAGAAGAGGAGGAGGAGGAGGAGGATAGATGATGGAAGACAGAGAGGAATATTTTAGATTGAAGCAGTAAAGTAAGAAAGGAGGAGGAGGAGGAGGAGGGGAAATAATATGCAATAAAAGGAGAGGATGAAAGGAAGGAAGGAAGGATAATTGACGACTGAAGGAAGGAAAGAATATTAGTGAATGAATGAAGGAAGGAAGGAAGGAAGAAAGGAAGGACAAGGAATAAATAAAGAAAGGAAGGAAGAAGAAAAGGATAACAAAGTAAAGTTGATATGTAGGACGGGGGGGAGGAGAGAGAGAGAGAGAGAGAGAGAGAGAGAGAGAGAGAGAGAGAGAGAGAGAGAGAGAGAGAGAGAGAGAGAGAACGAGATTATAACAAAGGAAGGAGATAGAGAGAGAGGAAGGAAGAGAAGAGAGGGAAGGGGGAAGAATTAATACAGGTTGGTGGGTGCAGGCAATGGTGACCTAAAATAATAGAGGAAAACCCATTACTTTCCTCTTTCCTCCTCTTCTCCTCCTCCTCCTCTTCCTCCTCTTCCTCCTCCTCCTCCTCCTCTTCTTCTTCTTCCTCACCAAACATCTTTTTAAAACTGCAAATAAATATAGGAGAAAAAAAAAGTAAAAATCACGGCTGTTAACCAATTTTTTTTTTACATTAACAAAAAAATGGAAAAAGGCAAAGAAAATGTAACTAGAAAGCCGCGTTTTCTTTACATCCAACAATCAAGATCAAGATTCACGGGAGGATTAACTGATCTTTATTATTGTTATTATGATTTTTTATTGCCCCTTTTTTTCTTGTCTTGCACTCTGTCTAATGGAGAAAGGAAGGAAAGGAGGAAGGAAGGAAGGGAAGGTCAAGGAAGTGAAGGAGAGATGAAAGTAAAAGTTATTTCCCCTCTCCTAATTTCCCTTCATTCCTTTCCCCTTTCTCCTTATTTCCTCTCCTTATTTCCCCTCTCTCTCTCTCTCTCTTTCCTACCTACTTATTTCCTCTCTCTGTCCCCTTCCTCCTTATTTCCCCTTTCTATCCCTACTTCCTTATTTACCCTTTTCCCTTTCCTCTCTGTTTCCTATCTCCTTATATTCTTCTTCTTTCCCTTCATCCCTTTCCAATCACTCTCCCTCCCTCATCATTCCCTTCCTCCCTTACTCCCCTTTACCCCTTACCCCTTAATCCCTTTCCCTTTCCCTCACCTCATCCCCTTACCTGTACTTACACCTGATGACCTCCTTCCCCTCGTGACTCGCCCCTCCCCTCATCCTCCTCTCCTCCCCCTCCTTCCCTCCTCTTATCCTCCTCCCGTCGTAGCAAAACGTGTCAACCCTCAAGCATTCCTCCTCCTCCTCCTCCTCCTCCTCCTCCTCCTCAATCATCTAATCATCCGAGGTCTCCAATCAAATACTATACCAATGATTGTAGCGGAAGGGAGTAATACAAGCGAGGGACACACACACACACACACACACACACACACACACACACACACACACACACACACACACACACACACACACACACACACAAGGGGATATAAATGTACTCATCATTACATAATTATAGACTTTGCTGTTACAGTGGCCTTGAGGGGTGTTTTGATTCCCTTCCTCCTCCTCCTCCTCCTCCTCCTCCTCCTCCTCCTCCTCCTCCTCCTCCTCCTCCTCCTCCTCCTAGATTCTGTTGCTGTTTGTGTTCCCTTGTATTCCTCTTTAGTCAACGCTCTTTTTCTTCCTTCCTTCCTTCCTTCCTTCCTTCTCCCTTGTCATTGTTGGAGGGAGAGTAATAGTAGTAGTTTAGGGTCAAGGGTGTGTGCCTTACCCTGCCTCAGTATTGATGGAAGAAGGGAATACAAGGTGGAGGGAAGGGAGGAAGGGATGAATGGAGGGAGGGAAGGGAAGGAAGGAAGAAGAGAGGGGAAGGTCATTGCTAGAGGGGAAAACAGGAGTAATAATAATAACAATAATAATAATGATAATAATAGTAATGATAGTAATAATGATAATAATAATCACAAGCCAGAAATAGGAGTATGCAACAGAGAGAGAGAGAGAGAGAGAGAGAGAGAGAGAGAGAGAGAGAGAGAGAGAGAGAGAGAGAGAGAGAGAGAGAGAGAGAGAGAGAGAGAGAGAGAGAGAGAGAACAAGGAAAAAAGGGTAGAAAGATTAACACTTAAATAAATAATGTTTATAAAAAGATTGAAGGTGTGACAATATTAGTTAATTTATCTAACAGAACCAAGAGGATGCAAAACTACTTCCTCGTGTGTGTGTGTGTGTGTGTGTGCGTGCGTGTGCGTGCGTGTGTGCGTGTGTGCGTGTGCGTGCGTGTGCGTCTGTGTGTGCTGAGTGATGTCCTTGCGTGCTTTGAGCTGTGTTGGGCGTGGTCAGAGTGTGTTATTCACCATGGCCTGGGGGATCACGCGTTGGACTCAGCTCAGAGCTCATAGAGACGGATCTATGGGTAAGACTGAGACCTTTCACACATCACACACAACCATACCTTTCACTGTAATCCTACCAATCTAATCCTACCATTTAAATCCTTCTAATGTAATCCTACTAACCAAATCCTTCTATTCCAATCCTATTAACAAAATCCTTCCCTTCCAATCCTTCCATCCTACGGGAACTGTAAGGATTGGATTTGTAGGATATCCCGTTCCTATATATAACAGATCCTTGCGGGTTGGCATGGGGGGGGCAGGGAAGGATGTGCTCAGGTGAAGCTGGGCAGGGTTAGGAGGGCGGGCAGGGGTGACAGGGGTAGGGTATTGGGGGGGGGGGCGGTTGACATGTGGGCGGCCTTAACCTCTGACCCGCTACGGAGAGTGTGAGTTTGTGAGCAGGAAGTGTGTGTGTGTGTGTGTGTGTGTGTGTGTGTGTGTGTGTGTGTGTGTGTGTGTGTGTGTGTGTGTGTGTGTGTGTGTGTATACTACCGCTATGTCCTCACGATTTTGGTTTTGTTTTGTTTATTTTTTGTCTACGTTTGTTAACACACACACACACACACACACACACACACACACACACACACACACACACACACACACACACACACACACTTTCACTTTCCATTCATAATCCTTCCAATAAACTTCAATCTTTCTCTTATTTCTTTTCCCTTACTTATTCAAATTGTCTCTGATCTACTACTACTACTACTACTACTACTACTACTACTACTACTACTACTACTACTACTACTACTACTAACACCTAACCGTACATACCTTTATTTTTTACCTTAATTATGCTTACCCTTACCTGTGCTGTCACGATGCTGTCCCCACACGCCTCATCCCTTATACTTTAACCTGTTACTCTTACTTATACTCACCTTAAATCTCACTCACCCTCCCACCCCTCTCTTTTTTTCTTTTTTTTAAATTTTTTTTATTATACCTGAAT
>JAPQNM010000012.1:5952339-5957339 GCA_029783475.1 Metacarcinus magister | reverse complement strand
CTCTCTCTCTCTCTCTCTCTCTCTCTCTCTCTCTCTCTCTCTCTCTCTCTCTCTCTCTCTCTCTCTCTCATTCACTTCTTCCGACCTCTTTCCTTCCTAAACTCTCCTTCTTTTCAAATTCTTTTTTCTTCCTTTCCCTCCTCCTCCTCCTCCTCCTCCTCTGTCCTTGTATTCCCTCCTATTATCCCTCCTTCCTGTTATCTCTTCCCCCTTCCCCTCATCTCCCTCCTTCCGTTCCTCCTCAACCTACTTCTTACCTCCTTTCTCTTACTTTCATCCCCCCCCCCTCTCTCTCTCTCTCTCTCTCTCTCTCGTGTCCTCCTTCACTCTCATTTTTTATAATTATCCCCTTGCTTTTTTTTCTTATTGTTTTCTTCTTTTTATTATTAATTAAGTTATTTATTTATGTTTTTGAAAATATATTATACTTACTTATATTTCCATTTCTTATCATTATTATTATTATTATTATTATTATTATTATTACTATTTTATTAATCTTTATTGTTTCTTTTTTGGGGGTTGGGTTAGAGAAGCTTAAATTTACTATTATTATTATTATTATTATTATTATTATTATTATTATTATTATTGTTATTATTATTATTTTTTTATTATTTATTTATTTACTTTATTATTGTTATTAATTTTTTCCTTCGGCTGAGTAGGTAAGGTAAGGGAAGGGAAGGTGGCCGTTGAGGTGTTGCCTGAGGGAGGGAATAATTAGGCACAGGTGGCAGGCGGTGGCACAGGTAGTTACGGCAAGGATTTATTAACTTACCTGGAACGGACGTACGAACGAACACTCACATGCTTAAAATCTGACCTAACCTAACCTAACCTAACCTAACCTAACCTAACCTACCTTACCTACCTTACCTTACTAAGAAAAAAAAACAAACATTATAATAACAATCAAGAAAAATCAGAAAACAATTATAATGATTTTAGAAACCACAGAACACATTAACACCGGCTCAGTCAGGTAATTGTAGGTAAACATTCTCTCTCTCTCTCTCTCTCTCTCTCTCTCTCTCTCTCTCTCTCTCTCTCTCTCTCTCTCTCTCTCTCTCTCTCTCTCTCTCTCTCTTTCGTCATGAGAGAGAGAGAGAGAGAGAGAGAGAGAGAGAGAGAGAGAGAGAGAGAGAGAGAGAGAGAGAGGAGGGAGCGGCAAGAGGCTGGTAAGACCATTATTGGCATTCCTCTCTCTCTCTCTCTCTCTCTCTCTCTCTCTCTCTCTCTCTCTCTCTCTCTCTCTCTCTCTCTCTCTCTCTCTCTCTCCCCCCTCTCTCCCCCTTAATTACAAACCCTCACGCTGGTGGCTAACAGGTGTGTGAAGTGGTAGAACATCCCTGGGTTCGACTCCCGGCCATTCTCTCTCTCTCTCTCTCTCTCTCTCTCTCTCTCTCTCTCTCTCTCTCTCTCTCTCTCTCTCTCTCTCTCTCTCTCTCTCTCTCTCTCTCTCTCTCTGTGTTGCATTCCTTAGTCACAGGCTTAACGTGTAGTATTCTCAAGGTCACTGGAGGAGGAAAGGCACCAGCGGCCCTTCTTACTTTACCTTATCTTACCTTACCTTACCTTTCCTGACTATACCTTGCCTTACATTACATTACATTACTTTGCCTTGCCTTGCCTTGCCTTGCCTTGCCTTGCCTTGCCTTGCCTTGCCTTGCCTTGCCTTACCTTACTTTACCTTACCTTACCTTACCTTATCTTGCCTTGCCTTGCCTTACCTTATCTTGCCTTGCCTTGCCTTGCCTTGCCTTGCCTTGCCTTGCCTTGCCTTGCCTTGACTTGCCTTGCCTTGACCTTGCCTTGCCTTGCCTTGCCTTACCTTGCCTTACTTTACCTTACCTTACCTTACCTTACCTTACCTTACCTTATCTTGCCTTGCCTTGCCTTGCCTTGTCTTGCCTTGCCTTGCCTTGCCTTGCCTTGCCTTGCCTTGCCCTGCCTTGCCTTGCCTTCCTACCTGCAGCCTCACTACTTAATTATAAACACTTTGCCTATCCCACCTATTATCTCCTCTACCGTCTCCTCATCCTCTTCTTCTTCTTCTTCTTCATGTTCCTCCTCCTCTTCCTCCTCCTGCTACTCCTATCTCCATCACTCATCTCCACACCTCCTCTCTACACCTCATCTCCACATCTCATCTCCACTCATCTCCACCACTCATCACCACTCATCTCCACCACTCATTTCCACCATAACCCTTTTCAGGAGATCTCGTTAGAACACAGACACACAGACTATCAGGAGGAGGAGGAGGAGGAGGAGGAGGAGGTATATCAAGGCGTTCCTCAAGGTGACTTTGGTGTTACTGTGACCTCGAATGTTCCTGGTGACCCCTTGTGTGTGTGGGGGTTATTGTGGATGAGTGGATAAGGTGGATGGTGAGGTGAAGTGAGTACCTGCCTACCTGCTTACCTGCTTACCTGCTTGCCTACCTGCTTGCCTGCTTTTGGCTCCCATTCCTCCCTGCCTGCAGCTTTAACTTTAACCTTGCCTTCCTAAAGTTAGTAAGGCAGTACGTACATCTTCCGCTAGAGTGAACCTGCACATCTTCAACCTCGTTCCTAACCTAACATTTTTATAGATTTTTTTGGTGCAATTGATTACAAACATTTATTAAGTTGTATTGATTTGTGTAGAGTGTCTGACTGACTGATTGACTAACTAACTGGCTGATGTGACTGACTAACTAACTGACTGATTGGCTGGTTGACTGACTGACTGACTGACTGACTGACTGACTGACTGACTGACTGACTGACATGGGAAGGCTTGTATGCCAGGACTCATGACTGTCTTTGAGTTGAAATTCATAAGGATTAGAAGATAACTGAAGGATTCCTGATGACTAGTAAGGATTAATAAATGACTAAGGATACTCAGACCTCATAGGATTCAATAGGATGTTTGGGGACTCGTGTAGGACTCTTTGAAGGACAGGCATCACGTATTATGATCCTTGTACTAACATATTATATCTTTCCTTTCAGGGTTGAAGTGAGAGGATGGGAAGCTTTAGAGAGTGACTGCCCTGCCTCTCCTCACCTCACCTCACCCGCCTCAACCTCACCTCACCCGCCACACACTCAAGGGAACAGAAAAAAAGGGGAATGTAGCGTTCAATATCCCCTAAGAACTGTACTTTATTTCTTACACGTAAAAAGAAGTAAAGCGAAGTAGTAGTAATAAAAAGAAGAAAAAAAAAAAGAAACTGAATATATAGCTTTAGTGTGAGAGGTAAAGTTAAACGTGAAAGGTGAATCACGAAGGTTAACGAAGTAAGAGGAAGGAGAGGTGAGTGTGTGGGGAAGGAGACACCTGTGGCAGTGTAACACCTGTGTGGAGTATTGACTTTCACCTCAACACATACACATAGCGGTACGTGGCGGTGCAAGGTGTTAGTGTGCTGATGTGTACGTGTGTCCGTGTGTGTTTCAGGGCAGAGCAGGTGATCAGTGCTAAGGGACAGGTGACAATGGTGAGGTGTGTGCGTGCGTGTGTGTGTCCCTAGCTGGTGTTCCTCAGTGACGGTGACGAGGCTGCAGGGGCGTCACCGATGGGTAAGACGGAGGTTCGAGCCAAGGACGTGCCCACCGCCATCTTCATTAAGTCCTTACGTGACCATCAGGCGCCCTCTGCCCCGCCCTGCACAAACCACAACCACCACAATCACCACACGATCTCCAGCAGGGCGGCAGGCATGTGTGAGGGCCATAGGAGGCACCGTGCCTCTACCAGTACCCCAAACCTGGCACCCCCTAGAACCACTAACAACAGCCTCCACACTACCACCACCACCACCACCTCCTCCTCCAGTAACCACCACAATGGCCACCACCACAACAACAACAATAACAACAAGAGTATTAACAACAACAACTACTACAGGGTGTCAGACAAGGTTCTCCCTACAGACAAGAACACCAGGAACTTGAGTCTGTCCTCCACCCGCTACAAGAACTACAAAGGAACTCCCAAGTGGTCCATTCACGGCAGGGTGAGTCACGCACGTATCACTTACTCCTCCTCCTTCTCCTCCTCCTCCTCCTCGTCTTCCTCCTCCTCCTCATCTTCCTCCTCCTCATCGTTTTCATCTTTCTCCTTTCTACTTCTCTTTCTCATTCGTTGCAAGAGTATAGTAATAATGTGAGAGAGAGAGAAAAAAAAAGTAAGAGAGAGAGAGATATACTTTCGTGGTTAGCCCTGTTTTACACCCGGTGGTTACGTTTTCTATGCTACCTAACCATACAACATGTTCTACGACGAAGGGACTGACTCTGATAAACTTATATTTGTAGGGATTTTGTAGGTTTTTTTTACTGCTCAAGTCAAAGGTATAGATTGAAAGTTGGGTATCTTAGGTTAGGTTAGGTTCTCTCTCTCTCTCTCTCTCTCTCTCTCTCTCTCTCTCTCTCTCTCTCTCTCTCTCTCTCTCTCTCTCTCTCTCTCTCTCTCTCTCTCTCTCTCTCTCTCTCTCTCTCTCTCTCTCTCTCTCTCTCTCTCTCTCTCTGAACTTGAGATAGAGAAGGGAGAAAAAAAAATATAAGGAAAGGGCCAGAACCAGTAAAGATATTGAGAGAGAGAGAAGGAAAAAAAAGAGAAAGAAAGAGAAAGAGAGAGAGAGGTAAGGGAAGGGAAGGGAAGGCATGGTAATTAGCCTGTATAATATGTTTAATTAAAGCTTGGTGGTGGTTTGTGTAGCAGGACGCTAGATGAGCAGGATTAGAAGGGCATTTAGCTAGCATTCCCCTGCAGCTGATCCTGTCTGATGGAAACAATGCCTCCTCCTCCTCCTCCTCCTCCTCCTGGTGGTGGTGGTGGTGGTGGTGGTATTGATTTTTGTAGCAGAAATATTACCTAAGAATTGTATTAGTATATATCTTTTATTTATAGATAGGGACGATACTACTACTACTACTACTACTATATACTACTACTATTTACTACTACTACTACTACTACTACTACTACTCGTGCATGACCTTGGC
>JAPQNM010000012.1:5917339-5947339 GCA_029783475.1 Metacarcinus magister | reverse complement strand
TCCTTTTTTCTATTTTTTTTTCTTTTTTCGTTTTCTTTTCTTTTTCTTTTCTTTTTCATTTCTTTTTCATTTATGTCGATCTGTTTTTTGTTGTTGTTTTTTCGTCTTCATTATCGTGAAAGTGTTGAGAAATGTTTTGTTTACTGATAAGCACGTCATTATCACGTCACTTAATCTTGTCATTTAACCAAGATCATGTTTACTTAATAATATAGTAATGTTAATATATTTCTGTTGACTAATACAACTACTATTACTACTACTACTACTACTACTACTACTACCCTTTCTTTCTTTTCTCTCCCCTCTCTCTCTCCCCTCTCCATCATCAATGCATCCTTCTCTTCCCCTCTCCCCACTCATCGTTCCTAACTATCCTTCCTCCCATCCCTCTTCTCCCCTCCTACTTCTCCCCTCTCCCCACCTTTAGAGCAGCTAACCTCGCCTTGCTCCTTCTCCCCTCTCCTCTCCCCTCTCCTCCTCTCCCCTCTTCCGTCCCTCCTATTCTCTCTCCCCTCTTCCCTACCGTCCCTCCTCTCTCCCCTCTCGGACACCATCAGTACCCCTCACAACTTCTTGACCTCCCTCACACACACACACACACACACACACACACACACACGATAGGACGCCATATTTGTTTACTCTCGAGGGCGAAGGTGGACTCGCTCGAGGACCAGCATCGAGAGAGAGAGAGAGAGAGAGAGAGAGAGAGAGAGAGAGAGAGAGAGAGAGAGAGAGAGAGAGAGAGAGAGAGAGAGAGAGAGAGAGAGAGACTTGAAATGTGAGTCACCTTGGGATGCCTAGTTGCCTCCCCAATAAGGCAGACATACCCCGCTACTCCTAAGGACACCGTACACACACACACACACACACACACACACACACACACACACACACACACACACACACACACACACACACACACACACACACAGTTATCAGAATGAGTGACTTGGAAGAGAGAGAGGACCTGACGCTGCCTTGCCCTAGTCTGGTCTAGTCAAGTCAGGTCTGGTCTGGTCTGGTCTGACTAGGAGGAGGATTCACACCCTCGTTAAGGGCCTCTTATTCAAACTACGAGGCGTGGGCGCTGGGAGACAGGAAAGGGCTTATAGTTATTCAGCCAGCGCAGTGGTTCGCTATCCCCCCGCCCGTGCACGTCAAACTATAGGACGCTAAACACTAGAAGGTCCTACGAGGTCC
Source organism: Metacarcinus magister (assembly GCA_029783475.1). Lineage (NCBI taxonomy): Eukaryota > Metazoa > Arthropoda > Malacostraca > Decapoda > Cancridae > Metacarcinus > Metacarcinus magister. Next base: position 5,946,133 of record JAPQNM010000012.1, on the reverse strand, counting down.
TACACTGATCCTTAAGACTGTAGGATACCATTAGGAATCCTTCAGCATTGAGGAATCCTTTTGGTATACTAGAAGGTCCTCAAGAGACGCTATAAGGACACACTAGGGCGTTTATGTAGAGTCCTTGCAGGGTGGGAGGTCCTTCACGTTAAAAAAAAAAGTAAAAGGCACTAAAAGGACACTTAAAGACCTTTGAAATGAACATAAAGGTACCAAGAACTCCCCTTGAGGTGGTTTACTAAGGCTGTCCGTGTTTGTGATGACTTGTCCGTGACGTGTCCTTAGATAATGTCAACACGCCTCGTCACTCTACCTTCACCTCGTCTCCAATCTGACTGACTGACTCCCTCTCTCTCTCTCAGCACCTCATCCCTCTCCCTCTCCCTCCCTCCTTCCCTCCCACAGAAAATGTTACCTGGTGGAATAGCATCAAGCGTGGACTGAAGTGCGTGTGTTGTGTGCGTTGTTAAGTGCGTGCAAACTTGAGTGTTGCGTTAGTATGTGTTGCGAGGAGTTAATGAACAGAATACAAGCAACACAAGGGTATGTATGTTGTGTTGCCGGTGATGCAGAGGCTGTGACGTTACTTGGACGGTGTTGAGTGGTGTTGTGTTGTGTTGTGTTGTGTTGTGTTGTGTTGGTGTTGTGGGGGCAGCTCTCCCTAACACGTCTTCCTCCTGGGGTTGAGGATGGGAAGTGTGTGTGTACATCTACCCGTCAGTAAGCCAGCACAGGTGAGTGTGTGTGTGTGTGTGTATAATTTTTTTTTATCTCAATTTCTTTTTCTTCTTATCTTTCACTATTTTTTATCAGTTTTTTGTACACTTCCCTTATCACTTGTACATAGAACTATAAAATTTTGAAAAGAAGTGAAGAAGAAAAAAAAACAATGAAACGAGACTATAAAATAAAAATAAAAAATAACATAACTATGAAGATAAGAAAAGGAGACAAAAAAAAAAAGAGAGAGAGAGAACTTAAAACGTTTTCTCTTATATTAGTCAAATTTTTTTTTGTCCCACTTAGTCACCATCCTCTTACCTCTTCTTCCTTGACATCCTTTGCCAAGAGGACAAAAACAAGAGTACATTTAAGAGGACAAAAACAAGAGGATATTTAAGAGGACATTAATAACATACTACCACGTACACTTAACTTAGTCTACAAATTTAACAAGAGTGAAATAGAGTTACTTATCATTACTACAACTTTGAAATGAATGTTTTTTAAGTATATATGACAGTCAAGGAGATGACTTACATTAACTTACACTTATAGGTATTATTACACATACTTAACGTCACTTGTAAATTGGATGAGACTGTAATAAGTTAGTTTAGAAGTTGTTTAGACGTTATAAAGGATGTGAAGAGGAGGAGGAGGAGGAGGAGGAGAGGGCCACGAAGGTCAAGGAGAATGGAGGTTAAAAAAGGAGGTGACATGACAAGACTGACATGAAATAATGAAGTGAAGGAAGAAAAGGAAGGAAAAATATCGTGTGTGTGTGTGTGTGTGTGTGTGTGTGTGTGTGTGTGTGTGTGTGTGTGTGTGTGTGACGACGTAGTAAACTCATAAACGAAAACATGTAAATAAAAAACTAACAAAACAAAGAAAAAAATAATAGATCGTTACCAAACAGACTTCAGGATAGAACACCTAATAGATGAAGCTCTTTAAGTCACGCCCTCAGCCCTTTACAGCCACCAAGGTAAACACACACACACACACCTGCTGACTCAAGGTACAGGTGAGTGTGTGTGTGTGTGTGTGTGTGTGTGTACAGGTAAAATGAAGGCTACGTCGACACCCAGGGCCACACTTCAAAAAAAATGTTAAAAAAAAAAAAATGAGGCTAGTTCCTTGTTCCGTTCCTTGTTCCTTGTATCATCCCTTGTCTCATTCCTTGTTCCTTGTATATCGTTCCCGCCCTTGGCCTGGTGAGGGTGGGCGTGTCGAGCGCTTGGCTGTGAGGGGAAGGTGGTATGAGAACAGTGACAGTGATGGAGGGGAAAAATTTGTCGTGAAGGAGGAGGGTGAGGGAAGGTGATGATGATGGTGGTGGTGATGGTGGTGGTGGTGTACAGGTGTGGCTGGCCAGGTGTACTTGTGGTTAATTGCGGTGCTGTCAGTGTGGTAAATGTGAGGGGAGTGAGGGGGTCTTGGTGTTGAATGGTGGTGTTTAGCGTGACTGAGGGGAGATGTGGTAGGGGTGACGTTAGGTTAGGTTAGGTTTGGTTAGATTAGGTTGTTAGGTTTGGTTAAGTTAAGTTAGTTTTGGGGTTAGGTTAAGTTAGGTTAGTTTTGGGGTTTGGTTTGAGTTAGGTTAGGTTTGGTTAGGTTAGGTTAGGTTAGGTTAGGTTAGGTTAGGTTAGGTTAGGTTAGGTTAGGTTAGGTTAGGTCCGAAGCTGCTCCAGGGCGCAAGAAATCAAAAACATAATACATTTCCATATTTTTTTTCTTGTCAGGAAATATATGATGGTAGGCGTGTAGGCAGGCGTGAATAATGTGTTGAGAAAGTATTAAACAAGATCACTGATGCCTCCTGCTGGTGCTGCGTCGTCCCCGTCAGGTCAATGCTGTTGTGGTGGCGAGTTTGTGTCTGGTGGGCGTGGGGGGGGGTGGGGTGAAGAACAGGACATTGGTTACCTGTCAGGCTGTCACAGGAAGATGGGAGGAGGAGGAGGGTGAAGGAGGAGAGTGGAAGAGAGTGGAGGAGGAGGAGGGTGACTGCTGCATCTCCCCCTCCACCTTCCCCTCCACCTCCTTCCTCACGTGTTCTTACCTGGCAGGGGGGTGAGGGGGTGAGAGGGAGGCACCTGGCTAGTCCCGCCCACACGCCCAGGTGACTTTTCCGCTTCATTACCACCACCAATACCACGCCCATTCCTACCTTCCTTACTTGCTTACTTGCTTCATGCCTCCTTCACTGTTTTGTTTCTCCTCTTCCTTCTGCCCACCTCCTCGTCCTTCATTTCTTCTGTTTCTGTCACTCTGTCCTCCTCCACTTGCCTCTCCTCTTCCTCCTTCTTCTTCTTCTACATCTACTTCTACTCCTACTCCTACTCCTTCTTCTACTTCTTCTGCTTCTGTCTACCTTGTATTTGTATCTCAAGAGTCCTGCTGGAATCCCTCCCTTTCTTCCCTCCCTGGACGCTACCTGCATGTGTGCCGCGCCCAGTCTAAGTGAGGGGAAGGGAGGGAAGGGAGAGGGAAGGGAAGGGGAAGGGAGAGTAAGGGATGGAGAGGGGAGGGGGAGGGAGGGAGAGAGGATGTTGTTTTCTCAATGAGACCAGCCAGTCAGTCAGCCCAACCTTTATCCTTCCCCTCTCCTCCCCTCTTCTTTCCCCTCCCCTGCCCCCCCTTCTTTCCCCTCTCCTCCCCCCCTTCTTTCCCCTCAACGTCCTCGGGTAATGGAAGCGAGAGGAATTTTAACTTATTTTCCTCCTCCTGTGTTATCTTGTTTCCTTCTTGTTTTCCTCCCTCCTCCTCCTCCCCTCCTCCTCTTCCTCCTTTTTTTGATAACTTTATTTATACTTTCCTCCTCCGGGCTATTTTTTTTTTCTCTCCATGTTCTTTCTTCCACTTTCCTCCCTTTCTTTTCCTTTCACATTGTACTTTTTCCTCTGTTCCTCTCCCTTTTTTTTCCCTCTATTCTCTGTGTTGTTTATCTTTCTCTGTTCCTCTCTCTCGATTCCTCTCTCTCTCAATTCCTCTCCCTTCAATTCCTCTCCCTCAATTCCTCTCCCTTGATTCCTCTCCCTTCCTCTCCCTCTCCCTTCCTCTCCCTTCCCCTTCCTCTCCCTTCCCCTTCCATACACACCCAACACCTTCCTTTTCTACCGTCCTCATCAACATATTTCCAACCTCACTGTATCACCTTGTTTATTTTCCTTCAGTTTCCCCTTCTACTGCACCTCCTTCATGCCTTCCTCCCTTCAGATGCACACAAGATCCTCCTTCACCCTCCTCCACCCACCTAAAAACCATCCTGGCCACTGACCGCTGAGGGGAGGGGAGGAGGGCTTGGCGGGGGTGGCGGGGAAGTGGAGGAGAAGGATGAGGAGGAGGAGGAGGAAGAGGAGGAGACTTGCAGGGGGGGCGGGGGAAGACATGTAACACAACCTAATATGGAGCGTCCAGCCAGACAAACACATTCTCCACTTCTTTGCAGAATATATATTGTTTTGAAGGATCTGGAAGCTGGGGGAAGAGGGGGGAGGCTAGGATGGGCTGGGGGAGGCTTGGGGAAGGCTGGGGGATGCTAGGAGGGGTTGAGGATGCTAAATGAAGCTGGGGGAGACTGGGATAAGCTGGGGATGCTGGAATGGGCTGGGGGAGACTAGGAAAGGCTGATTGGGGCTGGGGGAGGCTTGAGAAGGCTGGGGGAGGCTGGGGGAGGCTGTGAGGGGCTGGGGAAGACTAGGAAAGGCTGATTGGGGCTGGGGGAGGCTAGAGAAGGCTGGGGAAGGCTGGGGGAGGCTGGGGTACTTAGGAGACGGCCAGGGCACGTGCCAGGTCAGGGTAGGAATGCAACAAGGGTGAGTGGCTATGGGCGTGTCGAGTGCCTAGCGTTTCATGTGGGTATTAAAAGGCTTTAATGGGTAAACTTGGGGTATGGGAAGTATTTTTGAGGCTAGAGGTGAAGGGGGGAGGGGGGGAGGTAGGGTCATTATCAGTCACCATTACACTATCATCACTATCACCATCCTGACGTCTTTATCATTTATTATCACTATTATTGTCACCATCACTAAATATTTCTCGTTTTCCTCATTCCTATTTTTTTTGTTTTCATTCTCTATCACTATTATTATCACTATCATTTCATTTTCTTAAGACTGTTCATGATAATAGTGATAAACAGTTATATATATCACCTCATTTTCCTTCCTTCCTTCCTTTCAAGTCTTCCTCATATATATACATACACACACACACACACACAGTCGTCCTCACATCCCTCCCTCATAACCACACCTCACCTGCCTTCACTCCCTCACAACTCAGGCTGGGAGGAAATCAAGGTAGAGGAATATATAGACCAGTAGTAAAGTTTTGCAATAGTCTACCTTAATATTTCTAGGTAAGAGAGATCCAAGTTTTCTTTGATTCCTCGTCGCAGAAAGTGAAAAACAGCTGATAACATACTGTACCTTCGTATATATAGATCATATGTTTTTTTTTTGTTATATATATAGTTGGAAAACGATAATATATTGAATGTTTGTATACGTTAAATTATTAAATGTCTTGTGTAACGTCAATATTTTGTTAAGTAAAACCATCTTTTTTTCATTGATTTATTTTTCTATATATATATTTTTCAAAGTTTTTAGTTGAAATTTCTAAGTCATGTTCCTTCCAGTTTATTCCTGCTTTAATATATCTCTCTCTCTCTCTCTCTCTCTCTCTCTCTCTCTCTCTCTCTCTCTCTCTCTCTCTCTCTCTCTCTCTCTCTCTCTCACCTGGCCAACATTTCCGTGACCTTGAGTTTATATATTTCTCATTACTAATCCAGGTAATATATTTTTTCCCTTCATCCCCTTCCCATTCCCTTCATCCCCTTCCCTTTCCCTTCATCCCCTTCCTCTTCGTCCCCTTCCCTTTCCCCTCGTGCCCTTCCCTTTCCCCTCGTCCCCTGGCACCCAAGTATAGCGAGGGGACTCAACGTGTTATTTGTGGTGGGCGTAACGTCACGACCTCTAAGAATAACTGCACAAAGATCACGAAGGGCACGATGACCTGGGCGATCCTCCTCCTCCTCCTCCTCCTCCTCCTCCTCCTCCTCTTTGTCTTCTTTCTCCTACTCACTTTCATTCCCTCCACTGTCACCCTTCATTGCTTCTCTCTTTCTCTCTTTCTTTCTTTCTTTTCTCTCTCATCACTTTTTCTCTTCACTGCTTGGTTGTCATCTGTTCTCCTTTCTCATTATACATCTCTTTCCTCCTCCTCCTCCTCCTCCTCCTCCTCCTCCTCCTCCTCCTCCTCCTCCTCCTCATATTTATTTTTATCATTAATATTTATTTTTATCATTAATATTTATTTTTATCATTAATATTTATTTTTATCATTATTATTTATTTTTATCATTATTATTTATTTTTATCATTAATATATATTTTTTATCATTAATATTTATTTTTATCATTAATATTAATTTTTATCATTATTATTTATTTTTATCATTAATATTTATTTTTTATCATTATTATTTATTTTTATCATTATTTATTTTTATTATTATTATTTATTTTTATCATTAATATTTATTTTTTATCATTATTATTTATTTTTATCATTATTATTTATTTTTATCATTAATATTTATTTTTATCATTAATATTTATTTTTATCACTAATATTTATTTTTATCACTAATATTTATTTTTATCATTAATATTTATTTTTATCATTAATATTTATTTTTATCATTATTATTTATTTTTATCATTATTATTTATTTTTATCATTAACATTTATTTTTATCATTATTTTTTATTTTTATCATTAATATTTATTTTTATCATTAATATTTATTTTTATTAATATTTATTTTTATCATTAATATTTATTTTTATCATTATTATTTATTTTTTATCATTAATATTTATTTTTATCATTAATATTTATTTTTATCATTAATATTTATTTTTATCATCAATATTTATTTTTTATCATTATTATTTATTTTTATCATTAATATTTATTTTTATCATTAATATTTATTTTTTATCATTATTATTTATTTTTATCATTATTATTTATTTTTATCATTAATATTTATTTTTATCGTTAATATTTATTTTTATCGTTAATATTTATTTTTATCGTTAATATTTATTTTTATCGTTAATATTTATTTTTATCGTTAATATTTATTTTTTATCATTAATATTTATTTTTATCATTATTATTTATTTTTATCATTACTATTTATTTTTATCATTACTATTTATTTTTATCATTAATATTTATTTTTATCATTAATATTTATTTTTATCGTTAATATTTATTTTTATCTATATTTATTTTATCATTATATTTATTTTTATCGTTAATATTTATTTTTATCGTTAATATTTATTTTTATCGTTAATATTTATTTTTTATCATTAATATTTATTTTTATCATTAATATTTATTTTTATCATTAATATTTATTTTTATCATTAATATATATTTTTATCATTATTATTTATTTTTATCATTATTATTTATTTTTATCAATAATATTTATTTTTATCATTAATATTTATTTTTATCATTAATATTTATTTTTATCATTAATATTTATTTTTTATCATTAATATTTATTTTTATCATTAATATTTATTTTTATCATTAATATTTATTTTTATCATTAATATTTATTTTTATCGTTAATATTTATTTATATCGTTAATATTTATTTTTATCGTTAATATTTATTTTTTATCGTTAATATTTATTTTTATCGTTAATATTTATTTTTATCGTTAATATTTATTTTTATCGTTAATATTTATTTTTATCGTTAATATTTAATTTTATCATTAATATTTATTTTTATCATTAATATTTATTTTTATCATTAATATTTTTATCATTATTATTTATTTTTTATCATTAATATTGATTTTTATCATTAATATTGATTTTTATCATTAATATTTATTTTTTATCATCAATATTTATTTTTATCATTAATATATATTTTTATCATTAATATTTATTTTTATCATTAATATTTATTTTTATCATTAATATTTATTTTTATCATTAATATTTATTTTTATCATTAATATTTATTTTTATCGTTATTATTTATTTTTATCGTTAATATGTATTTTTATCGTTAATATTTATTTTTATCGTTAATATTTATTTTTATCGTTAATATTTATTTTTATCGTTAATATTTATTTTTTATCGTTAATATTTATTTTTATTATTATTATTTATTTTTATCATTAATATTTATTTTTTATCATTAATATTTATTTTTATCATTAATATTTATTTTTATCATTAATATTTATTTTTATCATTATTATTTATTTGTATCATTAATATTTATTTTTATCGTTAATATTTATTTTTATCGTTAATATTTTTTTTTATCGTTAATATTTATTTTTTATCATTAATATTTATTTTTATCATTATTTATTTTTATCATTAATATTTATTTTTATCATTAATATTTATTTTTTATCATTAATATTTATTTTTATCATTAATATTTATTTTTATCATTAATATTTATTTTTATCATTAATATTTATTTTCATCATTAATATTTATTTTTATCATTATTATTTATTTTTATCATTATTATTTATTTTTATCATTATTATTTATTTTTATCATTAATATTTATTTTTATCATTAATATTTATTTTTATCATTAATATTTATTTTTATCATTATTATTTATTTTATCATTATTATTTATTTTTATCATTAATATTTATTTTTTATCATTAATATTTATTTTTATCATTAATATTTATTTTTATCATTAATATTTATTTTTATCATTAATATTTATTTCTATCATTATTATTTATTTTTATCATTATTATTTATTTTTATCATTAATATTTATTTTTATCATTAATATTTATTTTTATCATTATTTATTTTTATCATTATTATCTATTTTTATCATTATTATCTATTTTTATCATTATTATTTATTTTTATCATTAATATTTATTTTTATCATTAATAAGAAAAATTTGAATAAAATCATAATTTTTAAAAAAATCTATAAATCGAACACTGAGAAAAGACCTCGGCAGTGTAAGGGTTAATACTGGCAATAAGTTATGTTTAACCTGCCATTACCACCGAAACGAAGGATGCGAGGGGATTTCATTGAAATGTTCAAGATAATCAAAGGATTCGATAATATCAATACAGAAGATTACATTACTTTTGATTGATCAAATATAACAAGAAGACATCATTCTTTTAAGATTACTGGTAAAAGATTCACATCAAACAAAGCCAAGCACTTCTTTTTCAATCGGATCGTTAACGTTTGGAACTCCCTGCCCGCCAATGTCGTCGACAGTAAAACAATTACTACGTTCAAAAATAGACTTGACAAATATTTAGAAGCCAATCCACAACTAAAATACTATCTGTTAACGTAGCAAACTTTGAGTAAGTTCATCCTGATGTACCTAACTTACGAAATGTCGATTCAAAAGACGTCGCTAGTGGCCTGACATCGCTTGCCAGGAAGTAGTGGTAGCAGTAGTGGTAGTGACAGTAGTGACAGTCTGGTCTTGGTTGGCCTTCCTTTCCCTGCCAGCCATGGCTGGGGAGAGAAGCCTTCACCCTTACTATCCTGTATCCTTCACTCTAGATTAGATAGTGTATATTAGTGTATAATATTCACATTCGGAGGTGGTGAAATACAGTTTGATATTCTAGTAATGATAAAAATAAGTCCAGATTCGTGTTCATTTTGACCCAAAACATCATTGTAGAAATTTTCATCACATTCTGAGGTGTGAAAATTTTTCATCAAATTTCCAAGGTAACACCCTTAGATTTTTTTCAAGAAACTACGTTTTTTTAAATAACTTGAAAAGTATGAGGATTACGTAAAAGTTGTATATATTAGTAAAGATTGAGCATGAGACGCCCGTTCTAATGAGCTATACAGAAATATAATTGGACTATTGGTTATTGAGAAAATGCTAAATATGTGTTTTTAACAAAACTTACACAAAACATTATTTTTTTCTTAAACGGTTCAATATATTTTAAATCTGATATGATATTTAGATAGAGCTCATCAAGCTTAATAAATTTGTATATAAACATTTAAACTGTAGGAGTAATAGTTTCGTAGTAAAATGACAAAGATGATTTCGACCTCAATTCTGGTGGAAAATTTCGGTCCAAAATTGAACAATGCATATCCGTGACAGTAATGATAAAACTGAGTCCAGATTCCTGATCAACACAACAAAAACACAATAAAAACACACTTAGAATAACCTTCACGAGTTTTCAAAATAATAATAAGTTTCAAAATATTAATAAGTTTTCAAAATTTCCACCTATGCTAAGAGAAGCCTTCACCCTTACTATCCTGTATCCTTCACTCTAGAGTAGACAGTGTACTCACAAACAGCCTCGTAAGGGCCAGCAGGCCTGTTGCTGTTTGTTCTTCCTATGTGTTCCTATGTGTTCCTCCTCCTTAAAGAGTGACAAACAGGAAGAAAATTAGGTGGTCTTATTTTCCTTCCCTCATCACCTCACTGGAATACACAATACAAAGGTCTCGTTGGTAAGGTCACTGTCCTCGCCCGGCCTCGTTTTCCCCTTCCCTTTAGTGGTCCTGTCCTCGCCTTGTGCGTTGAAGTTGAAGCAGTGGAGGAAAAACTTGTGTAATTATTATCCCAAGTTACTCGTTGCCAGATGCGTTAAGAGGAGAAGAAAGGGAAGGGAAGGTTTGGTTTGGTTTGGTTTGGTTTGGTTTGGTTTTGGGTGAGTTGTATTTTTATAGTTTATTTTTAAGTGTAAAGTGTCCTCTCCGTTGTTTTTTTTGTTGGTTATAATGGTGGTGGTGGTGGTGGTGGTGGTGGTGGTGGTGGTGGTGGTAGTGGTGATGGTGGTGGTGTTGAGGAGAGTAATCTAACACTAATATGTTATAATGTTCTCACCCCAGACACAGACACTTTCGTAAATAAGATAAAACACATCTTGACACCAAAGAGAGGAGGAGAGAAAACGACTTTTTTTCTTCTTCTTCTTTTTTAAATCATAACTATACTAAAAAATATATATATAAATAGACAGATGGAGTAACTTAATAATTCACAGCTCCAAGAAGTCTCTCAGCGCAGGTGTGACTCAGGTAAAACAGGTGTGTGGGGAGGTAAGGGGGGAGGGAAGAGGGTAGGGGGGTGGGGGGTTAAGACACCTGAACGGGCTGGGCGTACACCTGTATTCACCTGCGATTGATTACCTGCTGCAGGAACTCAAACAAGGGAAGGGAAGGGAACGGCAGGGCATGGCAGGGCAGGCAGGGTAGGACAGGTGAGGGAAGGGAAGGGAAGGGATGGGATGGGATGGGAAGGGAACGGAATGGAACGAAAGGGAATGGAAGGGAATGGAATGAAAGGGAAGGGCAGGGAAGGGTAGGGCAGAGTAGGCAAGGGAAGATGAGGACAGGGCAGGAAAGGGAAGGGCATGGAAGGGAAGGGCAGGAAAGGGAAGGGCATGGAAGGGAAGGGCAGGAAAGAGAAGGGAAGGGAAGGGCATGGAAGGGAAGGGAAGGGAAGGGAAGTGCTTGGGTCTTAGGTTTTGGGTCTGTCTGGATGTGGAAAGGCGGCCACCCACAGACCATTTTTTATAAGATTGCTTGAACGGTAATGTGGTTCCAAGAATTTCGGTCAGGAGAGAGAGAGAGAGAGAGAGAGAGAGAGAGAGAGAGAGAGAGAGAGAGAGAGAGAGAGAGAGAGAGAGAGAGAGAGAGAGAGAGAGAGAGAGAGTACACGAGACAAAGTTGATTTATTATTAGAGTTATACATTATCGATTATGCATGGATATATATATTTTTTTTTTCTCTCTCTCTCTCTCTCTCTCTCTCTCTCTCTCTCTCTCTCTCTCTCTCTCTCTCTCTCTCTCTCTCTCTCTCTCTCTCTTCTAAGTATTACAAAACACTTCTTCGTACACACACCTGACGCGCATCAAACCTTCCCTTCCCTCACGACCTTCACCTTGCCCTCTCCTCTTCCTCTCCTCTGCTCCTTTCCTCTCCTCTCCTCCCCTCCCCTCCCCTCCTCTCCCCTCCCTTCCCCTCCTTTCCTCTCCTCCTATATCGTCTTTCTTTCCTCTCCTCTCCTCTTCTTTCCTCTCCTCTCCTCATCCCTTCCTCTCCTCTCCTCATTTTTTCCTTTCTCTAATTCAAGTAGTTAGTGTAGAGTAGTTATATCAAACAGCCTTCGTAGGGACCCTAGGGTATGTTGCTGTTTGGGTTCCCTTGTATCCTTTCCTCTCCTTCTCCTCTCCTCTCCTCTTCTCTCCTCTCCTCTCCGCGGCGCCCCACCCTTCCCTTGGCGCGGGCGGGGAGGAGGAGGAGGAGGAGGCGGCTGTGTCCGTCTGTCTGTCTCTGCTTGACGAGGAGGTAAGCGACAGAGTGCTGGAGGGAAGCAGACGTCCTCTTAGCACCTATTACCTCATCCCTCACCTGTGCAACACCTGCCGGCCCGTGGTGGTGGTGGTGGTGGGGGTGGTGGTGGGGGTGGTGGTGGGGAAGCACGTTATGTATGTGTTATAATGTATCTTTATGTATTTTTAAAAACGTCATGCAGAGTGGAATAGCTGGGTAGCAGGAGGAGGGGTAGGTAGGGGGTGTTGGGGTAAGCTGGGGTATGCTGGGGAGGGTAGGGGGTAAGGGTAGGGGAGGTGGTTGGTAGTGGCGTGTGCTGGCCTGACTGAGAGGGAGTTGGCAAGGTGTCTGGGTCTGGGAGGCGGGCCGCGGTACAAGCCAGTGAGCCACCCAGTTGGTGTTTGGTTGTTGGCCGCGGAGGGTTGGGAGGTCCCGGTGAACACGGTGAGAGAGTCGTGTTGAACGCACCTTAACTCACTCACCTCTACTTACACGCGCGTCCACTCTCCTGGCGTGGCGGGACTCGACTACTCCACGCACCTGTGTCTCACGTTGGGTGGTGGAGGCGTGGTGTCAGTGCAAGGTTGAAGAAGCATTGTGGAGTGTTGTGCATTGAGGAAGTAGCAGCAGCAGCAGCGTTGTGTTGTGAACTTGTGAGTGTGGCGCAGCGTGGAGCAGTGCGCGTGTTCATGATGGGCCGCACTCCACACCCTGTTTGAGCCGCGCCGGAACACAGCGAGGCGCGGGTGGCGGGCCTTGGGGGTGATGTGAGGGGTGACGTGGTGCGCCGCCGCCCTGGCCACGGCTATACGATAGAGTGTGACCCGAGGTAGGGCGAGTGTGATGTTCAGCCAGTGGAACGGTCGAGCAAGGGGAGGAGGAGGGGGAGGAGGGGCAGTGAATGGCTGGGCTGAGGGTAATTATAACTCGAGTGGGATAAACAACAAGATGTGGGGACGAGACGCTGAGGAGCGGCGGAAAGGGTGGTCGCGGGACCCCAAGAGCGGCGGGTGGGTGAGGGAGATCCCCGGCGGAGGCTCTACCAGCAACTTGTCCAACAACAACATCACCAACAACCTGCGGAACAGACCACGCAGTAACAGCAGCGTGCCCAGCCTCGTTTGCCATGACAACGACCACGGGGGCAGCGTATCCCCAAGCGGGAACCAGCGGGGGTCCTCGGCCAGCCCCAGGGCACCCCACAGTAAAGGGTTCTGGGTGCAGGAACCCGACGAGTACCAGTCCCGCTGGGTGCCCACCAAGACCCCAGACTCTGAAGGCTATAACACTCCCCTCACCTGGCCGCCCTCAGGTGGGAGCAGCAGCCCAAGGGGAATCTGCCTCTCCCAGCCCTCCTCCCCCCACCGTGCGCCCGCCACGCCCCCTCCGTTGGGCTGCTCTGCTCCAACACAGCCTAAGGTATATAAGAGCCACGCCACCTGGGTTAGTACACCGTGATGTGTCTACTCCCGTGTGGCTTGTTGTGTTGCGTCCCTAGTGGGTAGCTGTCCCCTGTATGTCTGTGTGTGTGTGTGTGTGTGTGTGTGTGTGTGTGTGTGCGTACAGCTTCACGTGTGTTGCTGTTGCTGCTACTGTTGTTGTTGTTGTTGTTGTTGCCGCACGCTGCCTAGCCTAAGGTTTGGTTTAGTGTTTCTTTACACGGTAGTAAGAGTGACCTTGAGCGTGTGTGCGCGCGTGTCGGGGTGGGTCACGGAGCGTGGCGCTGGTGGGTGGGTGGGTGGGTGGGCGGGCGGGTGGATGTGATGCGAGTGGAGGCGGGGGTGGGTGGTGCTAAGCTGTAAGGATGGTGCCAGAATGATGACCAAAGCCAAAGGACGAAGGGAAGGGAAGTGTCAGGCCGCCTAAGGACAGTGCCAGCGGGGTGAAGGATGCTGCCAAGATTAGCGGCAGAGGGCGACCACCAGGGAGATGAAAGACCCATAGAGAGAGAGAGAGAGAGAGAGAGAGAGAGAGAGAGAGAGAGAGAGAGAGAGAGAGAGAGAGAGAGAGAGAGAGAGAGAGAGAGAGAGACAGAGAGACAGATACAAAGTAGATAGTAGAAGCGGTAGAAGTAGAATGACAACACAACCTTATTAGCCACATAGCTGTAGTAGAATGGGCACACTGATGGCTCGCGCGACAAAACAGTGCCAGGGGGGAAGAAACAGTGTCACGGACAAAGGGTACAGTGCCAACAGAGTGCCACTACCCTTGAGCAGGTGCTGGGGCGGCGGGAGTGCCTTCGATGGGGAGTAATAAGATAATAGTAGAAGGAGAGTAGCAGCTGGTAGTAGTAGAAGTATTAGTAATAGTAGTTGTAGTGTCAGTTAAGCCTACACACATTCTCTCTCTCTCTCTCTCTCTCTCTCTCTCTCTCTCTCTCTCTCTCTCTCTCTCTCTCTCTCTCTCTCTCTCTCTCTGTGTGTGTTTGTTTGTTTGTTTTGTCAAGTAGTTGTATAGTAGTGGAGTTGGTTTACTTTTACATTCTTTAACCAAGTAACTATTTTTTTCCTCTCACTCTCAACGCCTACTGTTTACTTTTTTTGTTTTTTTGTTCGTTTTTTTTCTCTCAGAAGGTAAGACTCTAATGTTATAGTTGTTTTTACTTTTTCTTTTTATTTCTTTTTAATTTTTTCATCGTTTTTGTTTTGCCAATTTCCTGGTTTATTGTTGCTTATTTTCCTTCTCTGGTTTATATAGTATTAATTATTTCTTTCTTTTTATATATTTAGTTTTACATATTCATTCTTTTATTGTTTATGGAAATTACGAAAAATCTTATATCATACCTTATTTTCCAGTTTTTTTTTATCATATATTTAATTACACTTTATTTTCTTTTATTATTTTTGGAAAGTATGGAAAATGCAATTACAACTATTTTATTAACTTTCTCTGCGATCTTATAATATCTTCTTATAATTTCCCTTCCTATCCCTTCCTCTTCTCTTAAAAAAATACACCCAAACACACCATAGAGTCAAACCATTAGTACCTTAAACACACCTTCCTATTTTACCTCAATCCTTAAATTACCCTTCTATCCCCTTCCCTCCCTTACTTTCCATATAAATAAAAACACCAAACACACTTAGAGTCAAAACATATAAGGGTGAACATAGGCACCTTCAGCACACCTTAACAAGTCTTTACAACCTTGAGGCATTACGAGACTGAAGGTGGAACAGGAATACTAGAGTGTGAGAGTTAAGGAGACACATAGAAAACGCATCCTAGAATATATGGGACATTTACCGGATCTAAACTCAACTAATTCTTCCTCCCTCTCGCCTTTGCAGACATTTACTACTACTACTAGGACGTGACCCTCCCCTTGTTAACTCCCCACTTCTCCTGCTATCCTCTCCTCCCTCGTTACCTCCCCAACATACTACTAGCCTCCCCACCTCTCCTTCTATCACCCCCTCTCCCTCTTTACCTCACCAACACACTAGCAGTACCCTTCCCCCACCTCTCCCCGTATCCTTCCCTCCCCTCTTTACCTCCCCTACACACTACCAGCCTCCCCACCTCTCCCCTTTCCCCTCCCTTTCCTTTTACAGTCGTCATTGCTTCCTTGGATCACTGTGTCTTGTCTTGTTTATTAATCTCTCTTCCGGGGTTCAATTCTCCGCTTCTATTAATTAAGAGCGCTCCAGTTTTTTTTTATATATACATTAATGAAGATAAAAAAGGGTTAAAGATATATATTTATTGGTGTAGCTGTACTCTCTCTCTCTCTCTCTCTCTCTCTCTCTCTCTCTCTCTCTCTCTCTCTCTCTCTCTCTCTCTCTCTCTCTCTCTCTCTCTCTCTCGTCATGCCTCTGTGCCAAGAAGTGGTTCTCGTTGACATATGCGTCCTCGTTCTACTCTGGATCCTCTAAGGTTATCGAGTGTGTGTGTGTGTGTGTGTGTGTGTGTGTGTGTGTGTGTGTGTGTGTGTGTGTGTGTGTGTGTGTGATAAACAGAAAGAGGTACAGAAGTTAGTATGTGTGAGGATGTGGATAGGTTTAGGTGGGTAGGTGGGTAGGTGGATGATGTATGGGAGAGAAAGTATAGGTGGATGAGTGGGTGGATGAAATGTGGTAGAGAAAGTTACCTCCTAATTATCCACCATTAGACACACACACACACACACACACACACACACACACACACACACACACACACACACACACACACACACACACACACAACCCTCTCCACTCTTTCTTTCATCAACATTTTACTTTCATCCTTATCCTCAAAACATCTCTCCATTCCTCTCTCTCTCTCTCTCCCCTTCTTCTCTCCTCTCCACCTCCTTCTTCTCTCCTCTCCACCTCCTCCTTTATTCAATTACCTGTGGCACTTCCGCAGCTGCCAGGTAGCTGAGCCTCTGTTAGTAATTCACGGCAGAACAGCAAAAAAAGTGAAGGTAATGATTGTAATTTAAGTCTCCAAGTATGTCCGGTGTTAGGAAGGTAGACAGACGGGAGGGAAGGGAAGGGAGGGAGGGAAGGGCGTTACCTGTATATAGCTTACCTGTTTACCTGTAGTTTACCTGTTATCTGTTACCTGTTGTTTAACCTTTCGTGACCTTACCGTGGGTTTTTTTTTATGTATTTTGGGCATCTTTTCAATTTTTTTTTTTTTTGTGT
This sequence comes from Metacarcinus magister, assembly GCA_029783475.1. NCBI lineage: Eukaryota > Metazoa > Arthropoda > Malacostraca > Decapoda > Cancridae > Metacarcinus > Metacarcinus magister. The sequence continues at coordinate 5,929,377 of JAPQNM010000012.1, read as the reverse complement.
GTGGTTTCTTCTGTATTTATTATGTTCTCACAAACAGCCTCGTAAGGGTAAGCAGGCCTGTTGCTGTTTGTTCTTCCTATGTGTTCCTGTTGCTGTTTGTTCTTCCTATGTGTTCCTATGTGTTCCTGTTGCTGTTTGTTCTTCCTTTGTGTTCCTCCTCTTACTAAGCCCCGTCACTGCTGCCGAAGGGGAAGCGATGACTACTGTAAAAGGGAAGGGGAAAGGGAGGGGAAAGGGGGGACGAGGGGGTCTTTAATGTATCGCCTAAGGGGAGAGGGGAGGAGACTACTAGTGTGTTGGGGAGGTAAATAGGGAGAGGAGAGGGGAAGAGGTGGAGTTGTGTTGGGGGTAGAGGGGATGAGGGGAAAGGAAGGTAGGTATGGTATAAGGGAGTAAGTTTTGAACACACACACACACACACACACACACACACACACACACACACACACACACACACACACACACACACGTTAATGTCACCGTGTCAAGGAACTGTGGGTCGTGTGGTTATCTTAATGACATTGCAAAGATGGGGTTCTGCTATCCCCGCCCCGCCCCGCCCCGCCCCCCCTACCTTGCCCCCCCGCCCCGCCCCGCCCCCCCCTTAGTCCCCATCACCCCCCTCCTCCCCTCCCCCCAGGCGCTAAGTCTCCGCTATAGTCTGTCCCGCGATAACCAGACGCGCGCGGTGTTTGGGGGGAAGAGAGAGAGAGAGAGAGAGAGAGAGAGAGAGAGAGAGAGAGAGAAAAAAAACTGACAGTATAGCGAATTATTACAAACGTTACTTCTACTACTACTTTTTCATTCTTCCTCCTCCTCCTCCTCCTCCTCCTCCTCCTCCTCCTCCTGAGTGTTATGCAAATCAGTATGAATTAGCGAACATCCTTTCCTTTGAATATAAAAATGAATATAAATAAATACTTAAAAAGTTTTATAGACCGTAAATGAGAGAATATTTGAGGGAGGGGAAGGAGTGAGGGTAGGAGGGAGTACAAAGGAGTGAGAGGAAGAGGAGGAGGAGGAGGAGGTCTTCTTGTTCCTTCCAGACATAGAATCCTACAAGGTGAGGAAGGATATGTTGGCACCCCGCCAGGACCCCCATAGACCTCCTCCTCCTCCTCCTCCTCCTCCTCCTCCTCCTCCTCCTCCTCCTCCTCCTCCTCCTCCTCCTCCTTGGAAAGCCGTGTCAGTGGGTTCGACGGTATAATTACTGACCTTGACCTTGGAAACAGAGCTGAGGTCAGGAGGAGGAGGAGGAGGAGAAGGAGGAGGAGTGCCAATTGAAGATGAAAAAAAAGCTAAATATTCATCTTAACCAATTACACAAAACAGAAAATTTGTCTGTCTGTCCTTGTGTGTGTGTGTGTGTGTGTGTGTGTGTGTGTGTCTGTCTGCCTGTCTGTCTGCTCGTGCGTGATGATCGAGGTCGTGATAATGATAGTCAATAATGATAGTGTTGATAATGATAATGATAACAATAATCGTGTAAAGTGTCGTTGTGGTGATTTCGTAACATTTCACACTTCAGTGACGCTCAATTTCACACTTAAAAGTAAGGGAAAAAGTGTGTGTGGCAAGAACAATTATTTACCGTTAGAGAGAAGGATGTTTTTGTTCTACTTATTATTGTGTCTGTTGTCTATTTCTCTCTCTCTCAAGGGTGGAATACAGTTTGATATTATAGTAATCAGGAAAATAAGTCCAGATTCATGTTCAGCATGACCGAAAACCTCATTGTACCAATTTTCATGAGATTCGGAGGTGTGAAAATTTTTCATGAAATTTTGTAGGGTACACCCTTAGAATTTTTTACATAAATCATATATTTTGAAATAACTCGAAATGTATGGAGTTTACGTAAAAATCGTATAGAGTATAAAAGAAAGAACAGGAGACGCTTGTTCTATTGAGCTATAATGAAATGGAATTGGAATGTAATTATAGATGTAGGAGTGTAAAGTATTATACATTAATTTCTTTCATAAAACCTTTATTTTCTTCATAAATATTAGAGTTATTGGAAAAATGTTGACACCAATAGATAGACATTATCAAACTCCATAACTTAACATCTATATAATTTTCCTGTAAGACTAATATTTACGTAGTAAAATGGGAAAAACTTTTTCGACCTCAATTCTGGTGAAATTTACGGGCCACAAAATGAAAAATCAAAATATTATAGTAATGACAAAATTAATGCGTCATTTTTGTTTCATGGTTCTCTCCCAGTCAAAGAGGTTGTGGATTCACCCCTGTTCCGTTATCCTGTTATCCTGTTATCCTGTTATTCTGTTATTCTGTTATTCTGTCCCTCACCCTTCGTATGTCCCTATCCTCCCCACACTTATCCTCACCCCACCTCTGTCCTCACTCCACACCTGCCCTCACCTTTATTTACCTGCCGTGATTAGATTAAAGGATAAGCAGACCGTTACATGTCCTTCTTAGAGTGGACGGATGAAGGAATGAAGGACTCCGCTCGCTCTTCCCTTTAGATAGCATCCTTCAGTCCTTAGGTACAAGTATTCAGGGTCACCGGGTCTTCAATACTACTACAACTAATAATAATAATAATGGCTTGGTATAAGGTCAGTGTTTCGGTCTCTCTGTAGTGTATTTGACAGACTACTTCAGAGGCAGACCAGACCGGGAGACACTATCGGTTAGGTTATGAATCCCTTTATGGTGAGGTTAGACTCCCCTTGTGTTTCTCTCTCTCTGTCTCTGTCTCTTTCTCTTTTTTTTTATGGTTCGGTAAAGGTAGCGTGACTTGAACTTGTCTTATATGTCCTACAGGATGTCTAATACCATAAAGGACTCCTGCGAGGCTGGTTTTTATAGACTCCTTATGTGGTGTTAAGTGGTAAGTGGTGTGGTATCGGTGGTGTGGTGAGAGGGTATCATATAGGGTGGTATTAGGAAGGGTAGGGAAGGGAAGGGAGTGTATGGAGAAGGAAAGGGAGGTAGGGAAGTGCAAGGCAAGGGAAGGGAAGGCAAGAGAAGTGAAGGGAAGAAGAGAAGAAAAGAAAAGGGAGTGTATTAGTAGGGAAAGGGAAGGGAAGAGAAGGGAAGGGAGTGTATTAGTAGGGGAACGGAAGGGAAGGGAAGGAGTGTATGGTAAGGTAATGGGAAGAAGGAAGTCAAGACCTAATATTGAGGTTATTGTGTATATAACTGTACTGTTGATCTGTATTATTTGCCCTTCCTCGTTTTCTGTGCGTCAGGGGTTACTTGCCTATATCAAACGTCTACCTCACCTCTCTCTCTCTCTCTCTCTCTCTCTCTCTCTCTCTCTCTCTCTCTCTCTCTCTCTCTCTCTCTCTCTCTCTCTCTCTCTCTCTCTCTCTCTCTCTCTAGAAACATCAGAAAACAACTATAATAATTCTAGTACCCTTTGATATTTTTTTTAGTGTAGTTCTCTTTATCTGATCACCTGATGCATTCCAATCAATATTTATCAACGCTTCAGGTAAGACAGGTGACGTGCCCCCCCTATACCCTCCCCCCCATCACCCTGTCACTCTATCACTCTCGTCCATTGTCCTGTCAGTCAAACACACACCTTCCACACGCCTTCCACACGCCCTCCACACGCCTCACACACGCCCTCATCAACCCTACAAGACACACACACCTCACCTCCTGACACTGACAACCTCTATAGACAATTAGTATAAATTAACGAAACTCACTAAAGGTTTATAAGAGATAGAAAGGTTCCAACTCCGGTAAATGTTGAAAGGGAATCCCAAGTAAAGGTTAGAATTTCTTTTATCGAAGTTTTATTGGGGAACTATTTTATTTTTATTTATTTATTTATTGTATTCTTAAAGTTGTATTATAATGTCCCCCATAAATCCATAGGTGTAAAAATGGGGGGAGAAATAGCGAGGGAAAAATCGTAGTCATTGAAAACTTGTGAATCTTGTCTCAAAAAATATAAGATTAATGTGAAATGGAACGAGTAGGGATGAAAATACGATGAGAAAAGAGAAAAGTTTGGGTAGAAATGGAGGAGGAACACATAGGAACACATAGGAAGAACAAACAACAACAGGCCTGCTGGCCCTTACGAGGCTGTTTGTGAGACTACACTATCTACTCTAGAGTGAAGGATACAGGATAGTAAGGGTGAAGGCTTCTCTCCCCAGCCATGGCTGGCAGGGAAAGGAAGGCCAACCAAGACCAGACTGTCACTACTGTCACTACCACTACTGCTACCACTACTTCCTGGCAAGCGATGTCAGGCCACTAGCGACGTCTTTTGAATCGACATTTCGTAAGTTAGGTACATCAGGATGAACTTACTCAAAGTTTGCTACGTTAACGGATAGTATTTTAGTTGTGGATTGGCTTCTAAATATTTGTCAAGTCTATTTGAGGAGGAGGAGGAGGAGGAGGAGGAGGAGGAGGAGGAGAAAGAGAAGAACCAGAAGAAGAAGAAGAACAAATATAGAACAACAAGAAAGAGAGAAAATCAGAAAAATACCATTACAACAAAAATAAAACGAAAAACAAGAACAAGAACAAGCAAACCAAAAAAAACCCAGGAATAGGAACCAGTAGGATCCCTTTACATCTACCCTTGCATAGGACATCGACAGGCATCCTTCTGAGGTCAGCTGAAGAAGACTCTGATAGACGTAGGACGCTAGCTTGGGGCAGAGGACGGCTGGAGTAGTTTTTGCTTGGGTGTGGGCGTGGGCGTCCTAAGAGCCTTTCCTTATGGGGAGACGCTTTCCTGGTGCACATATTTCTACCATGGTACTTTCTCCCTTAACTCACATCCTCCCTTACCTACCCCTCCCTCTCCCTGTTTCTCTCCCTCCCTTTCTCTCCCTATCTCTGTCTTTCTCTCCTTCCTTACCTCCCTCTGTCTCTCTCCCTCCCTTTCTCTCCCTATCTCTGTCTTTCTTTCCCTCTCTTACCTACTTCCCTCTCCTTCTGTCTTTCTCTCCCTTTCTCTCCCTCCCTTTCTCTCTCCCTATCTCCCTCCTGCGTCTTATGGTTCACCTGTCAGGGTTCGTGTGTGTTCGTGTGTCGTGTGTGTGTGTGTGTGTTGAGGTGTAACATTCACCTCACTGTCATGTTTGTTTAGATATGATATTAGTCACTTGTTTTATTATTATTATTATTATTATTATTATTATTATTATTTTGGAGTTAGTATGTTTTCCTTGGTGTCTCTTGTCCCACGCCTCGCCTTCCTTCCTTTCTTCCTTCCCGCCCTCCTGCTGCAGTGACCCCGCCCGCCCCCCCTCCCCCCCACGCCCCCTTTGTACCTGTGTAAATAGTGAAGGTGTGTTGTCATTTTTTTTCATTTTATTTTTTATCTCTGTCAGCACCGCCCTTGTCACCTCTTATTCTCTTTATCTCTTTCTCTTTCTCTCTCTCTCTCTCTCTCTCTCTCTCTCTCTCTCTCTCTCTCTCTCTCTCTCTCTCTCTCTCTCTCTCTCTCTCTCTCTCTCTCCTCACCTCACCTTACCTTACCTCACCTTACCTTACCTTACCTTACCTTACCTTACCTTACCTTACCTTACCTTACCTTACCTGAGTTATGTGTCTTCATTAACATTTCTACCTGGCCACGGGGAGTCTCTGGGGCCACCTATTGACCCCGGAGAGATGAGGCCACAGCACCCTACGCAGACCTCATGTTGGGGGGCAGTTAGGGTTGTGGGGAGGAAGGGGTTAAGTTAGAGAGGAAGGGTTAGAGGGGAAAGGGTGGAAGGGTTAAGGAGAAGAGGAAGGAAGGGTTAGGTTAGGGAGGAAGGGTTAAGTTAGAGAGGAAGGGTTAGAGGGGAAAGGGTGGAAGGGTTAGGGAGAAGAGGAAGGAAGGGTTAGGTTAGGGAGGGAGGGTTAAAGAGGAAGAGTTAGGGAGGAAGGGTTAGGTTAGGTTAGGTTAGGTTAGGTTAGGTTTGGTTAGGTTTGGTTAGGTTAGGTTAGGTTAGGTTAGTTTAGTTTAGTTTAGTTTAGTTTGCCTTAGTGTAGTTAGGTTTTTTCTAGGGTTAGTTAGGGTAGTACTGCAAGTCACGTGATCTCTCCCTCCTCTAATTATCTAGTTGAGGTAATTATAGTGTACTCCTTATTAGGGGGTGGTTTTGTGTGTGTTTTTTTTTGTTTATTTCCCCTTCATCTTTTTCTTCCTCCTATTCTTCTTCTTCTTCTTCTTCTTCTTCAGTGTTCTTTGCTTCCTCTATCTATTCTTCTCTCTCTCCCTCTCTCTCTCTTTCTCTGTTACTTTTTTCTTTCTTTTTATTCTCTCTTTAGTTTATTATTATTATTTTTTTATGGGGGGAAGAAGATTAGTGGTGGTCAAGGGAACACACACACACACACACACACACACACACACACACACACACACACACACACACACACACACACACACACACACACCATCTCTTTCAACTTGCATCCGGAACCACCTTCATTTTTTTTCCTCCTTCCCTCCCTCCCTTCCTCCCTCCCTCCCTCCTTCCCTTCCTTCCCTCTCTTCCTTTCCTCCTTCCATCCTTCCCTCTTGTTGCACCCTATCTCCCTCCCTCTATCTCTTCCTTCCCTTCCATCAATCCTTTCTCCCTCTCTTCCCTTCTCTCCCTCCTCATCCCTTTCCTTCCATCCTTCCTTCCCTCTTTTCCCCTCATTCCTCCTCCCTCCCTCCCTCCCTCCCTCCCTCCCTCCCTCCCTCCCTCCCTCCCTCCCTCCCTCCCTCCCCCCATCCGACCTTCGCCTAGCAGTGACACGCTTCTAAAGGCTCACAAGGTACACAAGGACAACAGAGTAGGTCGTTACGCCCCTGAGTATACAGGTAAAGGGGTCGTATTACACCTGCCGCCCCTACCACCTACGACCTACCTGTAGAAGCACACCTGGCTTACCTGGCGTAGTGAGGCCTTCAAGGGGTGGTTAGGTTAGATTAGGTTAGGTTAGGTGAAGTGAGGTTAGGTTAGGTTAGGTTAGGTTAGGCTATTCTTTTCCATTGTTTAGAGAGAGAGAGAGAGAGAGAGAGAGAGAGAGAGAGAGAGAGAGAGATAAGAGAGAGCATATAAGTGAGAGAAGGAAAAAAGAAAAAAATGAGAGAGAAGAGAGAGAGAATCAAAGAATGAGAATATAAAAGAGAGAACATAAGAGAGAGAATGCAAAAAGAAAAAAATTAAAGAGAATGAAAGATAGAAGAACACTCCCCACCCACCCACCCACCCACCCACGCCCGTAATGGCTCACTGAACACCATAACTAACACCTGATTGGCGTCACGAAGGGAAGGGATCCAACACCATTTAAGGAGGGTTGAGGAACGTGGCTGGACAGGTGCTGAGAGAGAGAGAGAGAGAGAGAGAGAGAGAGAGAGAGAGAGAGAGAGAGAGAGAGAGAGAGAGAGAGAGAGAGAGAGAGAGAGAGAGAGAGAGAGAGAGAGAGAGAGAGAGAGAGGAAGGGGGATGAAGTAAATGTAGAGGGAGGGAGGAAGATGGTAGTGACAGCTAATTAAGGATCCTAGCAGGTGGCTCACTTACCTCCTCCTCCTCCTCCTCCTCCTCCTCTTTATGAATGTGTTATGATACATTTAGAGACTGTGGTAGGAAGAAGAAGGAAGAGGAGGAGGAGGAGGAGGAGGAGGAGGAGGAGGAAGGGCGGCGAGGCGTGTAGGTTGGTGTAGCAGGCCAGCCACCGTGACCTGCCTCCTCCTCCTCCTCCTCCTCCTCCTCCTCCTCCTCCTCCTCGCTTTCCCTGTGTATACCAAGCTGGGAAACACCTTTATATATGTGTGTGTGTACGTATTTGTGTACGTGTTTGAGTTCGTGTACACCAGGTAAGTTAATAACCTCATTAATAATAAAAAATAACACAATAGATATAAAGTTAGTCTATATTCTCTTGTATGTAATCTCTTTCACACACACACACACACACACACACACACACACACACACACACACACACACACACACACACACACACACACACACACACACACACACAATGCATCCTAACAGTGTTCTTTCCTTCCTTTCCAGGTATGTGTGACGGGTGGAGAGAAAGGTGGAACAGTATGTATTGATTTACCTTGATTCACCTGAGATTACCTTGTGTGTCAACGTGTTACCTGGGCACGATTAGATCTCAGGTGATGTGTGTGTATGTGTATGTGTATGTGTATGTCATTTACCTAGAGAGAGAGAGAGAGGGAAAGGGAAAGAGAGAGAGATTGCAATTTTAATCCAGGTTGTGTTTGTGAGATGATAAAGGAAAGTTGCATAAGAGAGGTCGTAAATCCGGGTTGAAATGGATCAAGCTCTTCCAGGGTTATGTAGTGGAGATACCTGAGCTGCCGGTTGGGGGGGGAGGGGGTGAAGGGAGAGGGGGAAAGTGGGAGGGAAGGGGAAAGGATGTTATGAAGGTAGGAGGGAGGGAGAGAGGGAAGGGGAAAGGAGGGAGAGGAGGGAAGGTGGGAGGGATAGAAAGAAATATGAAGGGAGGGAGTGAGGGAGAGAGGGAGATGAGGGAAGACTGGAGGAAGAGAAGCAAAGAAGGAGAGAAGCAGGGTAAGGAAGGAGGAAGAAGGACAAGGGAGGCAATGAGGGATGAGGGAAGAACAGTGGGAGGGAGAGAAAAAGGAGAGAGAGAGAAATGTGAAATAAGATAATTGGAGATATGTCATGAAAAAAATAATAGAAATAATGAACCGAGAAAGAAATCAAGATGAGAATTGAATAATAGATGATAATTAGTAAAGAAATAGAGAAAAAATATGATAAACACAGTAATAAGGATAATAATAAGAAGAAAACAGAGAAACAAAGAATGAGGGGAAGAAGAAAAAAAGGAAGGAAAATTGCAGAGGTCGAAGGGGCAAGGAAGGAGGAGGAGGAGGAAAAAAAGACAAGAAAAAAAATACGTAAGTGCAGGGTATTGAGAGAGAAAATGAGTGAAATAAATACATAGCAAAGTGTGATGAAGGAGGGGAATGGGAGGGAGGGGAAGAAGAAGAGAGGAGGAGCAGGAGGAGGAGGAGGAGAGAAAATGGAGCAAAAATATGGAAGAGGAAGAGGAGGAGGAGAAGAAGGAGGAGGAGCAAGAAGATTGATGATTAGGAGATGAACTAGTATTAGAAGAAGAAGAAGAGGAGGAGGAGGAGGAGGAGGAGGAGGAAGACAAAAAAAATAATAGAAACAACCACTCAATATTTACATTCGCATTCATTCATTTATTATTATTTATTTATATTCATTATCTCTATTTATCCTATTTTCATTGGGCCCAAATTAGAGATAAATTGGTTTGTTTATCATTTTATTTGTTTGTTTAGGTCTTGTTTTCCTTGTTTAGTGGATTGTCTCCTTGCTGTTTGCTTGTTTTTATTGATCTATTCTTCCTTGTTCTGTTTTTTTCTTTATTTTATCTTTATCTCTTATGGTGTTTGTTTGCTTACTTCTGTTGGATCGTCCCTTGTTTAGCCTCTCTCTCTCTCTCTCTCTCTCTCTCTCTCTCTCTCTCTCTCTCTCTCTCTCTCTCTCTCTCTCTCTCTCTCTCTCTCTCTCTCTCTCTCTCTCTCTCGTGTGTGTGTGTGTGCGTGAGGAACTAGAAATGTGTCAGATGAAACGGCAGGGGACAGGAGAGGGGTGGGCGGGGGGCTGGCAGGGGACATGAGGGTTAGGGGGGGTTGGCAGGGGACGACTGGGGGGGGTGACAAGGGATGATAAGGGGGTGGCAGGGGTTGACAGGGGAGTGACAGGGTACAACAAAGGGGGGGGGGGTTGGCAGGGGGGTTAACAGGGGACACTAATCATATATGGTCTTGTTTGCTGCGCTTGGTGATGCTGTTTTTTTCTTCTTCTTTTTTCTTTTTCTTCTTTCTTCCAAGGTCAGGACTCACCATTGTACACGTAGAGAGAGAGAGAGAGAGAGAGAGAGAGAGAGAGAGAGAGAGAGAGAGAGAGAGAGAGAGAGAGAGAGAGAGAGAGAGAGAGAGAGAGAGAGGTTGGACAGTTAAGTGAGGGAGAGATGAGTGCAAAGAAAGATTAAAGCGATATGAACGATAATAAAAGGGGGGTAGGGGTGAGGGGAGGGGGTAGGGATGAGGGGAGGGGATAGGGGTCTAAGGGAGGGGGGAAGGGGAGGGGGAAGGGGTGTAGGGGGGTGATGAATGCCTGAATGGGTCTGGATGAGAGAGAGAGAGAGAGAGAGAGAGAGAGAGAGAGAGAGAGAGAGAGAGAGAGAGAGAGAGAGAGAGAGAGGTGGTAGGGGGGCGTGTCCACCTGCCTTGGTCATTCACCTTGACGTCAGGCGTACAGACACACACACACACACACACACACACACACACACACACACACACACACACACACACACACACACACACACACACACACACACACACACTGACTGACAAACAAAGAGAAAAAAAGGTTTGGAAGAAAGAGTTGAGTCATGGATTTGCATAGAATATTTCCGTATTAGTGATTATTATTTTCCGCTGAGATGGAAGGAAAGAAAAGGGAGGAAAAGAAAGAAAGAGAGAGAGAGAGAGAGAGAGAGAGAGAGAGAGAGAGAGAGAGAGAGAGAGAGAGAGAGAGAGAGAGATTTATTCACATACTGACAATCTTTGCAATAATAATAATAATGAAAGTGTCAAATAATTATTGTCATTTAACTAATCATTTATAATTTCTTTTATAAATACAACATCCTGATCTTGGACGTAAAAACACACAGGTAATTATTATTTTTATTATTATTATTATTATTATTATTATTATTGGTCAGTCAGAAAATTTATGTATCGTATATTTAATCTCGACAAAAAAATATGTTGAACTCGCATCAAATAAATTAACTTTTTACTATTTAACGAACTGCAATATTAACGAAATTATTATTATTATTAGTATCATCATTGGTCTGTGTCCTTGTCAATTTATTCTGATTAGTATTACTGCAATTATCATCTTTTTATTTTCTTTTATTTATTTATTTTTTTTCCTCAAAGCAAATTATTGAAAAACTGAAGAGGAAGAATAAAAACAAAACTTTCCTAACTTCTAAATTCATGATTCATAAATTTTAAATCATATTGAGAGATTCTGTGGCTCTTTCCTTCCTTCCCTCCACTCCCTCCTTCCTTCCTTCCTTCCTTCCTTCCTTCCTTCCTTCCTTCCTTCCTTCCTTCCTTCCTTCCTTCCTCTCATCATGCAGTTTATTATAATGGAAGAAGTTGGTATGAATTTCAGTCTCTATATTAGGTTACGCTAAAACTACTCCACCCACACGCCTACACGCCCACTCATTTCCACCTTCACTCACTCCGCCTTCACCTTTGACCACTCCGTCTTAGCATCCATCGCCCACTCATACACTTATACTCCCCACTCCACTTTTTTCCTCTCATTTTTCTTACTCTCTTGTTTTCACTCCTATTTTTGTGTATTCTTATCACTCCACAGTATATTTTTCACTCCATTTTTCATACTCCTTACTCCACCGCCTTTACACTCTTATTTTACTACTACTCCACACTCCACCATCCACCCAGACGTCAAGTACAGCATCCCACTCCACTCCTTATATTCCCTACTCCACCTTTCCACTCAAAAATGTAATTAGGTCTATTTATACTGTCAGCACCACTCCATTACTCCACTTACCTATCCAAAACAGACCGTATTCCACTCCACTCTTATACTCCCTACTCCTTACTCCTTCCCTACTCCTTACTCCTACACCTTACCACTTAAAAAAATATATAAATAGGTCTATATATACTCCCTTCACCACTCCACTTGGATAGACATCGAGTAGAAACCACATTCCACTCCCTACTCCTTCCTTACTCCCTATACTTCCACTCCACTCCATCAAAACATCCAGTAGAGTAACCCAATCCATTCACCTACTCCCTCCTTACTCCTTACTCCACCCACCAACCCTTCGTAATTCATTGAGACCCATTTATTTTTTGCCATTTATCTTGCTACCCGGCGCGGCGTACCCCAAGGAGCGGTAAGGAGCCTCCTCTCCAACTCAGGTGTGCCCCT
>JAPQNM010000012.1:5899839-5902339 GCA_029783475.1 Metacarcinus magister | reverse complement strand
AACACCAAATCAAACCACTACAGAACACAACACAACCATACAACACCACAACACCACCACCACAACACAACACCAAATTAAACCACTATAGAGCATCACCATATCTCGTCCTGCAGCTTAAACATGACAGGGAGAAGACGTAGAGGCAGGGCGGGGCAGGGTACAGCAGGGAAAGGGGCAAGGCAGGGCAGGGTAGGGTAGAAGAGGGAACAAGGGGCAGGGGGCAGGGGGCAGGGGGCAGGGCAGGGCAGGGCAAGACCACAACTAAGAGGTGACACTCACAAATTGCAGGTACCATAAATTAAACGTAACACCTGAACAAACAAACAAAGGAGTCCAAGGAGGAGGAATAAATAAAAATAAATCTTGTATATAGAGGCGAGAAATTACCATCATTGAGGAGCCAAATGAGGCGTGTACAGGTAGACCAGGTAGATCGATGCCAAGGTAAGGTATGTAGTCACCTGGTGGATATTAATGAGGCCTTGTGTCTCCCTCTCCTCAGCCTCTCGTTGTGTGAATCGTAATAAATCCCTGCAATTCTTCAGGTTCGATCTCTCTTAGCTGCGCGATGCTCCTCTGTTTGTCTTAATCAGCTGTTGTGTTGGGAAGTAAGAGAGGGGTAAGAGGGGAGGTAAGGTGAGGGGAGACTATACGTGCTGGCCAAATGAGGCTTAAAGTGAGGGTAATAAGGGCGTAGCTTACTATCCCCTCCTCTCTTACCCCTCAGATGCTACCCTTCCTCCCCTTATACTCCTTCCTATAGCATCCTCTTACCTTCCCTCCTTCCCTTTCTCTCCTAATGATGTCCCCTCGTATCCCCCTTCCCTCCCTTCCCCTCAGATCACCCTCCTGCTGCGTCCCCTCACACCTAAAACGCCCTATTTACCCCTCCCCCCTCCCCCCCCTAACCTCCTCCTCTATCCTTCTCCCTCCCTCACTCCTTCCTATAGCTATAATTTACAAACCTTCTACCTGTCTCTGTCATACCTTACCTTTTCCTCTTACTCCACCTTACTACTCCTCCACTCCCTCCCCTCCTCCACTCTCTCCAACTCCTGAATCTTAAAATTAATCACCCTTTTAGTTCTCCTTCTGATCTCCTTTTATCTCCTTCAATCTCCTCACTCACCCGCCTCTCTAATAATACTTAAATCATTCCCTTTAAAGAAAAAAATGAATAGGAATACCGAGAAATATACATAAGTGAAAAAAACTAATGATTTATACTACCTCTCACCTGCCCGACACAGGTGAGTACGTGGAGCTTAATTAAGATGGATTTACCTGTCATTATTTTTTTTATTAATTATTATATTTTTTTTTTTGGTATATATATTTTCACGTGGATTTTTGTGTCTCATAAATAAAAAAAAATAAAAAAGTGTTGAAAGTTTTTAAAAATGTGTTAATTCGTTTTTTATTTATTTATTTATTTATTTATCTTGCTAGCCTCGTAGGGAATGAGGTGAGGCTGTGTGGGCGTGGCTCTTGAAGGGGGCGTGGCTCTTGAAAGGGGGCGTGGTAGGGGGTATATAGGGAGGAGACGCCGCGCCCTTTACCAGACTTGTAACCTTGGGAACAGGGCCTTAAAAAAAGATCTAAATAAAAAAAATAATTGTTTGACCTTGAAATAAAAACGCAGAAAATGAGGAGGTGAAAAAAAAGCGAAGATTTGTGATAAAGAAAACATTAAAGAAGAAAAAAAAATAGGAAAAAAAAGGAAATAGAAAAATATTGAACAAAGAAGAAAATAATTGTTTCCTTTGAAACATGGAGTGACTTTTTATTTTTTTCTTTCTTGAGGAGGAGGAGAAAGAGGAAGAAGAGAAAGAGGAGGAGGAAAGAGGAGTAAAAAGAGAAAGAGGAAGAAAACAAATAGGAGGAGGAGAAAGAGGAAGAATAGTAATAGGAGGAGGAGAATGAGGAAGAAGAAGAAGAAAGGTTGAAGGGACAGACAGATAAATGAAGGAGCATAGTTAAGCACTGAAGGGAGGAAGGGATAGAGAGAGAGGCATGGGGGGCAGGGAGGGGGGAAGGAGGCATTAAGTGATATGTTGGGGGGAAGGGGGGAGAAGTGACTCATATGTTTGGCACCCTAAAAGAGTATTTACCTGACGCCGCCCTGGGCCCGCCACACCTGTCTAGTCCGTGTAATTACCTGGGTGAGGGGGGGCAGGGAGGGTAGGCAAGGTCCTTTGACTAGCGTTCGACTGGCAGGTGGATCAAATTCTTGCTGTATATATTATCTTTTTACTGAGTGACTGGTGCGGGAGGCGATAGTAACAGCAACAACAACAACAGTAACAACAACAGTAACAGTAACAACAACAACAACAACAACAGTAACAGTAACAACAACAACAACAACAACAACAGTAACAACAACAGTAACAGTAACAACAACAACAACAACAATAACAACAACAGTAACAACAACAACAACAACAGCAACAACAAAGAGAAGAATAAGGGGAAAGAGTGTTGAGATTGAGTATGA
>JAPQNM010000012.1:5867339-5894839 GCA_029783475.1 Metacarcinus magister | reverse complement strand
GAAAGGTTAATGCATGTTGTTGATGATGCAGTGAAGGGGTTAGGTTGGGTTGGGTTGTGTTAGGTTGGGTTGGGTTAGGTTAGGTTAGGTTAGGTTTAGGTTAGGTTAGGTTGTTTGTGATTGTAGTGATGTGTTGTGTTTGTGTTGAAATGCGTTTTATATTTTTTTATTTATATATTTTTTCTCTTCCTCTCTAAAGGTTACATCAAACTTCACTTTTGTTAATGTATGTAAAGTAACTCATTGTGAGGCGTGGCTGTTTACCTCTCTCTCTCTCTCTCTCTCTCTCTCTCTCTCTCTCTCTCTCTCTCTCTCTCTCTCTCTCTCTCTCTCTCTCTCTCTCTCTCTTTTTTGCACCGTACAATTTGCATGCAAGTCAAGAAACACATGTACAATTATACACCACAAAACGCAAGTCATCTAAACTTACTTAACATACACATAAAACACACACACACACACACACACACACACACACACACACACACACACACACACACACACACAAAGAACCTGCCTTTATTACCTCATCAAACAACTTCCTGCCTCAAAGCCTCTGATCTGCGTCTGCTAGAAGGTGAATGAGGCGTGGCGGTGGCGTGGCATGAGGTGGCGTGGGGGTGGGGAGGCATGGGCGGGGGCGTGGTGATGCAGTAGACACAGGACCACCTCAACGACCTCCTGCAGTGACTCTCATTCTACCAGGTGGTCTAACAGGTGAAAGGGGGGCGGGGGGCGGGGGCTGGCGGCTTCCTTTAGCGGCGTCACCAAGGTACACACACACGCACACACACACACACACAACTTAGAGTCCGCGAACCCAGATACACACAAAAAAAAGTAAATAAATAAAAATTGCTAACTTGACTTAAGTATATATATATAAAAAAAAACACACACACACACACACTCAAGCTCTTAACGCACTGATCCTTGATGCATTGCCCAGACGAGAGGAAGGGAGATACCGTATGATTACTAAGATACACGAGGCGTACTAAGGGGCGTGGAGGGCTGGATACAAGGGGATGAAAGCTATACAAGGAAGGGAAAGGCGTGTCAGGGAAGGTATATTCATTTAGACAAGTACTCTGCGAGGCTATAAGTCAATTTAGTGGTTGTCTGGGTCTGATAGGGGCTGTGTAGGGATTATTTGTTCTTCATTATTAGTTATCGTTTTGTATTCATTGGGTGTTGGTCTGGAATATCAGGAAAGGGTGGAGAGCGGAGGGGTACTGACCTGTGTGTGTGTGTGTGTGGGTGTGTGTCCAGCCACGTTAGGTCAAGAGGAGGGGTTTGAGAGGGAGGAGAAAGGGAGAAAGGGAATGAAGAACTGTAGATGAGAGAGAGAGAGAGAGAGAGAGAGAGAGAGAGAGAGAGAGAGAGAGAGAGAGAGAGAGTATGGACCGGGACACCATTTTTGTCTCTTAATAGATGGTAAAGATTAAACCGAGACACGACAAAGGGGACACGACGCCATATTGTCATTATTATTATCATCATTATTATTATTATTATTATTATTATTATTATTATCATTATAATTTCTATTTATTTGCTACATGTGTTACTAATATATACATTTTTTCCCATATTATTTGAGTTTGTTTTTAATTTAGTGCGACGTAAACTTTCTTCGTTCACCGCCAGAGCGACATTCACATTTACACTTTGTTTTGATTGCACCAAATATATATGAGTGGTGTGTGTTGGCTCACCTTGTTTATACATCCACGTGTTTCATCGCACTGGCTTTATGTTTTCCTTCCCCTCTTTATGTAAATGTACCTCGAGGTTATGTTTGTAAAGGAGGAGGAGAAGGAGGAGGAGGAGGAGGAGGAGGAGGAGGAGGTGGTGATCATGGTATTATTATTATGATGATGAGGAAGATAGATTTATGTCTTCACTCATCCTGCAAGAAAGTGTAGATATGCTTGATTTTGAGTTTAATAAATAGACTTGTTTTGAAAGGAAGGAAGGGTGGCTGCCTACACGCAAAAAAAAATTAAATAAATAAATAGAAATAAATTGTATTCCTTAGTTCCCCTTAAAAAAGAAAGAATTGCAGGTTACATCAAGAAAGTAATCAGTCTACGTCAGGTAAAGGTAAATATTATGTTGTTATACTGGCGTTATCACCTCTAACAGCAAACCCTTGGCAGGAAAACAATGTGGGTGTGTGTGTGTGTGTGTGTGTGTGTGTGTGTGTGTGTGTGTGTGTGTGTGTGTGTGTGTGTGTGTGTGTGTGTGTGTGTGTGTGTGTTTATAGGCATTCTTTCAAGGCCACCACTTCCTGTTTCTCCTTCTGGCAGGTGAGAAGACGAAGATTTATTAACCAATGTAATGAAAAGTTGCGCGAAAAACCCGTAGACTTTTACCAAAAAAACTAAAAATCTCCTCAGAGCAGAACAAGAACAGGAAGAAGAAAGAAGAAGGAACCTTAATAAAAATGAATAATAGAAAGTGAACCCAATACAATAAAAAGAAAGAAATAGAAGAAAGAAGAAGAGCTTGTTTCACGGTCTTGCTTTCAATGCCTTCCTGGCCTACTGAACACAATTTACAGCTGGACTTGATTTAGGATGTCGAGTATACACGTGACACCTTGGCGAGGCTACGTTGTCTGGCAAAACATTAAGGTACAAATGTAGTCTAATAGCGATGGACGAGTGTTTGTGTCGTGTGGTGGTCGGGGAGGGTATAGAGGGGGGGAGAGAGAGGGAGAGGGAGGTGTGGGTGGGTGGGGGGAGAGAGGGAGGGAGGTGTAGGTGGAAAGGGAGAGAGAGATTAGAGGAAGTGATTGTGTATATTACTATTATCTACTCAGTTTTATTATATGTTTTGTCATTTTATCTGTTGTTTTCATCTCTCTCTCTCTCTCTCTCTCTCTCTCTCTCTCTCTCTCTCTCTCTCTCTCTCTCTCTCTCTCTCTCTTTCTGCACCTTCTGCCTCACCTTGAATAGAACCTCATTAACCTGCCTCCCTCTCCTTCCACAGGTATGTACGGCACCTTCAGGAGGATGGCCGGAAGAACCCAAGCAGGTAGGCAAAGGCGGGAAGAAGGTGGGGAGAATACGTAGGTTTGAGAGAGAGAGAGAGAGAGAGAGAGAGAGAGAGAGAGAGAGAGAGAGAGAGAGAGAGAGAGAGAGAGAGAGAGAGAGAGAGAGAGAGAGTGGTTGTCAAATGTTATGTCTTCGTTTCATTATTATTATTACATTTTATTTGCTAATTCAATGTGTCTCGTGTTTCTTAGTAAGTGAATTTGGCGCCAAAATAAATAGTCCCCCAGTTGAGGGAGAAAAAATACTATATCTGGTCTCCGTTTTCTGTGGTGGGTGTGTGTGTGTGTGTGTGTGTGTGTGTGTGTGTGTGTGTGTGTATGTGTGTATGTGTAAGGGTGAACGTTCCCTTACACGACCTTTTACTTTAGACTTTATGGATCCTTTTAAGAGGTAGAATTATAGGTGTGATTAGGTGTGGTTAGGTAAAAATAAGTTGTTGTTTTTTTCATTCTCTCATATACATTGTCCTGCTTCTCCCCTTCTTCTTTTCCTTGTTCTTATTCTTGTCCTTCTTTTTGTTCTTCTTCTAATACTATTTCACCTTTTTTTCTTCTATCTTCTTCTTCTTCTTCTTCTTCTTCTTGTTGTTGTTCTTCTTCACAGCTGACTCTAGTGATGTAAGAATAAGCATGGCAGAGCAACTTGAAAATGTGTGCAAGTATTTGTGCTGCGCTCCTGCCCTCTCTCTTTTTTTCTGCAAGGTTGAGGGGAGTGCCACCTGCTGCTGATGCTTGCTGGCACTGGCACCTCTCTCTCTCTCTCTCTCTCTCTCTCTCTCTCTTTCTCTCTTTCTCTCCTATTACTCCATACTTTATATTCTCCTTTTCTTTCCTTTATTTCACCCCAATCACATTTGTCTTCCACTTTATTCCACTTCTTTTTTGCCTTCATGCACTCCTCTCTCTGTACTCCACATCCCCTTCCCCTCACTCCACCATCCCCTTCCCCTTACTCCACCCCACTCCACATTCCCTTCCCTTCACTCCACTCCACTCTACTCCACCCCCCCAGCAGACAGGTGTTGGCTCTCCTCCACCTCTCATACTCCACCTGGTGCCTGTAAGGTCTATTTGGGGAGTATGTTCTCTTGCCTTTGCATGGATGTGAAGGTGTGAAGGTGAGGGGAAGTTTGGGGAAGATGTTTGTATCCTCATCTTCATCCTCTTCATCTTCCTCAACCTCCTTATCATCCTTCTCATCCTTGTCTTCCTCATCTTCATCCTTATCTTCAGCCTCATCTTCTTCACTATTTTGATTTTTTTTTCTTGTCTTTTTTTTTTCTTCCTTTTTTTATTTTTTTAATCTCATACACGATACAAGCGATAACCACCACCACCACCACCACCACCACCACCACCACCACCACCACCACCACCACCACCACCACCACCACCTTTGTTAATCTGCCAAGGACACCGCTCTCAGATGTGTGTCTTTTACTGAACGCATTCCTTGAAATCTTCTCTTCATAGTATTCAGTTGTTTTTTTTTAGTTAATTAATTGTTGGTTACACTTTCTTTTACTAAATATTATTGTTTTATTTATTTATACTTCTTGTTACTGACTAAAATCCTGAGAATGTCTTTACTTGCTAGTGTTGTGTTGCTTTTCTTCTTATTATTTTGTCTTTGTATATTTTCTCTTGGTTTTTTATAGATATTATTCTGAAAAAACCTAAGTATACGCTTCTCGACCTTCATGCAGTTCTAGTAGCAAGATAAATATACAATCATACTTATTTATATCCATCTTTTTAATGCAAGAGTTCACCAGTACTTTCATTCTTCTTATCTTTCGTACCAAACACAGATTCGTCCTCTTATCTCACTCCATCTCTTCCTCCTCCTCCTCCTCCTCCTCCTCCTCCTCCTCCTCCTCCTCCTCCTCCTCCTCCTCCTCCTCCTTCTTTTCCTTATAGCTACAATATGAACTTGTGTCTATTTTATTGTTGAATATTATATCTGTCGTTTCCTTTTTATGGAGAGAGATTTAGGAACACATGCTTTTAATTAATTTGCTCGACCTTTGGCAACACACACACACACACACACACACACACACACACACACACACACACACACACACACACACTTTTGGGTCCTCTTAAAGTAAAATTTGGGTCACGAGGAAAGTGAAAAATCATGTTCGTTCGACAATGTGAAGGATTGGAACATGACCTCTGTGTGTGTGTGTGTGTGTGTGTGTGTGTGTGTCTGTCTGTCTGTCTGTCTGTCTCTCTGTCTGTTGGTTCCTTAGTTTACCCTCCGTCCAGCTGTGACCTTGACAGTGATGTGACCTGATTCTCTCTCTCTCTCTCTCTCTCTCTCTCTCTCTCTCTCTCTCTCTCTCTCTCTCTCTCTCTCTCTCTCTCTCTCTCTCTCTCTCTCTCTCTCTCTCGCCACATCAATAGAGAAAGAGAAAAAGAGAATTAAATAGCTTCACAGTACTCCTTATATATCTCACCTGCCTTACCTGTACCTTAATTAGACGTTTATTACCTGTGTGCTCACCTGTAATGGCTTAATCACCTCATTAAGGATTGCTTTAATGACACTTAATGACATTCTCTTAAGACTCCCTTCAGTGTCTTCGTCAGGAGGGAGTTCCATGATGTAATATTTATCAGGAAAGTCAAGTTACACGTAGGAGGAGGAGGAGGAGGAGGAGGAGGAGGAGGGAAGAAGGGAGGGAAAAGGGGAAGACCTCAGAAGTTCCCAGAATGTTGTCTATCGAAACGTATCTTCTGAACACACACACACACACACACACACACACACACACACACACACACACACACACACACACACACTCAACTTGCGTGGCGCCGAATGCTATTTCCGGATTTAGTTCAGGGCCCGATGCCAACAGGTTAAGGGAGAGAGGAGAGAAGAGAAGGAAGGGAAGGGAAGGGAAGGAGAGGAGGAGAGGAGGAGAAAGAGAGAAGAGAAGAGAGGAGGACGTAAGGTGTAGGAAAAGAAGATAAAAAAAAAAAAAAGAAGACTGTCTGGGAAATAAGAATAGTGATGATAATTGCCCACACACAAAGAGAGAGAGAGAGAGAGAGAGAGAGAGAGAGAGAGAGAGAGAGAGAGAGAGAGAGAGAGAGAGAGAGAGGTCAGAATGCACAATAGAAGGGAAAGGTAGAGGTGGAAAACGTATATGGAGGAGGAGGAGGAGGAGGAGGGAAGAAGAAGGGAGGAAAGCGCATTTAAGAGGAAAGGTTAGGGGGGGTAGGGGACTGAATACCTCACAAGGAGCGTACAAGAAGCAAGGAGGAGGAGGAGGAGGAGAAGAAGAAGAAGAAGAAGAAGATGTACAAGAAAGGAGAAGAAATGCATCATGGTCGTAAAGATTAGAGAGAGAGAGAGAGAGAGAGAGAGAGAGAGAGAGAGAGAGAGTGTGTGTGTGTGTGCAACAAGAAAATTATAGGAAAATATTATATTCTTCTTTTTCCTTATGTAGTCTGAAGGAAAAAGAAAAAAATATGTAACTCATGAATTGCTAACATACTTTTTATTGCTTGTTTAAGGAAAAAAATATATACAAACACACACACACACACACACACACACACACACACACACACACACACACACACACACACACACACACACACACACACACACATGATCTAGCTTTTCCTCCTCGTACTAAAACACATTTTTTTTGAAAGTATTGAAATGTGGGAAGGAAATGTAAGCAAATTTTACCATGAAGTAAGCTGGGAATTTTTCTTACCACCACCACCACCACCACCACCATCACCACCACCACCACCACCACCACCACCACCACCACCACCACCACCACCACCACCACCACCACCACCATCACCACCACCATACAACGCAATAACTATGTAAGTGATGATAATAATAATAATAATAATAATAGTGATAATTTCAAGACTAGATAGAAGAATATGATGTTTAGCAAGAGGATAAGGAAAAAAATGTCTAAAAACAACAACAACAACAACAACAATACGATTCTCTTCCATTGTTGACTTACTATTATTTTTTTTTACTAAATGGATTAATATATATTTTGTATTTGAAAGAAAATGGAGAACAGGTCATGGGGAATAAACCTGAGAGAGAGAGAGAGAGAGAGAGAGAGAGAGAGAGAGAGAGAGAGAGAGAGAGAGAGAGAGAGAGAGAGTTGGCAAAGACGTGTAGGGAAGTAAAAGAGAGAGAGAGGAAGTCATTGGGAATTACTATGTTTGTAGTTTTTTTTCTTATTTATTTATTTATTTATTTATTTTGTTTATTTGTTTTATGTCCTCTTTATTATTATTATTATAGTTTTTATTATTATTATTATTATTATTATTATTATTGTTGTTATCATCACTTAATTATATAGTAAGTAAGTGTGTTGTTGTGTTGTTGTCTTAAGATGCTGGGGACTTACTGACGACTCTGCTTATCTCTCTCTCTCTCTCTCTCTCTCTCTCTCTCTCTCTCTCTCTCTCTCTCTCTCTCTCTCTCTCTCTCTCTCTCTCTCTCTCTCTCTCTCCCCTTCTTTTTCTTCCTCTTCTCTATCTCTTTCATTCGTTCCCCTTACTCAAATGATCTTCCACATTTTATCCTCCTCCTCCTCCTCCTCCTCCTCCTCCTCCTCCTCCTCCTCCTCCTCCTCCTCCTCCTCCTCCTCCTCCTCCTCCTCCTCCTCCTCCTCCTCCTCCCTCGGTCGTGTCAGCGGGAAGAAAGTTGGTATATAGGGAGACGTTGGAAGCTCCCTTGGTAGTGTGTGTGTTGCAAGGGCGCGGGCGTGAGGGTGGGCATGGGCGTGAGGGAGGCTTGGGTGTTATTCCTACCTGGCACTAGTGAATGAGTGAATGAGTGAGTGCCACCTGAGTGTGTGAGTGGCACTTGTCAATCGGGTGTTGTGGTGTGTTGTGGTGGTGATTGGTATTTTTCTAAAGGTAACTGTCATTAAATTAACTGTTTTATATTAATTCCTAACTGTTTATACTGTTAACTGTATCGTGTTTATTCCTAACTGTCTGTACTGTTTTATTTATTATTATTATTATTATTTGTTTATCTTTTTATATTTATTTTCTCATGTCTTGGTAATTTTTTTTCCTATTTATATTTATTTTCTTATGCCTTGTTATTTTTTTCCATTTTTGTTTACTCCTACCTCCTTCCTTCGTCATTTTTTATATTTTTTTATTTATTATTTCGTCCTTCCTCGTTTTTTTTTGTTCTATTTGCTATTCATTCTCTTATTCATTGCTTTTATTTCCTTCTATCCATCCTTTCTCTTTCCTTGTTGATTATTTTCCATTACTCTCCATTCTCTCCTTCTCTGCTAATATTTATGTTCAACTTCCTCTCCATTTTTATCTCCTCCCATCCACCATTGTTTACCTGTCCACCTGTATCCTAATTAATACTCTCCTACTCACCTGTTTCACTTCTTACATCACCTCCAATTACCTAACCTAACCTATCTATAATTTCCTGACCTAACCTAACCTAACCTTACTTCTATCCTTTAACCTAACCTATCTATAATTCACTGACCTAACCTAACCTAACTCAGTCCTTCCCTACATACCCACCTCTCACTTCCTTTGTCCACCTATACAAGTGCCATGCCCGTGGGTATTAATATAACAGAGTGCCACCCACCCTCACCCCAACCTCAACCTCACCCTCACCCTCACCCTAACTTCACCCCTCACCCTTACCACTTCACACCAGACGAAACATTCTGAACAAAGAGGAACATTTTTATACGTGAGCGAGTTTCCTGCAGGTGACGTCACTGCATCCACTGTTGTCAACGCCGGTGTAATTTTCCCTCGTGATTTCAAGGGCGTGGTGGTGGTGGTGGTGGTGGTGGTGACCTTGAAGGATGTACAAGCAGGAGTTTAAGTGGAGTAGAGAAAGAGATCCGTGGGAGAAAGAAAAGTATGAGATAAAGAGTGAGGAGAGGATAAGTGCTACTAGTATACGTGTGTGTGTCTGTGTGTGTGTGTGTGTGTGTGTGTGTGTGTGTGTGTGTGTGTGTGTGTGAAACAGTTAATTGTGTGGCACTACGAGGCAAGGACGTGAGTGCGAGGAAGGGGAGTTAGTGTGAGTGTTAGTGTGGTGGTGTAGACTGCCTCGTCCTGCACCTCCTCCTCCTCTTCCTCCTCCTCCTCCTCCTCCTCTTCGACTCACTCCTCCTCCTCCTCCTCCACCACCATTAGGAATCTCAAGTATGAAGCCGTTTCGAAAATTGTATGGTCGACTTGTGAGTATTATTTGTATGTATTGATTGTATGGTTCACACACACACACACACACACACACACACACACACACACACACACACACACACACACACACACACACACACACACGCCTGACACTTCACGATAAGAAGGAAAGAAGTGACAAAGTGAATGTGTGTTTTTATTCTTTCCTTTTCTCTTCTTTATTTACGTACACAAAACACAGGTGGAATCATGTGCGTGTATGTACGTGACGGCATGCATGTAAGTACGTACACATTGCATGCAGTTAATTGTGTTGTTTGTGAGTGAGGGGAATGGGAAGGGAAATACGAGGTGGTATTTTGATTATGTTTAATGGAACGAGAATAATAGTAGTAGTAGTAGTAGTAGTAGTAATAGTAATAGTAGTTGTTGTTGTTGTTGTTGTTGTTGTTATTAGTAGTCCTGGTTAAGACGAGACGACTAAAGGAAGAGGAGGAGGAGGAGGAGGAGGAGGAGGAGAAGAAGAAAACAGGAAAATTTGTGAGTTAAGAAGACGATTTTATGAAGTAGAAGAGTGACATGAGGAGGAGGAGGAGGAGGAGGAGGAGGGGGAGTAATAAAAGTAGTGTTGCAGCTGGTGTTGGTAGTGGTAATGGTAGTGGTAGTGGTAGTGGTGGTGATGGTAATGGTAGTGGTAGTGGTGGTGTTGGTGATGGTAATGGTAGTGGTAATGGTAATGGTAGTGGTAGTGGTAGTGGTGGTGATGGTAATGGTAGTGGTAATGGTAGTAGTAGTGGTAGTGGTGGTGGTGGTGGTGTTGGTTAGGTTGCGTCTGTCCTGCTTGTCAAGGTGGCTGGCTGCTGGACCGAGATGTCATACCTAATACCTCTTTGCTGTCACGAGGGAAGGGCGACGAAGAGGGGAAAGGAAGGGGACGAGGGAGAGGGGAAAGGAAGGGGAGAAGAGAAAAGAAGGGACGAAGGAGAGGGGAAAGAGAGGGGAGAATGGTGTATTTTTTGTGATTAGATAGTGAGAGAGAGAGAGAGAGAGAGAGAGAGAGAGAGAGAGAGAGAGAGAGAGAGAGAGAGAGAGAGAGAGAGAGAGAGAGAGAGTGTTCCCTTGCTTTATCAGATATTGCACAGAGCAGTAGTTCAGGTGTGTGGGACTTTCATGAAGGGGGGGGGTGAGGGAAGGAGGGAATCAGGATGGAGGAAAGTAGTAAGGAAAGGAAGGGGAGGGGAGGAATGGGAAGGGAATTGGAGGGGAAGGAGAGGTGGAAGAAGCATAGGAGGTTGAGGATGGGGTGAGGGGAGGGTCCAAGGGTGAGGGGAAAGGGTGATGCTTGAAAGACAAAGTTATTTTTACGTATGTGTCGAGTATAGCGTGTCCGGGTGTGTGTGTGTGTGTGTGTGTGTGTGTGTGTGTGTGTGTGTGTGTGTGTGTGTGTGTGTGTGTCGTCCTCCTCCTCCTCCTCCTCCTCCTCCTCCTCCTACTGGTTCACTCAATAGGTTCACTGATTAAATACCACAACACAATCTCATTCTCATTCTTCTTCGTCTCACACTAGCACCTACCTTTTCACACATTCTCTCTCTCTCTCTCTCTCTCTCTCTCTCTCTCTCTCTCTCTCTCTCTCTCTCTCTCTCTCTCTCTCTCTCTCTCTCTCTCCCGAGCTGTGTGCCTGAAGGTGCCTGAAGGAGGAAGGCAAAGTGTGGGTTGACGTGGGGTCATTTAACTCTACTCAGCACGTGCTGTACCCTGAGCGAGGAGGAGGAGGAGGAGGAGGAGGAGGAGAAGAAGAAGAAGAAGGAGGAGAAGGAGGAGAAGGAGCAGAGAATAAGGAATAAGTGTAAATTAAGCTTGAAGGAGGAGGAGGAGGACTAGTAACTATATATGTAGCCAGACTATGTAACATTAATATTCAAACATTTAAATGCATGTAAATTAAAACAAAACAAAAAATAGATAAATAAATAAAAAAAGACAGAAAAACAATAGCATCTTCACTAATCCGTACTCTATTGTCTTCCTTCCTTTCTTCCTCTTCCTCCTTCTCCTCCTCCTCCTCCCTCATTATCGCTATCACCATCACTTCCACCATCACTCACCATCGCCGTGGGCCCTCCGCTCGCCTCGCTTGGCTATCACTCCCTTACGTCTTCACACTTATGAATCAAAGCCTAATTCAGTCTGATGTCCTCGTCTCAAACCATTGCCTTCACCTCGCCTTACCTGCATTTCCTACAGCCTTTCCCTCTTCCTCCTCTTCCTTTTTCTCTCCTCTCTCCTCTTCCTTCTTTTCCTCTCTCCTCCTCTCTCCTCCTCCTTCATCTCTCTCACTCCATGAACGGAAGTAACATGGAAAAACGTAATGATTTTGCTGATTATCACTTCCATTTTTGACTTTTTGTTTTATTTTGTTCACTCTTTAGGCAAACGATTAGGTAAACAAAACAAATTATCCCTGAATGTAAAAGGCAGAGAGGCTAAGAAAGGTCATCAGGGTATTAGGGAAGGGCAGCAGGGTATCAGGGAAGGGTATCAGGGGAGAGAGAGCGAAAGAGAGAGAGAGAGAGAGAGAGACTGACTTTATATTTCTCTCTCTCTCTCTGAATGGAACAAGTACAATACAGAACTCTCGTGCCTCCTCTTTTCTTCTTCCCTTCCCCTCTTCCCCTTCCTTCTTCCCCTCTTCCCCTCCCCTCTTTCCTCTTCCCCTCCCCTCTTTCCTCTATCCCTCCCCTCTTCCCCTCCCCTCTTTCCTCTTTCCTTCCCCTCTTCCCCTCCCCTCTTTCCTCTTCCTCCCCTTCCCCCCTCCCCCCTCCCGTCCCTGAAGGTCACGCGCTGGGCATCTGGTTCGTGTTTGTCACCTAAAAGTTCGTTGTCCTCGCGTGTCCTCGTTTTGCTGTACTTGTTCATTCTCGTTATGTTTTATTTTGTTGTTGTTTATGTTCATATTGTTGTTGTTTTTTTGTGTGTTTTTTTATGCAGCGTTTTATTTTTATTTGTTATTTGATTTTGTTTATGTGGAGGAGGAGGAGGAGAAGGTGAGAGAAGGAGAAAATAAAATAAACAGGAGGAGGAGGAGGAAGAGGAAAAGAAGACACACCAGAGAAGAAGAAAAACAGAAAACAAAACAAAAATAGTAATAATAGCGAAGAAAAACATTAGTATCAGGAAGTAAGAAGAAAAATTAGACGCAGAAGAAGGAAAAAGAAAAAGAAAAAGAAAAGAAAAGAGAAAGAAGAAGAAGAAGACAGGTCCAGGAAGCACTAAATCGGGAACAAGTAATGAGAGGCTGCACCACCATCTTTGTGAACCATTAGAGGATGAGACAGTGAGGCAGATAGTGAAGCAGTGAACCAGATAGCGAGACAGAGACGAGACACCTACTCATTAACGAACCTTCAATTACACCTCAACTAATAGGCAACGAAGACCAGCTTAGAGGCCGCGCTAGTACACTTAATGAAGAGGTAGCGTTCAGTGGGGTTCCTCATGTAGGCTTTCTATCCCTTACTCAGTTTACTAAAGTGTTCAGCTATTAAGAGGTAGAGGTAAAGAGAGTAACCTTATGTGTGTGTGTGTGTGTGTGTACCTGTAAATACCTGAGACTATAGTGTACTTAACTGTATAATACTTACCTGGGAGAATTATACAAGGTGAGGATGCTTCGTGAATACCTGTAAATACCTGAAAAACTAATGTATTTACCTGTATTTAATTAACTTACCTGTGAAAAGTATACAAGGTTAGGGTTAAGAGAGAGGAACCTTGTAGATGCTTGTATACCTGTAAATACCTAAAAACTAATATATTTCCCTGTATTAAACTTACCTGAGAAAATATGAACAATACCTGAGATTTGAATTGAATAAGTTTACCTGGTCATTCAGTGTTTACCTGGGGAAGCTGCACCTGTATTGGCGATCAAGGTGTGACGGAGGGTGAAGGGTGAAGGGCAGGAGATTGAGGGTGGAAGGGTGGAAGGGTGGATGAAGGACAGACTAAGGGAGATAGAACCAGAAATGGATAGATGGTATTGTCTTGCAAATTCTCCCTTCCTCTCTTCCCTCCCCCCCCTTCTCTCCCCTCACTCCCTTCCCTTCCCCTCTCTCTCTCCTCACTCTCTCACTCCCATAACAATCAACTGCACGCTAGAATCTCTTTTACTCTTAGCATCTACCACTCTCTCTCTCTCTCTCTCTCTCTCTCTCTCTCTCTCTCTCTCTCTCTCTCTCTCTCTCTCTCTCTCTCTCTCTCTCGTCCTAAGTTGTCCTGACGTGTTTAATTTATCGCCTGTCTGTTTTCCTTCCCGTCTACGTGTTCAGTTCAGGTCTTGTACAGGTAATCGGCCTTCCCTTTACACCTGTTTGCTCTCATTTGCTCATCAGTCATTTATCTTTTTTTTTAATTATTTATTTTATTTTTATTTATTTATTTATTTTTTTTAATGCCTCGTCACTTGGTTTACTTAATCTTTCACTTCGTTTTCTCTTGCTACGTTCTATTTTATTTTATTTTATTTATTTATTACCTATTGGTTCTTATTTATATTATTTTTGTCCTATTTTATTATTATTTATCGATTTTATATCCTCCTCCTCCTCCTCCTCCTCCTCCTCCTCCTCCTCCTCCTCCTCCTCCTCCTCCTCCTCCTCCTCCTCTTCCTCCTCCTTATCCTCCCCTATTCTCCTCTTTTCGTGTCCTCTCACCAAGGTGTCAGGAGCATCGCCTTGCAAATTGGTCCTTTTATATCCCCCAATTAGAGGTGGAAGTCCTATGGTGATGGTGGTGGTGGTAGTAGTGGTCCTCTCTCTCTCTCTTTCACTTTCACTTTTTATTCTCTCTCTCTCTCTCTTTTTCTTACACCGTTCCCTCTAATTAGGCGTGAGGAGACGTAGGGAGATACTGCATGTCCCTTAATTCCTCTTCTTCCCTCCCTATGTTCCTCCCTCCCTTCCTCCCTTCCCTCCATCCCTCTCTATCCCTTCCTATATTCCTCCCTCCCACCTTTACCCTTCATCTCCCCTTCTCTCTTCAACCTTCCCTCCCCCTTCCCTCCCCTTCCCTCCCCTTCCCTCCCCTTCCCCCCCCCCAAAAGAACAGGTCCTGAGCCGCCCCATGCAGTCTACAACACCCAACACCCATTCAACACCAACAGTTTATTTATGGTGTTGGGCTTTATTGGGGGTGGTGTGGTGTTACCTGTTCTTCTTCAGGGGTCAGGGGGTGGGAGGCGTCTGGACAGGTGCTAATGGGGAGGAGGAGGAGGAGGAATACAAGGGAACACAAACAACAATAGGCGCTAGGGTCCCTCCGAGGCTGTTTGATATAACTATTCTACACTAACTACTTGAATTTGAGGATACCGAAAATATGAATACAAGATTATTAGTTTATTTAATATATTTTCTTGATGTATTTGTTTGTTAATGTTTTTTTTATGGTTTCTGAAATTATTATCCTTGTTTTCTGATTTTTCTAATATGTTTTTATAATGTTTTGTTTCTTATGAAGGAAAATCCACTAAACATGAGACATTATTTTCACGTAACATTTTCAGTTTGGATTAAAATTGTATAAAATAAAAAGAGAGACAATGCATTTATTATCTTCAGAATATTTCAAATAAATATATAAAAAAAAACTTATAGGTAACAATAAACAAAGAAAAATAGGAATCGAGGAAAAATAACCGAAAATACTCGACCAAATTATTAGTTTATTTAATATTTTTCTTGATTTATTTGTGGAGGAGAAAGAGGAGGAGGAGGAGGAGGAGGAAAGGTAGTGTTGATTGGAGGGATGTGTGTGTGTGTGTGTGTGTATGTATGATTGGTAACACTCTTCATCTTCAATCTTACTTTGGAGTGAAATCTTACCCTCTTCTTCCCTTCTCCTTATTCCTCTCTTCTCCTCCTCCTCCTTATTCCTGTCCTCATCCATCTTCCACTCATACTGTCATCCTCCTTATCCCACATCCCTTCCTCACGCTCCTCATCCACCTATAAATAATAATGATAAAAATAAATAATAATGATAAAAATAAATAATAATGATAAAAATAAATAATAATGATAAAAATAAATAATAATGATAAAAATAAATAATAATGATAAAAATAAATAATAATGATAAAAATAAATAATAATGATAAAAATAAATATTAATGATAAAAATAAATATTAATGATAAAAATATATAATAATGATAAAAAATAAATAATAATGATAAAAATAAATAATAATGATAAAAATAAATAATAATGATAAAAATAAATAATAATGATAAAAATAAATAATAATGATAAAAATATATAATAATGATAAAAATATATAATAATGATAAAAATAAATATTAATGATAAAAATAAATATTAATGATAAAAATAAATATTAATGATAAAAATAAATATTAATGATAAAAATAAATATTAATGATAAAAATAAATAATAATGATAAAAATATATAATAATGATGAAAATATATAATAATGATAATAATAAATAATAATGATAAAAATAAATAATAATGATAAATATAAATAATAATGATAAATATGAATAATAATGATAAAAATATATAATAATGATAAAAATAAATAATAATGATAAAAATATATAATAATGATAAAAATAAATAATAATGATAGAAATATATAATAATGATAAAAATAAATATTAATGATAAAAATATATAATAATGATAAAAATAAATATTAATGATAAACAATAAATATTAATGATAAAAATAAATATTAATGATAAAAATAAATATTATTGATAAAAATAAATAATAATGATAAAAATAAATAATAATGATAAAAATATATAATAATGATAAAAATATATGATAATGATAAAAATAAATATTAATGATAAAAATATATAATAATGATAAAAATATATAATAATGATAAAAATATATAATAATGATAAAAAAAATATATTAATCATAAAAATAAATATTAATGATAAAAATAAATATTAATGATAAAAATAAATAATAATGATGAAAATAAATAATAATGATAAAAATAAATAATGATAAAAATATATAATAATGATAAAAATATATAATAATGATAAAAATAAATATTAATGATAAAAATATATAATAATGATAAAAATATATAATAATGATAAAAATATATAATAATGATAAAAATAAATATTAATGATAAAAATATATAATAATGATAAAAATAAATAATAATGATAAAAATAAATATTAATGATAAAATAAATATTAATGATAAAAATAAATAATAATGATAAAAATATATAATAATGATAAAAATATATAATAATGATAAAAATAAATAATGATAAAAATATATAATAATGATAAAAATATATAATAAAGATAAAAATAAATAATAATGATAAAAATAAATAATAATGATAAAAATAAATAATAATGATAAAAATAAATAATAATGATAAAAATAAATATTATTGATAAAAATAAATATAATGATAAAAATAAATAATAATGATAAAAATATATAATAATGATAAAAATATATAATAATGATAAAAATAAATATTAATGATAAAAATATATAATAATGATAAAAATAAATAATAATGATAAAAATATATAATAATGATAAAAATAAATAATAATGATAGAAATATATAATAATGATAAAAATAAATAATAATGATAGAAAATATATAATAATGATAAAAATAAATATAATGATAAAAATATATAATAATGATAAAAATATATAATAATGATAAAAATAAATATTAATGATAAAAATAAATATTAATGATAAAAATAAATAATAATGATAAAAATATATAATAATGATAAAAATATATAATAATGATAAAAATAAATAATAATGATAAAAATAAATAATAATGATAAAATAAATAATAATGATAAAAATAATAATAATGATAAAAATATATAATAATGATAAAAATAAATAATAATGATAAAAATATATAATAATGATAAAAATAAATAATAATGATAAAAATATATAATAATGATAAAAATAAATAATAATGATAGAAATATATAATAATGATAAAAATAAATATTAATGATAAAAATATATAATAATGATAAAAATAAATATTAATGATAAACAATAAATATTAATGATAAAAATAAATATTAATGATAAAAATAAATATTAAAGATAAAAATATATATTAATGATAAAAATAAATATTAATGATAAAAATATATAATAATGATAAAAATATATAATAATGATAAAAATATATAATAATGATAAAAATAAATATAAATGATAAAAATATATAATAATGATAAAAATTAAAAAATAATGATAAAAATAAATATTAATGATAAAAATAAATATTAATGATAAAAATAAATAATAATGATAAAAATATATAATAATGATAAAAATATATAATAATGATAAAAATAAATAATAATGATAAAAATAAATAATAATGATAAAAATAAATAATAATGATAAATATAAATAATAATGATAAAAATAAATATTAATGATAAAAATAAATAATAATGATAAAAATATATAATAATGATAAAAATATATAATAATGATAAAAATAAATATTAATGATAAAAATATATAATAATGATAAAATATATAATAATGATAAAAATATATAATAATGATAAAAATAAATATTAATGATAAAAATATATAATAATGATAAAAATAAATAATAATGATAAAAATAAATATTAATGATAAAAATAAATATTAATGATAAAAATAAATAATAATGATAAAAATATATAATAATGATAAAAATATATAATAATGATAAAAATAAATAATAATGATAAAAATAAATATAATGATAAAAATAAATAATAATGATAAAAATAAATAATAATGATAAAAATATATAATAATGATAAAAATAAATAATAATGATAAAAATATATAATAATGATAAAAATATATAATAATGATAAAAATAAATATTAATGATAAAAATATATAATAATGATAAAAATAAATTTAATGATAAAAATAAATATTAATGATAAAAATAAATATTAAACATAAAAATAAATAATAATGATAAAAATATATAATAATGATAAAAATAAATAATGATAAAAATAAATATAATGATAAAAATATATAATAATGATAAAAATATATAATAATGATAAAAATAATTAATAATGATAAAAATAAATAATAATGATAAATATAAATAATAATGATGAAAATAAATAATAATGATAAAAATAAATAATAATGATAAATATAAATAATAATGATAAAAATAAATAATAATGATAAAAATAAATAATAATGATAAATATAAATAATAATGATAAAAATATATAATAATGATAAAAATAAATAATAATGATAAAAATAAATAATAATGATAAAAATATATAATAATGATAAAAATAAATAATAATGATAAAAATAAATAATAATGATAAAAATAAATAATAATGATAAATATAAATAATAATGATAAAAATAAATAATAATGATAAAAATAAATAATAATGATAAAATAAATAATAATGATAAAAATAAATAATAATGATAAAAATATATAATAATGATAAAAATATATAATAATGATAAAAATATATAATAATGATAAAAATAAATAATAATGATAAAAATAAATAATAATGATAAATATAAATAATAATGATAAAAATAAATAATAATGATAAAAATAAATAATAATGATAAATATAAATAATAATGATAAATATAAATAATAATGATAAAAATATATAATAATGATAAAAATAAATAATAATGATAAAAATATATAATAATGATAAAAAATAAATAATAATGATAAAAACAAATAATAATGATAAAAATATATAATAATGATAAAAATAAATAATAATTATAAAAATATATAATTACGATAAAAATAAATAATAATGATAAAAATAAATAATAATGATAAAAATATACATTAATGATAAAAATATATCCTGTCTTCCTCCTCCTCCTCCTCCTCCTCTGCCAGCCATGGCTGGGGAGAGAAGCCTTCACCCTTACTATCCTGTATCCTTCACTCTAGATTAGATAGTGTATATTAGTGTATAATATTCACATTCGGAGGTGGTGAAATACAGTTTGATATTCTAGTAATGATAAAAATAAGTCCAGATTCGTGTTCATTTTGACCCAAAACATCATTGTAGAAATTTTCATCACATTCTGAGGTGTGAAAATTTTTCATCAAATTTCCAAGGTGACACCCTTAGATTTTTTTCAAGAAATTACGTTTTTTGAAATAACTTGAAAAGTATGAGGATTACGTAAAAGTTGTATATATTAGTAAAGATTGAGCATGAGACGCCCGTTCTAATGAGCTATACAGAAATATAATTGGACTATTGGTTATTGAGAAAATGCTAATTATGTGTTTTTAACAAAACTTACACAAAACATTATTTTTTTCTTAAACGGTTCAATATATTTTAAATCTGATATGATATTTAGATAGAGCTCATCAAGCTTAATAAATTTGTATATAAACATTTAAACTGTAGGAGTAATAGTTTCGTAGTAAAATGACAAAGATGATTTCGACCTCAATTCTGGTGGAAAATTTCGGTCCAAAATTGAACAATGCATTTCCGTGACAGTAATGATAAAACTGAGTCCAGATTCCTGATCAACACAACAAAAACACAATAAAAACACACTTAGAATAACCTTCACGAGTTTTCAAAATAATAATAAGTTTCAAAATATTAATAAGTTTTCAAAATTTCCACCTATGCTAAGAGAAGCCTTCACCCTTACTATCCTGTATCCTTCACTCTAGAGTAGACAGTGTACTCACAAACAGCCTCGTAAGGGCCAGCAGGACTGTTGCTGTTTGTTCTTCCTATGTGTTCCTATGTGTTCCTCCTCCTCCTCCTCTTGATGGTCTGAGCACGATTTTTGTAGCTCACAAGTCGATCCCACAGCAGGTGTCAGTAAGCCCTCACCCCCCCAACTCTCTCTCTCTCTCTCTCTCTCTCTCTCTCTCTCTCTCTCTCTCTCTCTCTCTCTCTCTCTCTCTCTCTCTAGGGGGTCGTTAGGGGGGTTCCTTGGGTAGATTTGTGTCCTGGATTATTCTTTTTCCTCTTATATATCGTTTTTTTTTTTTGTATTTATTGGTTTCTATTCATATTTTTTTTGTTTTATGCTTATAACTTACCCCCCTCTTGTGTCTGTTAATTGTGTGTGTGTGTGTGTGTGTGTGTGTGTGTGTGTGTGTGTGTGTGTGTGTGTGTGTGTGTGTGTGTGTGTGTGTGTGTGTGTGTGTGTGTAAATCAACTGACTATAATTATGAAACCTGTCTCTATATATATTCTTCTTCTTTTATTTATTTTTCTTCTTCTTCTTCCTCTTCGTTTAATATACTTGTTTCCTTTTACAAACTAACAATCCTTAACATACAAAGAAAAAATATATATACCAACACATTTTTTTCCTCTCCCTCTTGACTTAATATTTACAAGAAAACTATAATATAAAAAGAAAAACAAAATATATCACTACATTTTTTCCCGCTTTCTCGGTTCCACATTTCCCAGGAAACTAATATTTATATAAAAAAAATTAAATAAAAACTACCACCTCATTTTTTCTCTCCCTCTTGCCTCAGTATTTACACGGAAACTATTATATATAAAAATAAAAATCTCTTCATCACCTTCGTCAGTAGAGACTTTTAGGGAGCTACACGTGTACACAAAACCAGCCTTGTTGTCCTGACTGGCTGGCTGACTGGCTGGCTGACTGACTGGCTGGCTGACTGACTGGCTGACTGGCTGACTGACTGGCTGGGTGACTGACTGGGTGGTGCCTGTGTCAAGACCTTCACACTAAATTGAAAGATGCCAAAAATCGATCTGTTTTCTCTCCTTCCCCGGACATGCCAAGTATATTTCCACGTAAGGGCAGGAGCGAAGACTAATGTTGAGGGTGTGTGAAGCCTTCCTCCTCCCCCCTCCCCCCCCCAGACACGCCTTCAGGGCACAACAGGGGGGAGATAGTGTATTATTAACTGAAGAAATCATGAGAAAGAAGAATGAGGAGGAGGAGGAGGAGGAGGAAGAAGAAGATGATAATCGTCTCAACAGTGATTAATTATTTCTCTTCCCCCATATTTTTTTTGTCTAATTCTAGGGCACTATACTAGCACTAATGAACACTCTTTCCCCCTTCCCCAGTCTCCCCACCCCTTCCCTTTCCTCCCCACCCCTTCCCCACCCCTTCCCCTCATTGCCCCAAGCCTCCCCCAACCCTTCCCCATCATCCCCAGTTACAATTCCTTCCTCTATTGCTTATTATTCTTATTTATTTAATCTATTTATTTTATTATTTATTTAGTATCTTGCAGCTTATTATGGGGAAGACAGTGAGACAGGTGGCAGTGAGGGAGGGAAGGGAGGCAGGTCTGAGTGTAGGGATAAGAAGGAAGGAAGGGAGTGGAGGAGGCAGGTGTAGTGAGGGAAGGAGGGAGGAAGGAAGGGGGTGAAAGAGTGGAGGTGGGTGGAAGAGGAGGAAAAGAGAAGAATTTTAGTTTCCTTTTGTTTGGGTTACAAGAGTATATGTTGAGGCGAGTCATCTCACCTACCTCTTCCTCCCTCCTCTCCCACCCTCCCTCCCTTCCTTCCTCCCTCTCTCCTCACCCTCCCTCCCTCCTCACCCTCTCTCCCTGACGTGTAATGGACAGCACAAGACAAGAGAGTCACCATACAGGGAATCAACACACACGTACTAGGCAAAGGCGTCTTCACCTGAGCAAGGGCGTGAGGGTGGAGGGTGGGCGTGAGGGTGGTGGAGGGCGTTTGAAGGTGGTGCAGGGCGGGGCAAGACTAGAGAAAGAAAGAGAGAGATAGAGAGAGAGTAAGGTGAAGTTAGCTACTGGTCTCTCTTATTCTTTGGGTAAATGTAAGGTATGAGGTGTAATGATGTAACCTGAGGAGGGAGGGAGGGAGGGGAGGGAGGGAAGGGAGGGAGGGAAAGGAGGGAGGGAGGGAGGGAGGGAAGGAGGGAGGGAGGGAGGGAAGTGATAGTGTTATGCATTCATCATCATCACCATCACCATCCAAGGGTCTTTGTTATGAGGGTAAAGATAATGATAATAGTAATAATAATAATAATAATAATAATAATAATAACAAAAAGAATATTGAAATTGATCAAATAAATACATATAAAATTAATATTAAAGTCACTCCTCCTATAAACGTTTAAGGAGAGAGAGAGAGAGAGAGAGAGAGAGAGAGAGAGAGAGAGAGAGAGAGAGAGAGAGAGAGAGAGAGAGAGAGAGAGAGAGAGTCCAACGGAAAGCTAACTCTTATCTCTCTCTCCCTTCCTCTCTCACATGATTCTCTCACGTGTTTTCTTTCTTTCCTCTCTCTCTCTCTTTCTCTTCATTGCTTTCCTTCTCTTCTCTTTCTATTTGTTGTCATGTTTCTTTTCCTATTCTGTTATGTCTTACTTTTCCTGCTATTCTCTCTCTCTCTCTCTCTCTCTCTCTCTCTCTCTCTCTCTCTCTCTCTTTCTCTTTCTCTTTCTCTTTCTCTTTCTCCACTCCCTTTTTTAGAATCACCTTTGTATATTAAGCTAACAAGACCCTTTATGCAAGACTAGCAAAGGGTTAAAGGGTAAAGGGGTAAAGGGTTAAAGGGAGAGTAGCTGTGACAGAATCTTTGCATCAAAATAATAATAATAGCTTCTCTTTTCTTATCGGTTTGGATCATCTTCCCGATAACAGACCCGATAGCTTACCTAATCCCCCTTCCCCCCTTTCTCCTCTCTCTCTCTCTCTCTCTCTCTCTTTCCCTTTCTTCCCTTCTCTCCCTTTAAATCCCTTGGTGTCTGTCCCTTTCTTTCTTTCTTTCTCTCAGTCTAACGCTGCAGTATGGGAGGTTCTCTCTCTCTCTCTCTCTCTCTCTCTCTCTCTCTCTCTCTCTCTCTCTCTCTCTCTCTCTCTCTCTCTCTCTCTCTCTCTCTCTCTCTCTCTCTCTTGATTTGTAAAGGAAATTCGTTTTTCTGTACAATTTTTATTCGTAAGTTCATATCGTTATATTATGTGATTTTTATGGGTTGTTGTTATTCCTCCTCCTCCTCCTCCTCTTCCTCCTCTTCTTCTTCTTCTTCTTCCTCCTCCTCCTTCATTTCCATCCCAAACTTGATGCAAATCCTGAACACACTCATTATGTTTACCTGCTTGTGTGCCTCGTCAGCAAACACTCAAGGCTGTAAGCTTTGTTTTCACGGCCTATCAATGCTACGTCTCTAAAAGGACAACCAATCACTCTTTCCTTCACTCCTTCATTCATTCACTCCCTCATTCACTCCCTTCCTTCATTCCTTGCTTCATTCCCTCACTGCATTCATCATAAATTCCTTCCGTCACTCCCTCATTCCTTCATTATTTTTTTATCTCTTTCCTTTACTTGATGGGAAGGTAGGAAAGCAAGGTGGGGGAGGAGAGGTGAGGGGAGAGGTAAGGGAGTAAGGGGGAGTAGGAGAGTGAGGGGAAGTGAGGGGAGGTAAGGGGTCCGTTGAGTCACCTGTAGCAGTGCCCTTGACCGTATACAACAGTCCGTCAAATGCAAGTCTTCGTCACCTACTGAATCCTAACAACCCTACCTCCCCTTCCCTCCCCTCCTTTCCCTCCCTTGCTCTCTCTCTCTCTCTCTCCCTTTCTCACTCTCTCCATTCTCTGACACACTCACTTACTCATTTTCATTCCTATCCATACTTGCTTACACACACAAACTCTCTCTCTCTCTCTCTCTCTCTCTCTCTCTCTCTCTCTCTCTCTCTCTCTCTCTCTCTCTCTCTCTCTCTCTCTCTCTCTCTTTGTTGACCCTCAGGTGTTTGGGAGCGTGAAAACAATAATTACTACCTCTACAGACCACCTTGACTCACCTGTATAGTAGTAGTAATAGCAGGAGGAGGAGGAGAAGGAGGAGGAGGAGGAGAGAAGAGAAGATTTTGGCCCGTAAGGTGTGCGTGAAGGTGGTCTCAGGTAACAAAATACTTTACCTGGTCACTGTTTTGGGCTTTAAACACACCTGTGGACTATACCAGCGGAGGGAGTGGAGGAGGAGAGGAAGGAGGTAGGTAGGTAGGTAGGAGGGAAGGTAAGGAGAGGAGAGAGGGAGGGAGGGAATGGAAGGTAGTTAGGTAGGGAGGGAGGGTAAGGTAAGGTAGGAGGATGTGATGATGGTAATTAAACTGGGAAGTGCAGGGGGAGGGAGGAGGAGGGTATGAGGGGAGGGTGTGGGTAAGGGGGTAAGAGGAGGGGACCCACACTGGCACCATATTCGGCAGGAGGGTAGAGGAGCCACCCGCCGCTAACCTGCCTAATTGTGGATCACTGAAACCTGGGAACAACAACTTGACAAATAATCTCATCTACCTTTCTGGGGTTAATGGCACCACCTCCTCTACCCCCTCACACCCTCTCTACCCCTCACTCTCTCTCCTCACCCTCACTCCTCACCCTTACACCCTTTACCATCACCCCTTACTCTTCACCCTCATACTAATACACACACACGCACACACACACGCACGTCATTCCTGTGTATATGTAGACGTGAGTGTGTTAGGTGCAAGAAATGTGACATAACCCCCCCATCTAGTGTGTATTCTGAGCTGTGTGTACATGTGTGTGTGTGTGTGTGTGTGTGTATTTTTTTCTTTTATTTTGATGAGGCTGCTTCCAAGTGTGAGGATCTGATGCTGGGCTGATTTATTGCACTTTTATGGCAGGTGTTAGGGGCGAGGTGAGGCGAGGCGAGGCGAGGCGAGGCAAGGTGGGTCTGGGAGCGGCCGAGGCGTGGGTGTGTACAGGCCTCTCTCCCTCTCTCTCCCCCTCCCTCTCTACCTTAGGTCTCTTTGATTGCGCCAGGATAAAAAAAGAAACTCGTATAAAAAGGACAATAAAGATTAGAAGAGAGTAACAGAAAAAAAATAAATAAAAAATGAACGAAATTTATCTAGCGTTGGAATTAAGAGATAAATTACTTTTTTTATTCTTGGTATTTTATTTTTAATTTTTTTAGTTGTAGTGTTAAACTTAGTGATAATTATTCCTCCTCACGCCCCTGCTACCCCACGCCCCTGCCCCCTACCACACGCCCTTGCCCCCTACCCCACGCCCTTGCCCCCTACCCCACGCCCCTGCACCCTACCCCACGCCCCTACCCCCTACCCCACGCCCCTGCCCCCTACCACACGCCCTTGCCCCCTACCCCACGCCCCTGCCCCCTACCCCACGCCCCTGCCCCCTACCCCACGCCCTTGCCCCCTACCCCACGCCCCTGCCACGCACACACAGACGAACACAAGTGGGCGTATGTGTCTATTGGGTGAAGTTAGGAACCATTGCATGCTAGGGAAGGGAAATAAAGGGTGTTGCTACCCGTATACATCCTCCTCTTCCTCCTCCTCCTCCTCCTCCTCCTCTCCCTCAGCTGTCAC
Organism: Metacarcinus magister; assembly: GCA_029783475.1. Classification (NCBI taxonomy): domain Eukaryota; kingdom Metazoa; phylum Arthropoda; class Malacostraca; order Decapoda; family Cancridae; genus Metacarcinus; species Metacarcinus magister. The sequence goes on along the minus strand of JAPQNM010000012.1, from coordinate 5,869,091 downwards.
TTCTTCACTCCTACACTCCTTCACTCACCTGTCTTTCTCACCTTTCCAATTTACCTTCCTTCCAAGCCCTCCTACACACCTGTTTCCTTCCTTCCCTCCTTCCTTCCATCCCACCTTCCTTCTTCCTTCTCTTCCTTCCTCCCTCCCTTTTTCCCTCCTTCCTTCTTCCTCCTCCCTCCTTCTCTCCTTCTCTCCTTCCCTCCTTCTCTCCTTCTCTCCTTCTCTCCTTCCCTTCTTCCCTTCTTCCCTTCTTCCCTTCTACCTTCCCTCCCTCCCTCCCTCCCTCTCCCCCCTGCGTGGTAATGGCTTTCCTGTACAGCCTAATGGGTCTTCTTGACACTCAGAGACACACGAAGGCAGGTGAGGCTAATGGAAGGGCGGCACGGCATTGTGTTTCCTGTAGGAGGGCTGACGAAGGGCTGACGGAGGGCTGACGAAGGAAAGGGTTAGAACGTTGATTTTAGGGATCGTTTGAGAGAGAGAGAGAGAGAGAGAGAGAGAGAGAGAGAGAGAGAGAGAGAGAGAGAAAATGGGGTTATTAATCAGGTGTAATTTTGATATTAAGAAAGCATTTGTCTAATCTAAAGAAAAACCTCTCTCTCTCTCTCTCTCTCTCTCTCTCTCTCTCTCTCTCTCTCTCTCTCTCTCTCTCTCTCTCTCTCTCTCTTCCCCTTATTAGCACTCTGCCATCTAGCGGACGTTCGCTGTAACTACAACGTTGTATAATAGAAGTGTTTGTTTATATCTGCTTACTATGTTTTTTTTTTTTTTGTCTTTAAACCCTAATTCCCTGTTTTATTCATTTGTTTTATTCATTTATCTCTGAGGCAATGTATAATTTTCTCCTTTTATTTTATTCTCTCTTTAATTATCTCTTTTTTTTCTTCTGTTTCCATGATTATTAACGCATATTTTCTTTCATCCTCATCCTCTTCTTCTTTACTTATTTGTTCTATGCTATTCCCTTGTTCTTTTTATCATATCATTATTTTCTATTACTACTACTATCACCATCATCATCATCTTTGCTTATTATCTTACTTATTGCTTGTTATCGTTCTACACCACCTTCACTATTGTCTTGTAATCCTCATTATTACCATCCTCGTCTTTGTTATCACGTCGTTAGTGTGCGGTAGGCGTGCGTCTTTTGTTTATTGGTGTCTTGTTGTGGGGTTCAAACGAGGCCTCGAGAAGGGCGGTGGCAGGATTCAATTTTCTAAGAAGAATATTCACTGTCATATCTTAGTGTCAGTATCTTTATATTTACCGCGAAGTCGTTTATTTAGATTGCTGTAGTAGTAGTAGTAGTAGTAGTAGTAGTAGTAGTAGTAGTAGTAGTAGTAGTAGAGTAGAAGTAGTAGTAGTAGTAGTAGTAGTAGAAGTAGTATAGTAGAAGAAGTAGTAGTAGTAGTAGTATAGCCTCTATCTGCCTTACCTTACCTTACCTTACCTGTTAACCTAATCCTATTGACAGTAACTTCGGCTGATCTTCTCTTCACTACATCAGGTTTTAAGCAACTCAAGCTAGCAAGGTGAAGGAGGACGAACCATAATAAAAGAACCTATTTAAAGACGTAGAATTTGAGTCCCTCCTACTATAATACCCCTCCCTTACCCCTCCTCTCCCTTACCCCCCCTCTCCCTTATCCCTCTCCCTTAATAAAACACTCGTACACACACACACATACACATTAAACTCTAACACAAAAAAATAAAATAGTTCACCAATACACTCTAAAGTTGATCTCA
>JAPQNM010000012.1:5854839-5857339 GCA_029783475.1 Metacarcinus magister | reverse complement strand
GGGGGTTGATGGGGTGGGGTGGGGGGTGTAAGGGTGAGGGGGGGTGATGGGGTGATGGGTAAGGGTGACTGGGGGTAAGGGGAAGGGAAGGGGAGGGTAGTGCAAGTGCTTCAAGGAAAATGCATTGGAATTTAAGGGGTGACTGAGGTGTGTGTATATTATATTTTTTTTGTATATATTTATCTCTCTCTTTCTATCTCTTTTTCTCCTCTCTCTTATCTTTATCATCATTATCCTCTTCTTCTTTATCTGGCCTTCCTATTCCATCCACTCCTCCTCCTCCTCCTCTTCCCTTTCCTTCCTTCCTTACCATTCCTATCGTCCTCTCCTTCTTCCACGCCTTCGTCAGTTCACCCTTCTTCCTCTTTTCCTTATTCATCTTCCTCTCTTCCTCATTCATCTTCGTTCCCATCCACATAGTCACTAAACAAGGAGTGATACGCCCTATGTGTCTCTTTTAATTTTCACCGTCACCCTTTCACCCTTAGAATCACCCTTAGTCCCCCTCACCCTTAGAATCACCCTTAGTCCCCCTTACCTGCGTCACCCTGGCCATTAATCACCTGGTATGTCACCCTTCACCACCTAAATCACCCTTTTTTTCTGCTGTCACCCTTAGAATGTATCGTGTCTGTGTTTTGTACTATGTAAGGTTGTAAAAAGGAAGAAATATAAAGGGTGATATTTGAACTTAAATGAAAAATATGTTCAATACTGACAAGAAGGAATGAAATCAAAGAAAGTTTATTATTATATATGTGCTTAAAAGATTTTGATTGAATGAATAAATAGTAATAGATAGATAGATAGATAAAGATATAGATAGATAGAGATAAATAGTTACATTGATAGATAGATAAAGAGATACATAGAGAGATAGATGGTTACATATATAGATAGTTAGATAGATAGATATATAATTAAATAGATAATTAAATAGATGATTAAATAGATTGAAGAGTAGCCTCGTTTTCTTTGCATTTACCGGTAAGTTAATAATTAGTAGTGAAGGCGAACGGGTACTTACTTAATTTACACTGTGTGGCGACGAGTGTTTTTTTCCTGAAGGCGAGGACGAAGAGAACACACACACACACACACACACACACCTTCCCTTCCTTCCTTCATTCTTTCCTTCTTCTCTTCATCGATCAGTAATTTCGCAACGTCTAACACCACTCCCTTCTCCTCCTCCTCCTCCTCCTCCTGCTCCTCCTCCTTACATCCTCACCCAACATCATCTTCCACCATCACACACTCCACCCTGCCTCCTCACACCCTGCCACGCCCTGCTATCTAACCCTACCATTCGGCCTCCACCAACACCACCAACACCCTGATATTGCCACCTCACCTCACCTCACCCTACCCAGCACACCCTCCGCCCTACCACCACAACCCCCCAGCCCCTCCTCCTCCCCCCCGACGCCCACTCTCACTCTGGTAGTTACATTTCGTCAGTATTTACGACCCACCGCCCACAGACTTACACAAACACCTTCACTTCACTCCACTACCGTTAACGTTCTTAAGTGGAGTTAGTGTAAAAAATATAACGTAGTAGTAATAATAATAATAATAATAATAATAATAATAATAGTACTAATAATAATAATAATAATAATGAAAATAATAGTAATGATGATAATAATAATAATTGGTTATGTTCACTGGTATTTTTATTAGTAGATTTTCTTTAATTGCCTCTCTCTCTCTTTCTCTCTCTCACACTTTCTCTCTCTAATTTGAACTTCTTATGTGTGGTTTTGCAATATACTTTTTTTCCTGTCTCATTTATATATTTTATGTTTTTATTTGTATATTTCTTTATTTCGCGTTTTGATTCATAATTGTAGGTTTGGTTTTTCACGGTAATTGTGATTCGTTTCGTACATGTGTGTGTGTGTGTGTGTGTGTGTGTGTGTGTGTGTGTGTGTGTGTGTGTGTTAATTATTGCAGTCATATTCCCACGCTACTCATAACTGCACCTCATTATTATTTGAGCACACACACACACACACACACACACACACACACACACACACACACACACACACACACACACACACACACACACACACACACACGTCCAGGTTAACGCCCATCTCCTAAGGGGCGTCCACCCATCCCTGAGGCCAAACCACCTCCCCTCCACCCCACTCCACCCTACTCCACCCCACTCCACCCTGCCTCCCACCCTCCAGTTTACCTTCTACCTTCCCCTTGTCTACCTCGTGCCGCCCCCCCCCACTCACCCACCCCCCCACCCACCCCCCACACACAGAGTACATCTAGCAAACTGAGTAACCACGATGGAGTGTGTGTGTGTGTGTGTGTGTGTGTGTGTGTGTGTGTGTGTGTGTGTGTGTGGGTGTGTTTGTGTTTGTGTGTGTGTCCTTGCTTTTTTTTCTTATTTATTGAATGGATTATATCATTGATGTTTATTGTTTTCTGTTTGTTTGCTTATTGTTTTTTTTTCTGTTTGTTTATTGGTGGGTGG
>JAPQNM010000012.1:5844839-5847339 GCA_029783475.1 Metacarcinus magister | reverse complement strand
ACCTAACTTATTCAATCCTTTTATCCTTCCTTTTGATCTTTTTATCCTTCCTTTCGATCTTTTTTATCCTTCCAACACATCAGATTCAGTCCCTTGAGTGAGGTGCTGACAGTCTGTCCGGCACTACACTGATGTCAGCAGGCAGGGGACGGTGTGCTGACGTGCTCAGGAACACTCCCAGGCTGATGCTGATTGTCATATCGTGGGTCTGTGGGGAGGCGTTGAAGGGGAATTAAAGGGGGAAGGGGTAGGGTCATAGAATCATCATCATCATCGTAGTGGGAATCGTAACATCCTGATCACGTCCTGACTCCAGTTTCCGTGAATCCTACGTATCGACTTAACTTGCAATCTTGACCTGCAGTTGACCCTCAGCGATCCTTAGAAGTGCGAGAGTGCCAGCAACACCACCACCACCTCCTCCTCCTCCCCCTCCCCACCCCACCACGCCTTCTCTTCCTCCTCTACCCTTTCCCCTCCCCACCCCCAACCTCCTCCCCCATTCCCCCTTTCCACGTAGTCCCTTGTTGACCATACAAGACTACAGCAGCTTAGCACATGACTCAACCACTGCACTTGTGAGGAAAAAAATGTAATATATAGTAGTATTTAGTAGTATTATAGTAATCATGAGGAACAGTGAGTGGTGTGTCCCAGGTTATATAGTGTCAATAAGAACAGGTTGTGTGAGGGAGTGTGAGGGAGTGTCAGGGAGTATGAGGGAGTGTCAGGGAAGAGGGAGCGGCAGATAATGTTGTTGTTTTTTTTGCTTTTAATGACTTGATAGTGTAGCCAAGGTCCAACTTAATGGGTTCGTGTGGTACTTAATCACCTTACTTACTTACTTACTTACTTACCTGGATGCAAGGTCTCCACAGGTGCTCACTTTCAGGCCTGACTTGGCAAGGTGAGGCCAGATGCAGAAAGAAAGATAGGCAGGAGTGTTAGGAAATATATATATATACAAATAACTTCCTCTTACAACTTCCATGATAAAGATAATATAAGTTTAATATATTCATTGACGTAAAGGAAATACAGATAAAAGAAAAGTGTTAAAAATATATATAAACACATAATTTCCTCTTACAATTTCAATGATAAAAAAATATAAGTTTAATCCACTCAATGACGTTCAGGAAATCAAGATAAAAAAAAACAAGAGTTAGAAAAATATAAATACAAATAACTTAATTCCATAACTTCAATGATAAAAGAAATACAAATGTAATCTACTCAATGACGTAAAGGAAATCAAAGATAAAGAAAAGTGTTAGAAAAATTTTAATCTTTCTCCTCCTATAAATCCAATGATAGAAATAATGGTTTTAGATTCAAGAAAACAAAATAAAAAACAAAAGAGTGTTAGAAAAATATAAATCAACCACCTTTTATTACTCCAAGCAAAAAAAAACTAAATATATCTCACCACTAAGTACTTAAACCCATAAAATAAACCTAATCACTTAACAAACCACTCAATTCCCTCATTAAACCTAAAACTAAACTAACTCCACCTCAAGAAGAAGGGGAAGCATACAACAGGTTACTTAACTAAACCTAACACTTCTTCGTTTGCTATTCAGGAAAGAGGGAAAAGTTCAACGGATGTTACGCAGTGATTCAACAAAGAGGTGTATTGCCCGTGTATTGCGTGTGTTGGGGGGGTGAGGGGTGGGCGGGGTGGTGGGTGTAGGGGAGGAGGGCTGGGGGGGGCGGACACACACAGGACCAGCTGGGGGAATACGAAGGACATAGAAGCAGAAATAATAGGTCAGAAGGATGTGTGTGTGTGTGTGTGTGTGTGTGTGTGTGTGTGTGGTTCGGGGAAATACACAGTAACACAATTGAATTTATCGTAAAAGGAAGAAAAGAGAAAGAGAGAGAGAGAGAAAAAAAAGCCTTCCAGTCACGGAACAAAAAACAGAAATAAAATGATAATAATAATAATAATAATAATAAAATAATAGGAAAACACGCGTATATAAAAGAGAGAGAGAGAGAGAGAGAGAGAGAGAGAGAGAGAGAGAGAGAGAGAGAGAGAGAGAGAGAACACAATATAATACTACAATAAGATGACACGGAATCTTAGTATTGACAAATGAATAAATGAATGAATAAGTAAGCAAATCCTCCTCCTCCTCCTCCTCCTCCTCCTCCTCCTCCTCCTCCTCCTCCTCCTCCTCCTCCTGAGACAGTAGAGGAAGCCAAACAGACAAGGAGACCAATATAGAAGACTAGCCTTAGGAACCCCGCAGGAAAACACTACCTAGGAAGGATACCGAGAACCTAACTTTGTCACCTGTTCATCTACGTGACTAAGTAAGGTGGTGGTGGTGGTAGTGAGAGAGAGAGAGAGAGAGAGAGAGAGAGAGAGAGAGAGAGAGAGAGAGAGAGAGAGAGAGAGGGAGGGAGGGAGGTGTGCAAGAGGAAAAATGGGTCGTCTGAGAAAATCTGTAGGAAGGAAAATGGGAGTCATCTCTCTCTCTCTCTCTCTCTC
>JAPQNM010000012.1:5727339-5839839 GCA_029783475.1 Metacarcinus magister | reverse complement strand
TAAGTACACCTTCACGTAGATGCAAACTCACCTCCTAAACTTAAACACCCTAGTAACAAAACAAACAAAAATAAAACCTTTACCCTTTAAGCCTCTGCACAGGTAAACATTACTAATCAATTTCACTTTCCTTATCGTTACAACATTACCTGATTCCTGGTAAGACACTCTAAACACTTTCAATTCTCTCTTCCTTCAATTCTCTCTTCCTTCGATCTTCCCTTCCTTCAATTATCCCTTCCTTCCTTCCTCAGGACCTTCCCCTCTGCACCTAAGGAATGTTAGACAAGATAAGGACTCTGACATCCTTAGGCAACAAGGGAAAGAGTAGGAGTAGTAGGAGTAAGGAGAGTCCTAGGAAGGATCTTTGTATATTTATGTTTGGGTTTAGTCTTTCTCTTGGGTAATTTCCGTTTATTGCTTGATATCCTACACTTCGCCCTGGCCCGTGCCTGTGTCCTATATGTGTTTAGGACTTCTTGGTGGGGGGGTGAAGGGGGGGGGGAGGTCCGGAAGGAGTGAATTAGGGTGTGTAATGAAAGAAACTAAGGGTGATATGGTAGGATGTGGAGTGAAGGATGCAGGATTGAGGGCGTAGGATATGGGTAATGGGGGGAGGAGGGGGGTCAAGGGTGTGTTACGGGATGTGAAACGTGAAGGAATGTAGGAAGGAAGGAAGGAAGGAAACGGTTGAAAGGTGGATGGAATGAGAGGAATGAAGGGAGAGTGAAGCTGTGTATGGTAAGGAAGGGGATTATGTGTTCACCTCCTCCTCCTCCTCCTCCTCCTCCTCCTCCTCCTCCTCCTCCTCCTCCTCCTCCTCCTCCTCCTCCTCTCCTCCTCCTCCTCTTATTATCATTATCACTATTATTATTATTCTTTCTTAATCATCATTTCCTTCCTCCACCCACACTCTTATCCACCCATACTCTCCTCCACTTCCTCCTTCACCACCACCACCACCACCACCACCACCACCACCACCACCACCACCACCACTGTCTCCTCCTCTCCTCCTCTCAACTGGTGTGCATTCCTGTGTCCTTATATTATTCTTATCCAAGAATAGAAAGTAATCGAGGTGGAGTTTTATCTCTCCTTCAAGAACCTCACTCACTCCTCTCTTTGTAAATCTTTGGAGACATGTTGAGGAGGAGGAGGAGGAAATAGTAGGAGATAACTTGGACGTTAGATAAGGAAGAAGAGGTCAAAAGAGGAATTATGAAGAAGATTTAATAGGACGCGAGAGGAGGAGGAGGAGGAGGAGGAGGAGGAGGAGGAGGAGGAGGAAAAAAAAGAAGGAAAAGGAAGACGACACTAAAACAGAGACTTACATTGTCGTGTTAGAGGACAGTCGTACTCATGAATTCCTCTTTCTCTTTCCTGTGTGAGTGAGTGGAAAAGAGTAAAAGAGGAATGGAAAGGAGAGTAAGATAAGAGTGAAGTAACATATAAACTGAAGGAAACTAAAATAAAAATGGACTGTCAAGGCTGCAATATATGTTTAGCTGGAGTAAATAAAGGGGAGTTGTGGAGGACTGGAGGAGTGGAAGGGTGGAGAGGTGGAGGAGTGAAAGGAGTGGAAAGAAGGCGCCATGGAAGTAAGGAGACACCGGAAGGAGTGAGAGGCAATGGCGGTGACTTTCGATTGTGGTGTAATATCCTACGAGATCCTTTGTGTGTGTTAGAGAGAGAGAGAGAGAGAGAGAGAGAGAGAGAGAGAGAGAGAGAGAGAGAGAGAGAGAGAGAGAGTCCTTGGTCTTTAGGGTTGCACTGATAAGATTCAATTCAAGGTCACGTCTTGTTGCCAGACCACCACAACCACACTACAACAACCACACCACAACACCTCTCTCTCTCTCTCTCTCTCTCTCTCTCTCTCTCTCTCTCTCTCTCTCTCTCTCTCTCTCTCTCTCTCTCACTCAAGTTCCTGCAATACTTGATCAACATAACCTAAATTTTACCTGTTATTTTGCATTCCTAACCTCCCTCCTTCCCTCCCTCGTTCTCTCCTTCTCTCCCTTCTTTACCTTCCTTCCCTCCTTCACTCCCTCATTCTCTCCCTTGCTTTCTCCTTTCCTTTCCCTCCTCCCTTCCTTCCTCCCTCTCTTCCTCCTTTCCTTCCTACCTTCCTTACTCAACTAGTGCAACGAATCTTAACCTAAACTTCTCCATTGTTTAACTTTGTCACCTTACGTCTCTCCCTCCTCCCTTTTCCCTTCCTTTCCCTCCCTCCCTCCCTCCCTCCCTCCCTCCCTCCCTCCCTCTCTTTCCCTCCTTTCCTCATTATTCTCCTCCTTACTTCCTTCAGTAATCTTACTCGAAAAGGAAAAAGAAAAAGTAAAAAAGAAAATAAAGTGAAGTGAATAAAAGGATAAAGTTGTTTTTTTTTCTTCTGAATTACGTGTTTTTTGTCTTGTTATTTTTTATTTTATTTTATTTTATTTTATTTTATTTTTATATATAATTCGTGTCATTCATTTTAACGATTTATTTTTTTTATAATGTTTTGAGTTTCAACTTATTTTTTTTATTTCCTTAATTTGAATGCATATGTATTTTTTTTCCTCATTATTTTTAGGGTTTTTTTTTTCCAATATAATTTTATCATAGTGTAATAACTTATTTTTTTGTTTTCAGTTCCCACTTTTTTTTCTTTTTATTTCGTTGATTTATGTTTCTCTTCCTCGTTATTTTTTTGTTCCTTAAATGTTTGCCAAGGTGAGGTGAAGCAAAGGACAGGTGAAGTGTGTGTGTGTGTGTGTGTGTGTGTGTGTGTGTGTAGGGGTGTGTGGGATGTGTGTGGGTGAGAGGTAGCGACGGCACCAAGAATTTTCCTCCATTCCCTAACTCACTCACTCTCTCTCTCTCTCTCTCTCTCTCTCTCTCTCTCTCTCTCTCTCTCTCTCTCTCTCTCTCTCTCTCTCTCTCTCTCTCTCTCTCTCTCTCTCTCTCTCTCTCTCTCTCATCATTATCAAATAAAAAAGAATCTGAACATTTCTTTTTTCTTATGCTTGATCTTACCTTTTTATCGCTTCTCCTTCCCTCCCTCCCTCCTCCCTCCTTCTCTCCTTCCCTCCTTCCCTCCTTCTCTCCCTCCCCCTCTCACCCCCCCCCCTCCCTCCCTGGTGACTCATGACAACCCGGAACTGCTTCAAGTGATTGTAACGAAGCTGACTAAGTTGTTTCCTCAGTAATGTTATGGTTTTTAAAAGGCAGCAGAGGTGTGACTGACTGACTCTCTCTCTCTCTCTCTCTCTCTCTCTCTCTCTCTCTCTCTCTCTCTCTCTCTCTCTCTCTCTCTCTCTCTCTCCCTCTCCCTCTCTCCTCTCTCCGTTTCTCCTTTCCTTATTGGGCTATTCTTCTCTCTCTCTTCTTTCTTCTCCTCCTCCTCCTCCTCCTCCTCCTCCTCCTCCTCCTCCTTCTCCTTCTCCTCCTTAGTCTTCCTGCTCCACCCATTACTCCTCCTCCTCCTTCTCTCCCTCACATTTCATAGCTCCGTTACGTTATCTTGCTACTCCTTATTCTTACCTGTTACCTGTCCCTCGTATCTAGGTACTAATTAGCGTGTTTACCTGTGTGATGATAGGTACCTTAAGGACACCAGGTAGCCACAGGTGTGAAGTAGTGTGTGTGTGTGTGTGTCGGTTAGGTGAGGTGAGGTGAGGTTAGGTTAGGTTAGGTTAGACTACTACTACTACTACTACTACTACTACTACTACTACTACTACTACTACTACTACTACTACTACTACTGCAAGAGAGAGAGAGAGAGAGAGAGAGAGAGAGAGAGAGAGAGAGAGGGAGAGAGAGATGAATATTTGGAGTGAGAAAAAATGACAGTGACGAATGTATCTTCATCTTCTTCTTCACCTGAAAAAACAAAGTTCCATAGTATTCCCTTCCCTTCCCTTCTTCCCTTCCCTTCCCTTCCCTTCTCTTCCCTTCTCTTCTCTTCTCTTCTCTTCTCTTCTCTTCTCTTCTCTTCTCTTCTCTTCTCTTTATTTTACTCTACTTCCCTTCCCTTCCTTTCCCTTTCATTCTCTTAGCTTCCCTTCCCTTCCCTTCCCTTCCCTTCCCTTCCCATATTCTAACATTACTTCTTCTTCTCATTCCTCTTCATCCTCTGTCTCCCTTCTTCCCTTCTTCCTTCCCTGCTTCCTTCTCTCATTATATTCTTCCTTCCTTCACTTATCTCTTTCATTTGTTTTCTCTATCATAAGATAAATAATCAACTTTTTAATTTTCATGTGTGTGTGTGTGTGTGTGTGTGTGTGTGTGTGTGTGTGGTGTGTGTGTGTGTGTGTGGAAGAGGAGCACCGGAAATACACTCCTCTTCTTCTCCTCCTCCTCCTCCTCCTCCTCCTCCTCCTCCTCCTCCTCCTCCTCCTCCTCCTCCTCCTCCTCCACATTAGTCACCTGTCCACCTCTCTTCCTCCACCCTACCCTCCCACCTACTGAAGTACCAAACAATTCTTCCCCTTCCCTCCCCTTCCCTCCCCTCCCCTTCCCTTCCCTCCTCTCCCCTCCCTCCCCTCTAACCCTTCCTTCATACCCTCTTACACTCCAATCACATTATCCCCTTCCTAATTTCCCCTCGTCCTCCCTCGCCATTACTTTCCCCTCAAATAACACCAACACTAACCTCACATTACCTCTTATTTTCTTTATTTATTATCTCTCTCCTCTTTGTCCTTGTCTTTATCATAATTTCTATCACTCATAACCCTTCCTCTGTTTCTAAATAACTTTCACCTCATTTCCACTCCTCCTCCCCCTCCTCCTCCCCCTCCTCCTCCTCCTCCCTCCTCCCTTACCTCATGGCGCCAACGGTAGGTCAAGCTCGCATATATTAACATTCATCTGTAGTGACGCCCTGTTTTTTTATGCTGTTTTTCAAGGATGTGACACCATTTGTCGTCACTGTGACGTGTGTGTGTGTGTGTTTTCTTATTTTTTTTTGGTCACAGGATGTATTGTGTGTATTTCTTGGATGTGTTTAGTTACGCCTCTTTAATATGTGTGTGTGTGTGTGTGTGTGTGTGTGTGTGTGTGTGTGTTAAAGACTTTAGGTTATTTTAAGAACTGTACTGGAATGATATAAGTATGTGAGTATGTGTGTGTGTGTGTGTGTGTGTGTGTGTGTGTGTGTGTGTGTGTGTGTGTTTTGAAGTACACACACACACTCTACACATAAAAGGTCCTGTCTACCAAAATAAAGATCAGCTGACAAGAAAACAAAACAAATAACACTCACTCACGAGACGACCCGAAGAAACAAGGGTGAGGGGAGGAGAGGAAGAAGGATGAGGGGAAGGAAGAAGAGTGAGGGAAGAAGAGAAAGAGTGAGGGAAGGAAGAGGAAGAGAAAGAGAGGAAAGAAGAGGAAGAATGAGGAGAAGAGCATGATAGATAGAGGAGGAAGAAAAGGGAGATGGGATGGCTGGAAGGATGCAAGGAGGACGAAGGGATAGGATAGAAGGGGAAGAGGGAAAAGGGGGGAAGGGGAAGGAGGAGGCGGGGCAGTACGAAGGGATCATTAGAGGGTACGACAAGGCAGGTGATTCATCCTCCTCCTCCTCCTCCTCCTCCTCCTCCTCCTCCTCCTCCTCCTCCTCCTCCTCCTCCTCCAAATAATAATGATAAAAATAAATAATAATGATAAAAATAAATAATAATGATAAAAATAAATAATAATGATAAAAATAAATATTAATGATAAAAATAAATATTAATGTTAAAAATAAATATTAATGATAAAAATAAATATTAATGATAAAAATATATAATGATAAAAATATATATTAATGATAAAAATATATATTAATGATAAAAAATAAATAATAATGATAAAAATAAATATTAATGATAAAAATATATATTAATGATAAAAATAAATATTAGTGATAAAAATATATATTAATGATAAAAATATATATTAATGATAAAAATAAATATTAATAATAAAAATAAATATTAATGATAAAAATAAATATTAATGATAAAAATAAATATTAATGATAAAAATAAATATTAATGATAAAAATAAATAACTGATAAAAATAAATATTAATGATAAAAATAAATATTAATGATAAAAATAAATAATAATGATAAAAATAAATAATAATGATAAAAATAAATAATAATGATAAAAATATACATTAATGATAAAAATATATCCTGTCTTCCTCCTCCTCCTCCTCCTCCTCCTCCTCCTCCTCCTCTGCCAGCCATGGCTGGGGAGAGAAGCCTTCACCCTTACTATCCTGTATCCTTCACTCTAGATTAGATAGTGTATATTAGTGTATAATATTCACATTCGGAGGTGGTGAAATACAGTTTGATATTCTAGTAATGATAAAAATAAGTCCAGATTCGTGTTCATTTTGACCCAAAACATCATTGTAGAAATTTTCATAACATTCTGAGGTGTGAAAATTTTTCATCAAATTTCCAAGGTGACACCCTTAGATTTTTTTCAAGAAATTACGTTTTTTGAAATAACTTGAAAAGTATGAGGATTACGTAAAAGTTGTATATATTAGTAAAGATTGAGCATGAGACGCCCGTTCTAATGAGCTATACAGAAATATAATTGGACTATTGGTTATTGAGAAAATGCTAATTATGTGTTTTTAACAAAACTTACACAAAACATTAGTTTTTTTCTTAAACGGTTCAATATATTTTAAATCTGATATGATATTTAGATAGAGCTCATCAAACTTAATAAATTTGTATATAAACATTTAAACTGTAGGAGTAATAGTTTCGTAGTAAAATGACAAAGATGATTTCGACCTCAATTCTGGTGGAAAATTTCGGTCCAAAATTGAACAATGCATTTCCGTGACAGTAATGATAAAACTGAGTCCAGATTCCTGATCAACACAACCAAAACACAATAAAAACACACTTAGAATAACCTTCACGAGTTTTCAAAATAATAATAAGTTTCAAAATATTAATAAGTTTTCAAAATTTCCACCTATGCTAAGAGAAGCCTTCACCCTTACTATCCTGTATCCTTCACTCTAGAGTAGACAGTGTACTCACAAACAGCCTCGTAAGGGCCAGCAGGACTGTTGCTGTTTGTTCTTCCTATGTGTTTCTATGTGTTCCTTCTCCTCCTCCTCCTCCTCCTTGAAGTGATCCATCCGCTTCATTGTTACCTATAGGGGAGGCTGTGCCGTAATTAGTCCGCCGCGGGGGGTGAGGTGGGGGGGGGTGTAGGGTCGTTAGGTTAGGTTCATCTAAATCATTATTGTTCTTCTTCGTTATCGTTATCGTCTCTTCTTTAGTTATGAATTGCAAGGTATAAGAGTGTATTTTTCAAGCATTTCTCACATACTAAAGGAAAATTTATATAAAGATTCCTTAAAGAACACTGATTACTTAAGAAAATTTTTTTATTGTTACTCCTTTAGGCTTTTTGTTTCATTTTGTTTGTTTTTTTCAACTTGTTTTGAGATCGGTTTGTTTGTTTGTTAGTTCGTTTTGTTTTTTCTTCCTTTTTTTTTACTTGTTTTGAGTTTGTTTGTTTTTTTCGTTCTTTTTTTCACTCCTTTAATGCTTCTCTCGTGTGTGAATTGTTCTTACCTTCGTCCCGCGTCACTCCAGTGTTCGTGCTCCGCCCCGTGAGTCAGTGAGGGCGGCGCCGCGGGGCTGGAGGGAGCGGCAAGGTGGGCGGGTGGATCATGGGGCCGCTGGGTGGGCAGATAGGTCATGGGGAGGCAAGGTGGGCGTGTGGGTCATGGGGCCTTAGGGTGACTCAGGACTGGCTACCTATGGCTCACAAGGGTGTTCCGTCTCACCTCCCTTCTGTCAGGCCTTAATGTGATGCTCTGGGCCAAGATATTATCAGTAATCATTTATCATAAGCGTCACTCAGCCTCCCACGCGACACTGATCTACCAGGACCCAACGGGAGGCCGAGCACACCTGGGCCAACTACGGGGTGACTTATGGGTCGTGTTGTCGTTGTTTTCTCAGCAGCAAGGGCGTGGCATGGACCGTGTAGCAGGTTAGAGCGACAGGACGTGTTGGTGGTGTGTCTTGCTGTGATCCATTGACGTCGGTATACCTGGTTCGTCCCCCGCACAGTGAGGGAACCAAGGCGTGCAGGACAGAACCAGATAAAAAGGGAACATTTACACGTTTGTAGGGCTGCGGGGAGGCGAGGGAGGGCAGGAGGTAGAGGAGAAGCAAGTTACGGAACACCTCTTTGTGTGAGACGCCGGGAGCCCACATTGACTCCCTTATCTGCCAACCAACTCAGTCCTTCTCGTTACCTTTTAGCTCCCATGTCACACGCGGCAGAACAAAGCCTCAGTCAGCCACATTGGACTTCCTTTGAGCGATAGCGACAGCCTCTCTAACACATTAAAGTTCAGGTGTCAAGGCTTTTAAACTCCTGTTACCGCCTTGTGTTGCCCTGAAAGTGTGGCTGAAGGAGAGGTGATAGAAAGAAAGAGAGTTAATAGGGTGGAGTGAAAGGAAGGGGTGAGGGATGGGATGGGAGGTAAGGTAAGGTAAGGTAAGGTGTGCGTGTGTAGAGTGAAGGGAATGTACGTGTTTACTATAATGGAATGGAGACCTACAGCGTGGATTGGAGGGAAGGAAGGAAGGAAGGGAAGGGAAGGGAAGGGAAGGGAAGGGAAGGGAGGGATTCTTGGTCTCTGATGGATCATACTCACGACTTTCCCCTTTTAAGGCATCGTTTTAACATCCTCTTGACACAGACTCACTCATGTCTGCCAGAGTGTCACGCCTCCCTCCCCTCCCCCTCCCCTTTACCCCTGCCTCCCCTTCACCCCTGTCTCCCCTTCATCCTCCCTCTCCCTCCCCTCCACCCTGCCTCCCCGTGCCTCCTTAATCTTCTATCCCTTTCAATCACTCCAGCTCCTCCCCTGCCTCACTCCCCTCTCTCCCTGCTACCCCCTGCCTTCTTAATCCTTCTCTTCCTTCCCTGCTTCCATCTTGTATTCTTTCCTTCTCTCATCTTATTGTTTTGCCTTTCCTTCATCCCCTCTTCCTTCCTTGTATGTCTCTCCTTACCTTCCTCTCATCCACACACCTTCCAGCCTCCCTCTATCTTGTCTCTCTCCTTTACTCTTATCTTTACTCTTTCTATGCATTCTTCCTTCACTTTACCTCAAACAATCTTCACTAACTTGCCTCATCGACTCTCTAATCATGTTTAAAATCCCCACATCAGCTCGTCCTTCAAAACCTGACGCAACACAAAACAAAAGCTCAATCAGGATGCTAATAAGGTTTTGAAATCATGTGTTACTGAGAAGATTTTTTATTTTTTTTTATACCTGACGCCTCTGTGACCCAGAAAAGTAAAGGAACTATAATCTAGTGCGTCATTTACCTGCAATGAATGAAAGCACCGGATGGAATTGGGGGTCGGGGGGGTCCTATTTTTGGGGGAAGCCCACCACGTGTCCTGCAGCCGACGTGACAGTCCTTCGTTGTTGTTGTTGTTGTTGTTGTTGTATTTATAGTTGTTATGTAATTCTTTGAGAGAGAGAGAGAGAGAGTGAGAGAGTGAGAGAGTGAAGTTTAGGAATACAAGACGGAAATACACACAATTATCACTACAGGAAGCTAGAAATAAAACAAATAAAAAAGAGAGATAAAAAATAGCATTAGGTAATCCTCACAAGAATACTTAGAAATAAAAGATTACGTGAAATTATCAAAGACGCATTTCCTTTCGGTATTAATTAACGTGTTTTTGTTTTGTTTGGTTCAGGTACGTAACACGGAGGAGGCGGCGACGGCGACGGTGCCGGAGGATACCCCAAGGACCACTAGCGGGGGGCTGCCCACCACCTCCTCCCCGACTCTCAACCAGGTACTCTCTCTCTCTCTCTCTCTCTCTCTCTCTCTCTCTCTCTCTCTCTCTCTCTCTCTCTCTCTCTCTCTCTCTCTCTCTCTCTCATATACTTTCATACCTATTTTTATTGCCTTTAAATAACTTTTTCTTTGTGTGTGTGTCTCTACCTCCAACCTGATTCCTTTGTTTGAACCTCTGTCTAAGAAGAAGGTGACACACAACCATATCATACCATACCACTCCACTCCATTCCACTCCATTCCACTCCATTCCACTCCCTTCATCCTTGAGTAGTTAGTTAGTTACCTGGTGACATCTGTGGCAGGTAAACTGTGGTAATTGGTGTCATACTCATCCTTAACATCCGGTTTAACAGCCATGCACATCCTAGGAGACGGAGATAAGCAATGTGGCAAAGCGCCCTGTGTCGTCATTATTACCTTTGCATTGTATGATAATGATGAAGGGCGTTGGGTGAGGTAGGAAGGAAGGGTTGAGGTTGATGGGGGTGTGAGAAGGTGTGGGTGGGGTTGGTAGGATGTGGGTAGGGTGGTAGGAAGGGTGACAGGAAGGGTGGGTGGCAGGGGCTGTGAGGAGAAGCGGACTGACAGTGTGTGTTGGGGAGGGAATGTCAGGAACCAAGATTGAATCAATTTACAAAGGAAAAAGTAGTAAAATTGTGGATGTGGGGAATAACTCTCTCTCTCTCTCTCTCTCTCTCTCTCTCTCTCTCTCTCTCTCTCTCTCTCTTTCTCTTTCTCTCTGGGGGCGTCTTTCATCCTCCTCCCATCCCTTGCCCTCCTTCAGCGCCTCCAGCAGCCTCTCCCCGTCAACCATCACGCCTTGTTTACCTTCACCAGTCCTCCTTCCTCCTTGCCACACAAACGTTGCCTTCGGGGTGTGAGGAGTGCAAGTCGCAGCTGCCTGGTGGTGGTGGTGGTGGTGGTGGAGGAGGGGTGAGGTATGAGGGCTGCTCGGGTGCTAAGTGGATGAGGGATGGATGCCAATAGTCAGCTGTGGAGTGAGTAAGTTTGCTTCGTGATAGTGGAAGACAGACAAGTAGGAATGTTAGGTATGCAGGTTGTTGTTCACCTCTGTTAAGATGAAAGTATCGCCTCGGTGATAAGGATCCGGGCCTCCTTATCATTCTGTAACTCTATTGTATAACCTCATGCCACTCGCCACCGCCACATGCATGACGACACGGCATCCCGGAGGTTCGGCCAATAGTAGTGGCGGAAGAGTGATGTCATACGCCCCGCCCCCCAACGGTGACGTCAAGGAAGAGGCGGGGCTTCATGGTGCACGTGATGCCAAAGAAGCCTGGATATTTTTTTGTTAATTGTATTACACTGAATCAATCAATGGGATGAAAGGTGTGTGTATGTAGGGTGGGCAGCGTTAGGAAGGTGGGGGTGTTTGCATGCATCACTGTTTACTCTCCCCGCTTTGGTCTGCCCGTGGTGGCGCGCTCGAGTAAGTGTTTTGGAAGCTAAACCATGATAAGGCTGAGTCATAGAAAGTATCCGTAATGTTCCCATTGGTTGGTCCAGTTTCCCAATGGGTTTAGTCCAGCCTGGGGTACCACGGGGCGGTGGTTATACCTTTCCCACCGTGTTATGCAGCGTGTGTGTGTGTATGTGGTCAAGGTGGTGAAGGGAGGAGGAGGCGGGCAAGCACATCTCACCTTGGGGGTGGTGGCGGGGGTTCGGACGAGTGGTGGTGGTGCCCTGTGTGCACGGCGCGGCGCGGTGCGGTGGGGTGTTCAGTTAGCCTGTGAGAACGGTTCCGAGAAGAGTTGTGTGAGTCACTCTTCCGGGTGTGTGTGGACCAACCTGTTGACGATCAGCCCCTGGTGGTGTCAGGCGCCTCTCACCCTTACATATGGTGGGTCCCGCCCGCAGCACGCCAATCCATCGGTTCACGGCCAAGGAAGCGATACTCGGGTTGAGGTGGAGCCGAGGCAGCAACGCGAGATGAAACAAGAGCGTGAGCAAGTCTCATCTTCACCCCGGTACAGTGCGCCGCTGTGTTAATGACTCTGAAAACGTTGTTGTGGAAATAGTGCGCCATGTTTGCCTGTGTGTGCGTGTGTTAGCCTGTGTGATGTAGTGAGGTGCACACGGTAGCACCAAGCCTCGCATGTGACTGACTGAGAAACAAGGAACAGTGCATCAGTTCTCCAATGGTGCGAGAGAGGGCAGCGGTGGTGATGCCATCTCAGGGAACCTCCCAGTTTGGCGGTGTCATCCTCGGCAAGGTAAGTCTCAGATACCTGTATGTTCTGTCCTTGTTCTGCCGGCGTGCACACTGTGTTTGGCAAGGCAGCACGCACGTCCCTCCCCGTCCCGCCGCCACAATAACAAACCAACAAACGTTTATCTGACAACCTTCTGACGCTACCTTCAAGTCTTCTTCCCTCACGTCTGCAAATGGTTCATTGTGATTCTTAACTGATTCATTTAAATTCCACTTCGTTCATCACACGTCCGCCACGCGGAGCACCACGGACATCCTGACCTCGCCAACACGGGGCTGAGGCGCCGTTCCGAGCTGGCCCGAGGTGTGGCGTAATCGAGAGGGACAGGAATGTGGAAACGTAATAAAGGCGTGTCAGTGTGGCTGTGTCGCGGTGTTATGAATGGGACCAAGAGTAATGGAGGGAGGGTGGGTGGCGCCAGACAGTCGTGGCAAGGTGACCCCCGGACACAGCCTGTCTCTCAACACCCGTCACGACACCTTGACGAAGCCCCGAGGTGGAGGAAGTGTCACCTGTGTGTCCTGAACCCTACACCTGTTGTTGAATGTCCTCTGTGTTTTAAAACACACTCCCTGGGCACCATGTTACGTGTTATTATGTGTACTGTAACACCAGTCATTGCGTCACCCTGCCGTAAACGTACACACACATCCTCTGTGCGTGCATGACGAGGCTGGCGGCGCGTACCATTGGCCTTGAAGTCTGATTCACACTATAAGTAAAGTGATCACCACGTAACGTACTGCATTGTAGTCACACTTAGAGTGGACCACCAATCACCACCATGGACCGTTACCGACAGTTGGTCTGATTGTCGGCGAGAATAATTTGCTGGTCCGTGCAAGTTACGGTTCGGTCCTGATGCAATGTGTATTGGATAATAATAATAATAATAATAATAATAATAATAATAATAATAATAATAATAATAATAATAATAATAATAATAATAATAATAATAATAATAATACTTACCGACATCAACACAACACTTGCCTCAATTGACATTCACTCGTATGTTGCACTACTATGGAAATGAGTTTGAAGTTTTGATGAAGAGCCAGCCGTCTTGAGTTCATCCAGTTGCACAAACCGGCCAGCTGTTACACCATCACACTGTCAATAGGAAAGGAAATACTGAACTTTCATCCACATGTTTTCCGGGAAAGCCCACCTCTACTCTACCATTACCTGCTGATCATGGCCAATCAAACCCCGAGTTACCTGAGTCAGAGCTTTGGCAGCAATGAGTGAATCCACAGAACTTCATCTAGATTTGCAAACTATTTCCTTTGATTTTTTTTTTATGAAACTTAACATTTATTTTAAAATGAGTTAGCCTTAATCAGAATATTAAATTACGGTCCGTCTATGTGTCAAGACGTACTCATGTAATTGGTTCAGGAGGGAAGGGCGGCCGGTGGATGGATGGGTGACCTTGAACGCCATCACACCATCACACCACCACCACCATCACCATCACCACTACCGTGCGTCTGCCATCATAGCTGTGCTTGCGTTACTGCCTCATCTTTTCCTCGTGGTGGTGGTGCTTCACGGCCTTGCAGCAGCGTCGTGTGAGACTCAACGCCTTCAAGCTCATTGTTTAAGAGCCCAACGTGCCCCGTCCCACCACGAACCCCGCACTTAAATAGCTTACTCAGTGGAACGCTAAACCTGTCCTTCACGTTTTGTCAACATTCCACCTGAGCCTCGTTGTAGTGACGTGGAGGAGGGTGTGTGTGTGTGTGCGTGTGTGTGCATGCCGCAAGGTGGTACACTAGCACTCCAGCACCTTCCACATCCTCACAGTAAACACTAGTGAGCATAATGGCAATGCATCAACTCAACAAAACGGAGTAGCTATATAAGAAAAAAAATATGTAGTGAGAACCAGACTCACCAGATTTGCTGCGACAAGACCTTGAATCTTACTAAGCAAGACGCGCTGTGTTTCCCCCTGCACCACACAACAGAACCTGAGTGTGTGTGTGTGTGTGTGTGTGTGGTGTGTGTGAGTGTAACTAACAGTACAAACAAAACTAGTTGATGTCCTTTCATGACCTGCGTTACTGGAGGTCATACACATACCTTACCTTACCTTACCTAACCTTACCTTACCTTACTTTACCTTACCTTACCTTACCTTACCTAACCTTACCTTACCTTACCTTACCTTACCATGAGTATTAAGTAGCATTCATTGATGAGTATTAGACGTAAAGCAAAACTCGGTGCAAACTCGTACTAGAAAGGAATATAACACCGAGGAGAGAGAAAAAAAGAAAAAAAGATTTATTAAAAAGAGACGATAATATAATTGACGTGGATTATATTTGGCTTTTACGGGGTCAGTTAATAATGATCCTCTTTATTAGGATTGAAGATTAATTGATGGATGAATAGTAATTAATGTGTGACGGACGCTCTCTCATAAGTAAGGTGATGGTGGTGGTGGTGGTCCTGTCGCCTCATGTTGGTGTTGACTGTATATAACTTTCACTCTTTTGCCTTCAATAAATTGTGTCCTGTTTAGAGTTGTGATGCTCATTTGTTTTCGAGGTCCTTATACATTATTTCTCTCTCTCTCTCTCTCTCTCTCTCTCTCTCTCTCTCTCTCTCTCTCTCTCTCTCTCTCTCTCTCTCTCTCTCTCTCTCTCTCTCTCTTTATCACTGTATCTGTTAACTTCTTACATTCTTTCAATCGTTACTCTTATCTCCCTTAGCATACATTACCCTCGTATCAGTAAGTATATAAATGGAACAATACCTTATAACCTCTTGCATTCTATTCATTATCTCCCTTCCTCCCTTTATCAGCATCCCTCCCTCCCTTCCTTCCCTCCTTCTCTCCCTCCCTCTTCCCTCCTTCCCTCCCTTAGTTAGTCTCTTCCACCATAGCAATTAATCTCTGCTTCCATAAACATAATGACTGGGAGGTGAAGATATAACTCAGTGCCCCCTTCCCCTTCCCCTTCCCTCCTCCCAGCATCGTAAAGGGTCACTCGCCTCGCCTTGCCTTGCTCCCCGGGTAATCAGCTTGCTTTCTTAATTGGTAACCGGACCAAAAGAGATAATTGAAAGGTTCACCTCACCTCACCTCACCTAGTCTCACCATCCAGTCCAGCCTCTGTGGAAGCCCAGAGAGATGTCAATTAGTAGAGTGAAGCTAGTTTACTGCTGGGATGAAAGAGAGAGAGAGAGAGAGAGAGAGAGAGAGAGAGAGAGAGGGGTGGAGACTTGATTTACTTAAGGGAAAACACACACACACACACACACACACACACACACACACACACACACACACACACACACACACACACACACACACATACATACACCATTACAACCACACAAGTCATTCATCTATGTAAATTATTGTAGAGTTCCATGCATGAGTGGTATTACTTCTCTCTCTCTCTCTCTCTCTCTCTCTCTCTCTCTCTCTCTCTCTCTCTCTCTCTCTCTCTCTCTCTCTCTCTCCTTGAATCGCGTTACATCAAGGTTTCAGTAGGACAACAAGACAACAACAGGTCACGTTTCCCCTTATTCCTCCGTGTTTCCTGGAGCCTCGCATCACTACCCTCCGAGATGAACTCTTAGGCAACCCGGCGTCAGCGTGGCACCCAAGACCTGGCACTGGCGGCGAGGAGGTGACGGGATGGCGGGGCGGGCAGGCAGACAGACAGACAGAGAGACAGGCAGGCAGAGGAGTGGTAGGATTGTAGGATCTTGATAGTAGTAGTAGTGGTGGATTTGTAGGATTCTGTGAACGGACGTAATATTAATTGATTACTGTTCCTACCTTGACTATTCTCTCTCTCTCTCTCTCTCTCTCTCTCTCTCTCTCTCTCTCTCTCTCTCTCTCTCTCTCTCTCTCTCTCTCTCTCTCTCTCTCTCTCATGTCTCATTCATCGTGTGTTTGAAATTAATATTACCTGACAGGACTCTTAGAAGCTTGAGTCCTTTTTAATGAAGAGGAGCTGATTACAGGTTAATTGGCTTGAGTGGATCTGACGTTACCTGGGGGAGGCTGAGGGAAGCTTTTATTACCTGGGGTCACCTGGGGCGTGTACCTGATTATATCGAAGGTGGAATGGCTGTGGTTTGTATGTGTGTGTGTGTTTGTGTCTGTTTGTATAGCTACTCTTTTTCGTGTGTGTTTTAATTTTTGTGTGTGTCTGTAGAGGTGATGTGAGGCTGTTTGGTCTACGTAGAGGGAAGGGAAGGAGGAGGAGGAGGAAGAGGAAGGAATGATAGGTAGAATGTAGAGGAAATTAATGGAGGGAGATGAATGATTGGACAGAAGGAAGGGAAGAAAAATATAGAGGAAGATAAAGGAGTAAATAAAAAAAAAAAGGGAAGGAAAAGAAGAAGAATTGGACAGAAAACAACGAAAAAAAGAAGAATGACAACAGACTGAGCAGAAGGAAAAATGAGAGATGATAAACAGAGACAGACGAAGGACACAAACTAATGACGTCGTGTAAACATAATAACTTAATAAGAAGCAGGAAGTAGTAGTAGTAATAGTAGTAGTAGTAGTAGTAGTAGTAGTAGTAGTAGTTTTCGCTTGACCACCTCTGTGACGACCTCAAGGTAACGTTACGCACCGCTCATTCTAAGGTCAGGTCACGCTACTCGCTCATAAAGGTCTCACACACACACACACACATACACACACATTGATTACCTCAGAACTATTAAACTATTTGGTACCTTAATTTTAGATAGCCCACCCCAACCCTTCTCCCCCTCCCCCTCCACCTCACACCAACAGTACTCTACTAGTTTTTGCTATACATTCAATGATTTAAAATTACCTATATGTGTGTGTTACTTGTTACCTGTTAGTGGGTAAAGGGAACACTTGCTGCTATAAACTTTATCTTAACTTCATCTAAACTTCTTCAGTCAGTAGAACAAGCCACTCCCTCTAGAACATGTTACTCCCCCACTCCCACTCCTCTCAACCCAATTACGGTGGTGTTTCAAGGTCAACCATCGCACTACTCCCTCCAAGGTCACCTCCCAGTATAGTTCGCGTTCTCTACAAGGTTATGATCCTCGTCTCGTCTTCTCCTCCTCTCCTTTGTGTTTAGTTTGGTTTGGTTTAGTTTAGTTAAGGTTAGGTTAGTTTTAGTTCAGTTCACTCCAGTCCAATCCAGTCCTGTTCAGTTCTGTTTTGTTTTGTTATGTCCTGTTCTGTTCTGTTTAGTTTAGTTCCTCCTCGTGTGTACCTGCTTGTATTCACCTGCTGGACACGCGCAGGTGCTCAGTGAGGCCATGTCTTTTGTTTATGGCTTTTTTTTTTCTTCTTATATATGTACCATCTTTTATTACCGTCATCTTTTTTTTTCCCCTCCCTTTTTCTTTTTGTTCCGTGTTGTTGGTTCCTTGTCGCAACTCTTTTTATTACGCCTTCATAAAGATGCTGGTCCGCCGCCTCGGGCTTGAGATGAACTTAATCTGGAGGTGAGGTGAGCGTGTGAGCATCTCTTATAGACGGAAGCTGCCGAGGTATTTATTGTTGTGTTGTGGAACGAGAGAAGAACCGGAGGCGGAGAAGAAGAAAAAAGAAGTACTACGCATACCTACCTACCTTATGTTCACCCCCTTGCCCCCTCATGCCCCCCCGTCCCCCTAGCGTAGAGGCGTAGGGCACGAAACATGATACCCAAACAATAACAAGAAAAAGTTAGGTTTTGTTCATCGTTAACACCGGAACGGAACATGTCCACCTACTCGTGTGTGTGTGTGTGTGTGTGTGTGTGTGTGTGTGTGTGTGTGGTGTGTGTGTGTGTGTGTGTGTGTGTGACCAAGCCTTAGCTATGTCCTGGAGTGTCCTAGAGTGTCCTTCTGAGTGTGTGGAAGGAGCTGAGTGTGTATCCGGGTGTCAGGGAGCTGGAGGGATGCCACGGGAATTTTGCTGAGGTCCAGGATCTGTGTTGATGAGATACACACACACACACACACACACACACACACACACACACACACACAGTAACACTTATAGGCTGCTTCCGAATGATTCATAACCGTATCCGTAATGTTTTTTTGTTGTGTGTGTGTGTGTGTGTGTGTGTGTGTGTGTGTGTGTGTGTGTGTGGATGACTAAACAATATGTGCAGCGTCGTGTTAGTAACGTTTTCATTACTTTATTCGTATTTCGTAGTCTCTCTCTCTCTCTCTCTCTCTCTCTCTCTCTCTCTCTCTCTCTCTCTCTCTCTCTCTCTCTCTCTCTCTCTCTCTCTCTCTCTCTCTCATGATAAAATGTTTTGTGCGGAAAGTACTTGAGTTGGGTGTCTTGCGTAACACTGTTGGACTTGGACTTCCCATCAACAAGGACCTGAAAGGGAGAGTGTGTTCCCTCCCACCCTTACCTCCCCCTTCCTTCCCTACCTTTCCTAACTTACCTTTCCACACCATTCCTTTCCTCCATTCCTTACCTTCCCTACCTTTCCACATAATTTCTTCCCTTCCCTACCTTCCCTACCTTTCCGCCTCCTCCATCCCCCTTTCTTCCCTACCTTTCCACACCTTTCCTTCCCTCCCCCTTTACCTTCCCTTCCCTACCTTGCCACACCTTCCCTTCCCTTCCCTTGCCTTTCTTTGAGGCGACGGTCGTTAGGGTGTTACCGGTCTCTAACACAGCAGCCAGCGGTCTCCTTCCCTCCCGCTGCCGCAATGGTGACTTCTACACCTGACCACCACCACCACCACCACCACCCGCTGCGCCACAATCTCAACCTTTATTGGTACCCGCGGGGGGAGGGAGGCGCGGTAGATACCTTTATATATATATATATTTTTTTTTCGTAAACTTTTATACATGTTTCCGAGCGACCTAACTATAACTATCGTCCTCTTTTTTTTTATTTATTTATTTCTTATTTTTTTATTTTTTTTATTATTATTATTATTATTATTTCGATCCTCTGTCTGTCCCTGGCAACTCAAAATTATGTATGGTCCTTTTTATTTATTTATTTATTTATTTTTTATATATATACTTTATTCAATACAGTGAGTTGTTACGAGTAGAACCTGAACTTTTTTTTATGTAACGAATAGCAGAGTGACCTTGAAAATAATATTACTGGGGGGAGGGTGGTAGTAGGTAGTTATAG
This sequence comes from Metacarcinus magister, assembly GCA_029783475.1. Taxonomy (NCBI): domain Eukaryota; kingdom Metazoa; phylum Arthropoda; class Malacostraca; order Decapoda; family Cancridae; genus Metacarcinus; species Metacarcinus magister. The sequence goes on along the minus strand of JAPQNM010000012.1, from coordinate 5,820,600 downwards.
GTGAGGCCACGCACCTCACCGTTACATACATACTTGTGGTGGAAGCTGCAGCAGTGACATACTTCTTCAGGAGACACGAAGGAGGGAGGCTGTCATTATACCTTCTCTGCTGTGGTGGTGGTGTGGTTTCCTAGTACTCGTCTGTCTGTCTGGCTGGCTGGCTGGTGGCTGTCTGTCTGGCTGGCTGCGGTGAAGCGTTGATAAGATGAACCTTTTGTTATGTGGACGAGATGAAAACATGTTCTCAGAAGGGACGACCAGAGCACATCACGGCCTGGCGCCACTCGTGATGACACACACACACACACACACACACACACACACACACACACACACACACACACACACTCAACTCGTGATTTCAGAACAGTTACAGGAAATGGAGTTTGTTTTGAGCTGAAGATACGTAAAGTGGAGTGAGAGAGAGAGAGAGAGAGAGAGAGAGAGAGAGAGAGAGAGAGAGAGAGAGAGAGAGAGAGAGAGAGAGAGAGAGACAGTCTCGTGTCCATCAGCTGACTGTGTAATGTCAAACGCAGTTAGTTCTCGTGATTTCCTGTTTTTCTTTATCGTTTTCACATTAAAGTTACATCAATAGTTTTCGTATAGTTCTCTCTCTCTCTCTCTCTCTCTCTCTCTCTCTCTCTCTCTCTCTCTCTCTCTCTCTCTCTCTCTCTCTCTCTCTCTCTCTCTCATGCTTCGTGAAATTATTCTTATTCTTTATTTTTCTTCTCATGATACTTTCTTTCGTTCCTCCTTTCTTATCTTTTATTTTAGTTCTCCATCATATACCTCCTCCTCCTCCTCCTCCTCCTCCTCCTCCTCCTCCTCCTCCTCCTCCTCTTCCTCCTCCTCCTCCTCTTCCTCCTCCTCTTCCTCCTCCTCCTCCTCTTCCTCCTCCTCCTCCTCCTCCTCCTCCTCCTCCTCCTCTTCCTCCTCCTCCTCCTCTTCCTCCTCCTCTTCCTCCTCCTCCTCCTCTTCCTCCTCCTCTTCCTCCTCCTCTTCCTCCTCCTCCTCCTCTTCCTCCTCCTCCTCCTCCTCCTCCTCCTCCTCCTCCTCCTCCTCCTCCTCTTTAACCCGCTACACCATAATTCTAATAGATTACTTAATACCAGTAGTTCCATATTATATAATTAACACAAACACATTCAGGAAAACAAACACACTTACATGACACAAACACTAAGAAGGAAGGAAGAAAAAAAAATGAACAATCAACATTTATATAACATTTCCTCTGACGTTCATATATTTGAGGCTGGGGAAAAAAAATAGAAAAATAAAGTGTGAATTTTACCTCTCGGTCCAGGTTTTCCATCCTCCCTTCACCCTGTCCTGCCGGTCTAACTTATCTTGTATGCGTCATGGCGGCCGGAAGCTTGTATATACTTAGAACTTGACGCGAATTGAACTGACAGAACTGGGGACTACCTCGCCTCGCCCTTCCTGACTTGTCCACTTAAGGAAAGTTATGAAGTAATGATGCAGTCATAGTACCTTTTGGGCGTGTGTATCTGTGTATGTTTGTGTGCGTGTGTGTTGTGTTGTGAGTAATGGGATGTGAGTATGTGCTAGGCTGGCGTAACACCTATTGGCTCACCCTGCAAGATGGGTGACTCGTGCCGTGTCGCTAAGGTTCGGTTAGGGTGACGCAGCGGCCTTCCTTGCCTTCCTTGGTGATACTGTTTCGACCTCACATTCAACACACTAATCGCTGAAGGGAATGCGAGTGCCGGTAGTGCCTCGTCTGCAGTGCTTCGTGTGCAGTGTTCGATGATTCATGGTGTTTGTGAAGCTGTGCGAAGCCTCCCCGCCAGTCAACAGGACGCAGCGTGGGCCGGTGTTGTAACAGTGTGGTGCTGAGTGGAGGGTCAACGAGGCATGGCTCAGGACAACGCGGATCAACAAGACAAAGTTAGGTTCAGTGAGAAGACCGCTGCCGCTGCACCCTCCTCACCCACACTCTGACGTCACATAACAAACAACTCCATAACGCCTAAACTTGGACAGCTGGTAGTGGCAACAGCTGCCTCACTGCCTCCACGCACCACAACACACGCCCACGCCCACGCCAACCCCGGGGCGGCTCATACCTACCCCCGAGGAGGTGCAAGTGGAGGCTTGGTAAATAGTGTACATTAATGACAGTTGGCACCCTTTGTGAGGGTACTAATAGTCATCCTGAGGCAGCCTCGGGACAGTTGTGTGGTGCCCACAGACCGGAGGTGAAGCGTCCGTCCTTCCCGTGACTGTGTGTGTGTGTGTGTGTGCCTTCAACACCTTCCTGACGCACCGACAACATGGGTTACCTCAGAGACTACGTGAGTTCAATGTTATGTTGTTTTGCGGGGCGGGGTAGAAGCAGGCCAAATGGGTGCAGGTCCTGGCAGGCCGCAGAGCAGAGCCTTGGTCCACTCAGCCCTGCACCGATAACACAAGGGCGTGGAGGGCAGGTGTTCGGGGTGCGGCGCCAACAACACTGCGTTGGCGCGGCGTGCGGCGGGCCAGACACGCGGCTTATCAGATAACGCGGCGCGGCCACTGAGTAGGAGTACCGCGTTGCGTTATCTTAGTGTCAAGCGGTGACGGCTCCTCCGGGATGCTGGGAGGGATGCCCGCGTCCCTCCGTCGGGGAGATGAATGGCCTCCATCTCAACACTGAGTACTATCACCAAAAAACACTTATCAGCCAAACCCTCCATCAATGTTTGTTTTTTCTTCTTTATCGTTGACCCTTCACGCGGCGCTCCATGAAGCCACGACCTCACCAGATAAACAAACAAACAGATCACTCCATACATACACAACCAAACGAACTGTTAATACTTGTGTGCTGGAAGGATGGAAGGAGGATACAAACGTCTGATTGAACAGTGGCAGAGCGTCGGCCGTGTTGAGCGTGTGTCTGTAGGCGCAGGAGGAGGAGGAGGAGGAGGAGGAGGAGGAGGTAGTGATGGGAAGCAGGTTTGGACGTGGTGGGGCAGGTGTGGCCATGTTGGGGCAGGTGGGAGATTGCAGCCGAGTCATTCCTGGGAGTCATCGAAGCAATGATTCACTCTAACATTCCCCTCCACCTCCACCACCCTCACTTCCCTCCTCCATACCTCTTGTACTTCCCCTTTCCCTCCCTCCCACCTTTACTCACCTCACAACCCGTTACCTCCCCTCCACCTTTCCACTCATTGATAACTCCACCACGACCCGCGTAACGTTTTCTTCCCTCGCCATCACATGAACGGAACATGACGAGCGTGACTCATGTTGATACGTATAGGTCGTCTGATGGTGACGTGGCGGCCATCGTTACGTGTTCATAGTCTCGTGGGCATTGTTGTCGAGTTACATGGTCGTTGTGTTGCCTTGATACTGATCTGCCTTAAAGTTTATCGTAATGATGTAGTTTTTGATGGGTTTTGTCCTGACCTTGAGATACGCTTCCAACGTGTGTGATGTTTTTATTACGTTTGTGTTGAGTTTTGTTTATATATGTGAGGTTGACCGGATGCACTTTGCTCTTTAGTAATAAACAACAATAATAATAATAATAATAATAATGATAATGATAATAATAGTAATTGAAGTTGATGAAGGTGAGGCTCGTCTGCGGTCGCTTCATCCCACACCTTCCTGGGTATGTGTGTGTGTGTGTGTGTGTCCCGTGAAAGTCGTCAAACAATATCGTGTGGTTTCCTGTCATACAAACGTACATAGTCACGGTGGTTTTAGCGGGAAACAGGTTAGCTATTAATAGAAACACCACCACCATCACCACCAATAATAATAATAATAATAATAATAATAACAACAATAATCAGGTATGGCACTTTTTACCTTGCCTTCCGTACTTCAGTTTCAAGATCAAGCTCGTCTCAGTGCCGTAGGGAAGGTAGGAAGAGGTGGTGCGGGCGTGTGCGGGCGTACATTACCCTCCCTCATTGCCCCTGTGTCACCCTAACGCCACATTAGACGGAACAACACCACAATTCCTTATAGAATGACGCGATCACTTTCCACCCACTTAACGGGTCTGATTTTATCCTTATAAGGCAATCTGATAACACTCCCGGGAGCTGAGACGGGGAGGAGGAGGAAGCCGGGGCAAGGGTCGTGCCGCCGCCTTCCTGCTGAACTATACCGGACTTGCCTTACTTGTTATCGCTCCTATCTCGGCCCCAGGTAACACGCCGCCCTAACCCGACAACCCGACCGCCTTAGAGTCTCCACCTGACCTCCTGTTCGTCTCTTACGTACAGTGAAGGATATGTTTTGACCCGAAATTTGTGAAGGATTGATGTAAAGGTGATGATTGACCTGCATTTCGTAAACTTTTTTTTGTTTTGTTTTTTTGTATTGCGTTCGTATTTTTTGTTAGTCGATTACGTACAGTGAAGAACATGTTTGGACCAGAAGTTTGTGAAGGATTAACGTCAAACATGATTATTTAACTGCATTTCGTAAACGTTTATATCTAGTTGTTAATTTCGAGAGTTGACTGTACGAAATGTGAGGTTAAGAATGGTTCTCTCGTGCCGGATGGGCGGGGTCGTGGGCGGTAAGCGGACAGCACCCACATTGTCACTGTCAGGAATCAGCCCCTGTCCTCCACCCTCCACCCTGCCAGAGTCTAATTGCTAGTAGCCTCCTGCAGCGGCGGGAGATGTGCGATAAGCTTAACTCTGAAAGCTCATCACCACCATCACCACCTCACTTGTTGAACACGCTTACCCATCCCCCTCTCCACCCCCTCACCTAGTACCTGCTGTATGTGTGTGTGTGTGTGGTGTGTGTGTGTGTGTGTGTTGGGAGTCCTCGAATTGGATTAGTATGATGACACGTCCCGTTCGTCACCTGTTTTCTTTCTTTGTGTTTTTTATTATATTTTTTTTTACGCTGAAATAAGAACGATTAAAACAATAATAATAAGAACCACCACCACCACCACCACCACCACCACTACCACTAACAACAACAACAAGAACAGTGGATGGAATAATAACAATAATGCAAATAACAATAACCAAAAAATATATAGTTACAAATATAACAACAACAACAACAAGACCATGAATGATGATACGAATAGCAACAACCAATACTACTAACAACATAAACAACAACAACAACAATGCTTGCCGGAAAGGGTAGAAACAAAGACACACACACACACACACACACACACACACACACACACACACACACACACACACACACACACACACACACACTCGGGAAAAAAAACCCCAGCAACTCCTGTCCTACTAAATACATAAATCTCCTTTCTTTACAAAACTTTCCTAGGTCAGTATTATTTTCCACCACCACCACCTACAGACTCCCGTAGGTGCCTCATGCCCTTAGGAGGTAGATGAGGTTGTCTGGGGGTCGGTGCTCCCCCTCCACCCACGCAGCGCCTCGTTTTATGGCATCAGAAGCGTGGTAAATGCTAGGTGTTTGTACAAGGCTTAGATATTGTGGGTTAATTTGCGTTTCCAGCTAAGAGGCGCCCTTAGATTGCATGTCATTCACCTACAGGCAGTCATGGTTAGTACACACACACACACACACACACACACACACACACACACACACACACACATAGTCACCAAACGCTTTAGGAAATCTTAGTGCAAAACCACCTCATCCGGCTGGGATTTTTTGGGTGACGTTAGAGGGAAAGGAAAGCGATGATAAGGCTTATTTAGAATTAGTGTTTGGTGTTTGGATTGTAACGTTTTTTTTTAACTCTCATTACTATGTTTAGGCTTCCTCCTGCGTATGTACTGGAGGAGGAGGAAAAGGAGAAGGAGGAGGAAGGTATGATCTCACCCCTCTCTTTCTCTCTATATACCTCTGTCCTCACCTCCCTTGCCCTCCTCGTCCTAGCTCTGATAACCTCACCTAAAAAAATAAAATAAATTCCTTACCCATGAGTGACTGAAATCTGACGTCAATGCAAGTATTTAATAAGTTTCTGAAAGGCGGGAAGGAAGGAAGCAATGCCACTCTAATCTTTATTTTCTGCCGCCTAAGTATTGACTCTGTATCCGTTTCCCTGATAACTCGATCCTCCACCCACCCACCTATCACTCAAGACTTCCGTTGCACCTCACAGAAGCCTCACGTAATATACCTGTCTTATACACCTTATCTTTACCTTACGTCACTGAGCTGTACTTTGCATCACCTGTATGGAAGGAAGTGTATGTATGTAATGAGGTTTGTTAGGTTAGGTTGAGTATAATGTTCATCACTACGACCTGCCTTTGCCTCCCTTGTATAATTAGAAGAGAAGGAAATAGTGGTTGTAAATATAAGAAAGTAAGATTATATAAATACTTTTTGAATCATTAAAATACACCCATTGATTTAAAATAGCTTTCTTTTGTGATTTTAAAAGTACATACGTTTACATACGTTTACATACATACATACGAACTAGTACATACATAACTGCATTTCCATGAAGAATTACGTATACACACATACATGCACACACACGAAGCCTGTTAACACGTAAACAATGGAAGGGTATAAGTGTAGTGTAGACGTACTGTATTTCTTCAGTCCTCTCGTATCGGTGCTTCAAACACTCTTTATGTCTCCACTCTCGTCTCTGCCGCGGTGAAGAGCAAGACGTGTTGAAAAGTGATCGATATTCCAAGTACACCTTACTTAAATACCTTTCATTTATTCATTTATTTTATTTATTTATTATTTTTGTTTAATCGCGTGTGACCATGACGGATTACTTGTGTGTTAGTGATGGTAAAGATACACACAGTTACTACTACTACTACTACTGCCACTACTACTGCTACTACTACTTGTCTAGCCACTGCAGGAGCGACGATGAGTTTGTGAAGGTATGCACGTACATGATTAGCACTCTTGTGGGTGTGTGTGTGTGTGTGTGTGTTGTTGTTGTTGTTGTTGTCTCCTTGATGAACAGAGATGGATAACGTTTTGTACGGGAGTGTTGAAAACTTGAACTGGCATGTGTGTGTGTGTGTGTGGATCTTATCAGTGTGTGTGTGTGTGTGTGTGTGTAATGTTTATTATTAACGCTATCAATTTTCTTTTATGTGTCTGGCTATCTGTGAGAGATAAAATACAGCTTCTTCTTTTTCTTCTTCTTCTTTTCTTCTTCTGTTTCTTCTTCACCTTGGTCGTCTTCTGAGTTACGAGTTGAGGAAGGCTTTGGGTCACCAAAATAGCAGCCTCCTTCCTTCCTTCCTTCTTCCTTCCTTCCTTCCTTCCCTGACTCTTCTTTTCTTTACTCATTCATTCATTCATTCATTACTCAATACATCCTCTTATCCTCCCTTCCTCCCTCCCCTTCCTACCTTCCTTCCTTCCTTCCTTCCTTCCTTCCTTCCTTCCTTCCTTCCTTTCTTCCTAATCTCTCCACATCCTGTCTACTTCCTTTCCGCCGCATGACTAACACCTCCTCATCTTAACCATTCAAGATAGAGTAAGAGAGAGAGAGAGTAGCGTCCCGATGAGGTATTCAACGATCCCCTTATCAGCCTTGGAATCTGTGGTGAATCAGGCTGGTGACGGCACAAGCGTAGGTGTATGAATGTGTGTGTGTGTGTGTGTGTGTGCATGTGTGTGATGTGTAATCAACAAGTAAGTCTCTGCCTCGCGCCGATACGTTCATGAATTACCGGAACTTAAACCTTATCAGAGGGCATCGCCGATATATTAACTGTGCCCAGGTAGACGAGACATCAGTACCCTACCTGAGTCTCACCTGTGTCAACGTGGAGAGTTAATTACCTGCACTACACCTGAAACTTTACCTGTGATTATTACCATCTCATCTGTGCTCTACCTTGCCACCTTACCTCAGCCGTATGATCGCTGCCGTTCCCGCCACTAACATGAGTAGGTTTCTCGTGCGTTCAGTCCATAGTTTAAATGTCACCGAGGATATTGATCAGTGTGTTGGGTTGCAAGGGGCAGTTAGTACTCAGACGCCGCCGTCACCACTACCCTCCACGTACACTAAAGCATCACTAGTCAGTATTAACCCCTTAGTGTTGGCGTCATGTCTAATACCTGACGGAGGGGTTGAAGTTGAAGTGACTTGGCATTGGAGTCAGTTCACCCGCTGGTACCTACTCACTGACAGCATCCTCAGTGACTCATAGTGAATGGAAAGTGATACACGGGCACTCGGGATCACAATTCGCATTACTAACTCGGCAACTATCACCTCTCGCTTGTGTTGACCCTCGGCCGTGTTGGGTGCACTACAGGGATCCAGTACTCCGTGTTCCGCAAGGAGAGACTGGTGGTGGAGGTGGAGGAGCGGTATTTGTGGGAGCAGCTCACATCACCGCCACCTACTGGAGGTTTGTCTCTCCCAGCAGCCGCCATGAGCTGGTGGAACGGTTATAAACGGACCTCTCCCCTCAACAGGACGAAGGTAATTAGGAAAGAACGAGGCGGTGTGGTGTGTGTGTGGTGGCGATGTGAGGCTACGAAGGGATGGAGGACTGTGTGTGTGTGTGTGTGTGTGTGTAACCTTGTGTGTCCGTGCATCTAATGTGTTTGTTGTAGCTCATAACTGGTCTTGTCACATAACATTGGTGTACAAGCAAGTGTATTCAAGTGTAGTCAAGTGTAGTCAAGGTGATCACGAGGCTGCACCAGCGTGGTACCAGGTCCGGGTGAGCGAGATAACGTAATACCAAGGAGATGTAACTGATTTCTGAGCAACCTTAACCTAACCTAACCTAACCTAACCTAACCTTACCTTACCTTACCTTACCTTACCTTACCAGAACCTTAACCTAACCTAACCTAACCTTACCAGAACCTTAACCTAACCTAACCTTAACCTAACCTAACCTAACCTGACAACCCAACCTTAACCTAACCTAACCTAACCCAACCCAACCTAGCCTAGCCTGACCTTATTTACTCTACCGTCTAGCCTGACAAACACAGCCAAATTGACTTCTAAATAGACCGACTCGCCGCTAGTTCAACACAATGTAACGTAATTTCACGGAGTAATTTCAGTGTGAGTGATGTCGGGGCGGAGTGAGTGAGTGAGTGACGCGCCCCTCCCACTCCCACTCCCCTCCCTCCCCCTCCTGTAATGGCCAGTGGTGGTGTTGAGTTACTACAGGAGGGAGTGGAGGGAGGGAGGGGCACTGCGGTGGGTGTCACATGCCCCTCCACTCCCCCTCCACATGCCCCTCCACGGCCCCTCCACTCCTGAAAGAAGCCATGTTTTAATTAATTATATAGCTTAGCAAAACGTCAATTATTACATTCTGGAGTTATATGAGAGAGAGAGAGAGAGGAGAGAGAGAGAGAGAGAGAGAGAGAGAGAGACAGAGACAGAGACAGACAGACAGACGAGGGTGAGTGAATGTTGGTGCCAGGCTCAGTGTGGAGGGGCGGGGGGGGGGCGTGTTTGAGGTGGGATTGGGGGGGGAGGGGGGGGTCAGTAATACAATACAAGGTCAGAGGATACAACCATGCTAACCACAGGCACTTGAGAGAGAGAGAGAGAGAGAGAGAGAGAGAGAGAGAGAGAGAGAGAGAGAGAGAGAGAGAGAGCGAAAGGTCAGGGTAAGTTGGTGGTGAAGATTCTAATAGTGACTTTGGTGACCCTGGATGACCGAGGGAAAGGGGGGGAGGGGGGAGGAGAAGGGGGAGTACTTGTCTAACGGGAAGGGAGAAGGGGAAGGGGAAGGGGGAGGGAGGGGAAGGGGTGTTAAGGGAGAATGAATGAAGGTGGGAAGAGGGAGAGTATTAAAGAGAGAGAAAGAGAGAGGTGTAGACATGCTTAAGAGGAACAAAAAAGGTGAGGGAGGAGGAGGAGGAGGTTTGTGCGTGAGTAAGTATAATACAAAAGAATGAGAAGAGGAGGAGGAGGAAGAGGAGGCAAAGGGTGTATAGCGGGGGGGGGGAATAAGTATCGTGAGTAAGGGTGATAGTCGTGCGAGGGCGTGGCGGTGGGCGTGTCAGGCAGGTATGAAGGTACTTAATGAAAGGAGACAACAAGGTACAGGTCCTCAGGTACGCACACATGCTACTTAATTACACGCATTACAGGTGTGGGAAAGGGTGTTATAAGTCTGTCTGGAAGCTTTACGAGGTGTTGAAGAAGAGGAAGAGGAGGAGGAGGAGGAGGATCTAGGGGAGGGCGTCAATTTATTATGGCTGTCTGTCTGTCTGTGTGTCCGCGTGTAGGGTGGCGCCAGAATAGTGTCACGGTAACAAGTCATTTCCTTTCCGTTCAAAAGGACAATTGTACAAGATGATGCAGCGGAAAGTAACGTTGTGTGTTTAGCGGGAGAGTTACATACATACAGCACAACACAGCCTCCTTCCTTCCCTCCCTCACGCCCATGCCACACACACCCACACCCACACCCTCACCCACAGCCTCCCTCCCTCACGCCCTTACCAAACTCAGCCTTAGCCACAGCCTCCCTCCCGCCCTTACCACACCACAGTGACGTAATTCTCTCGAGGGGAAGTAACCAGTGATCGCGGTGAGACGGGAGGAAGGGAAACCGACTCCCCCGTCTCCGCCTCCTCCCACGGCTGTTTATACTGCAGTGGGTCAGTGTGTCGCGTGACCTTGAGTTCCCCAAGGTCGCTGTAGTCTTGGGCCCGCCGCCAGAAGCCTTGTGGTGACGCCCGAGGGGACACAGGTGAGGGGTGAGGATGTGGTTGTGTGTAAAGTGGAACAGCGTGACCCAAGTATTATATTGTGTTGTGTTGTGGAGGGAATTTGAGGTGGAGGTGGTTTCTCATTTATATTCTGTTCTCAAAACCTTTCACAACACACACACACACACACACACACACACACACACACACACACACACACACACACACACACACACACACAAGTAACACACACGCACAGTTAGTTTCCACACACAAAGTTAGTTAACAGTGGCGTGGCGTGGCGTGGCGTGGCGTGTGGCCCACTTTCCCTCGGCGCCCTGTGAACCACTGATACCCGCGCGTGTTGGGTCACATTTGCACTGAACCGCGACCCTCGACCCCCGACCACATAGCCACACCCTCAGCCACGCCCCCGAGCCGCTAATGGAGGTGGAGAGAGTGGTCCTATGCTAGTATGGATCGGCGCAGGACGGAGCATGCTCAGTCTGGAGGGGGATTGAGGCCTCTAGAGTTGATCCCCAGTGGTGGCGCGGGAGGTGGAGGTGGAGGAAGCAAGGCAAGGCAAGGCGAGGCGAGGTGATCCACAGCTCCACTTGTAGGATGGTGGAGAGGACATGGGTGCAGGAGTGCCGCTTAACCTCACCTCTGTTGTTTATCCAAGGGGCGTGTCCGTGTTTATCCCACTTTGGCGTAGTTTATGGCAGTGATTACAGTGAATAATGTTAAGGGCACCGCAGGGCACCACCACGCTGCCCACCTCCATTCCAAGGGCATCACTGTAACCATAAACTCAACCGGACTGACAGGATATGTGAGAAAACGTCCTACAGCCAGACTATAACTCCTACGAAGGACTCTAGTATTTGTATCCTGCCTGGAAATAAAGTGTTGGAGGAGGACAGGAGGACGGCCGGTCAAGGAGTGCTCGGGGGGGCGTTGCGATGCAGGACTAAGATCGCAAAGTCCTTCGTAGGATTTGTGAAGGATATCCCGGATCTTTTACACCATGTTTGGAAGATCCTTAGAGCCTGGTGTCCGCCGCCAAGGGTGAGAAAACTGGAATTCCTGGTGTTATGTAACGGTGTGTGCGTGTGTGTGTGTGTGTGTGTGTTCCGGGGACGTTGTCAGGAACTTAGTTTATTGTTGTTAGAACAGTGTGTCGCTAAGGACTGATTCTCTCTCTCTCTCTCTCTCTCTCTCTCTCTCTCTCTCTCTCTCTCTCTCTCTCTCTCTCTCTCTCTCTCTCTCTCTCTCTCTCTCTCATCAATCTCCATTTTCAGTAATTTGCTTTAATATTCTTTTTCATCTCTAAACCTTTCTGCTCCTCATTCTGCCTCATCACGCTTGTTACTCATTCTATTACGAGCAATATCCTCGACTAGGTATGCAGTGGCCTCCCCTCACCCCCCTTCCTTCCCCTCACCCCTTCCTTTCCCTTCACTTCATTTCACTTCCTGTATTAAGTTCCAAGGGATATGAACAAAAAAGTTTATTATCAAGTTATTAAATTTTATGAGTTTAAGCTTTCATCTTCTTCTTCCTTCTTCCCTTCATGTCTCATTCTAACTCTTACTTCACCTCCTTTCTCTTGACACATTCCTCACTCACTCACTTACTCACTCAATTATTCCTTCACTCTTTACTTCCCTCTCTCCCTTCCTCACACTTCCACCTATCCACACACTCATTTATTTTCCTCCATCTCCCTCACACACACACACACACACTCTCTCTCCCCTCACTAACTCCCTCACACTCAAGTCCCCAGTGGATTAGCAACATAACGAGGGAGTAGCTATGTACACACACACACACACACACACACACACACACACACACACACACACACACACACACACACACACACACACTGCCTCGCTCACGTGTTTTTGGTGAAGGTTGGGTAGAGGCGCAATCGAGGGTGTTAGAGAAAGAGAAAGAGAGAGAGAGAGAGTATAGATAATATAACAGCTTGGTCGTACATGTGCTTGCGATGTTTTATATCCTGTGAAACCACTTTAAGCTTTCTGATAACGTTATATTTGATTTTTTTGTTTCTATTTCAGTCGTAGCTCGTATTTTTTTTTTACTTTTTTATTTATTTATTTTTTATTATTATTATCTTTTTATTGTTATTTGTTGTGGGTTTTGATGGTCACTTGTTTGTTTGTTTGTTTGTTTTGGTGTTACGTTAAGGATTCGATGTGTAGTTTTAGTTTTTTTTTCCTCTTGTTTATAGAATTCATATCTTTAAAAAATCTCGTACACTTTCCTATCCTCGCATTGCCTCCTTCATCTTCATCTTCTTCTTCTTCTTCTTCTTCTTCTTCTTCATCATCTCCTTATATTCATCAACACACACCAATGCACACTTTCCTTTTCTTCCCTCACCACTTTCCACTTCATCGTCGCGTGGTCGTCCATTAACCATCATCACTCCCTCGTCCTTACACATACACGTCCTCCTCCACCCTCCTCGTCCTCCTCAACCCTCCCCGGACTCCCAATAAATAGCTAGACTCGGCGGTGCGTTAGATGGATAAATGCTGAGTCAGTACCACCAGTAACACCGCCTCCTCACTACTCACTATTCACTCTCCTAATCCCCCAAGGTTGACTCCCCCTAAACCCCCAAGAAGCGTCCTCATGCCAACCCCAGTACATCGTCTTGACCCCCAACCCCCTTCTCGGCACCCCCGCCCCCCCTTTTCGCTTCGGTCAAGGGTGTAAAAAGTGTGTTATCCATAAAGTTGCATTGGATGTTGTTGTGATGTTGTGTGTGTGTGTGAGAGAGAGAGAGAGAGAGAGAGAGAGAGAGAGAGAGGAGAGAGAGAGAGAGAGAGAGAGGTGGCTGTGTAACTCTACGTGCTGTGCTGTGCTGTGCTGTGTGTGTGTGTGTGCGTGTGTGCGTGCGTGTGCGCGTTGAAGGCCACCTCGTCACCTTACAATGTCTGATAAGGGAACTTATCTATATGAATCATACAAATATGTGCACCAGAATGTGTGTGTGTGTGTGTATCCGTGTGTGTGTGTGTGTGTATCCGTGTCTTATCTGTGGTGTCGATACTATTTACCTTCTATCATCAGCGTGGCGAGGGGGGGAAGGGGGAGGGGGGACACAGGGGCAAGGGGAGGGACACATGGCATGGGGGGGGAGGGCGAGGACCTTATATTCAAGGGACTGTGACGTTATGTGGTTGTATCAGTTAGTCAGTCAGTCAGTCTAGTGCTTTGTAGTGAGCGAGTAGTGAGTGAGACAGTGAGTGAAACAGTGAACTCAAATCACTCTTACACATACTCTTGGAACTACTGACGAAGGAACACCTGATTACTACTGACGAGGAAGATCTTAGTACTAGTGACGAGGAGTGGCTGAAGGAGGAGGAGGAAGAGGACAATTGTTACCAGGAAAGATGGATCACCTTAGTCAATCGAGTCCTCTTGTAACGAGGCGAAGACGTGTGTTTATACCTGGCAGTGTGGAGTCTCAGGTAAAGAGAGAGAGAGAGAGAGAGAGAGAGAGAGAGAGAGAGAGAGAGAGAGAGAGAGGGAGAGAGATTTGCACACATATCCATAACAGAAAACAAACACTTTTATGGAATTACTAAAAAAAAATTGGAGGTTATCTAGAGTGAACCCGTTTGACTCCCCCTACCTCTCTCTGTCTCTCTCTGGGTGTCTACTTGGAGGGATGATGAAAGTGCTCCTTGGGTTGAGTGTTGACGAGAAGGCGCGGCAGATGGAGGAGTAATTTTTAGCCCAGCTTCTGAAGGAGGAGGAGGAGGACAAATCGCAAAATGGCATCAACTTTCGTCCGTGTTAAATTCAATAACTTGATTCCACGTTATTTAAAGTAGAAAAAAGTGGGAGTTTGGTGGAGGTTGAAGTGGGTGAATGTAGATGATGGTGGTGGTGGTGGTGGTGGCATTACCCTTCCCCACCTGCTTATCTCCACCACCACCACCACCACCACCACCACCACCACTATAACTTTGCTCGTAACTCCCTCTTCTCTTCTTGTTCCTCGTGTCTCTCTCTTCACAAGAACATTATTCAGTTACTAGGATAAAGTATTTTTATTCATTCCTTCCCTCCCTCCCTCTGTCCATCCTCTCTTTCTCTCTCCCTCCTCTCTCTCCCTTCCCTCCCTCCATCTTGGCAGGAGCAAATAACCACAAGAGGGAGAGGGAAGAAGAGGAGGAGAAAGAGTAGGAAGAGAGAAAAGAAGGAAAGAGTAGGAAGAAAAGTAAGAGAATATACGTTTATTCTTTATTTCTTTCTTTTTTCTTTTTCTTTCCTTTTCTCTCTCTCTCTCTCTCTCTCTCTCTCTCTCTCTCTCTCTCTCTCTCTCTCTCTCTCTCTCTCTCTCTCTCTCTCTCTCTCTCCTTCTGTTTATTTAGTGAAACGTTCTCATCCTGATTTTCAACGGTGTTTTTTTGTTTGTTTATTTTCGTTTTCATCTTTCTTCTGCTTCATGTTTTCACTTTAATTATTTAATCTCATGTTTTTTATTTTCCTGACATTTATTGTTGTTGTTTTTTCTCTTCTCACTTCTTCTCTTTCTTTAAGTAATAATGTTTTCCTTGTCTTCTCCTCTTTTGTATCTTTACTTAATCTTGTTTCTTCTCTTCATTCATATCTTCTTCTTTTTCTTCTTCTATCTTTCTTCATGCCTCACGTTTATCACCTATTACTATCTCCTTATTTTATCTTATTTTCATCGACTTTCTTTTGTTTATCTTGTTGACGTTATCACAAACACCCTCAATGGTTTTTTTTTGGTATTTTTTTTTATTTATTTTATCTTGTGCGGCGTTGGAGGAGGAGGAAGAAGAAGAGGATTAGGAAGGCCGCAGGTGAATGGGGGTCACAGGCCTAATCAATACGCCAGGTGGTGGTGGTGGTGGTGGCAGGTGGTGCAGATGTGGTGGTGGTGGTGGTGGTAGTGGTGGAGGTGATTGGAGTGTCATATAGCTAACGTTAGATTATGTCATTATGTTTATAGTTACTTACGTCTATACATTCTCTCTCTCTCTCTCTCTCTCTCTCTCTCTCTCTCTCTCTCTCTCTCTCTCTCTCTCTCTCTCTCTCTCTCTCTCTCTCTCTCTCTCATTATCTACTTGTCCCAATCTAGATGTAGTACCCAATTTTCACGTCTCTTTTGTTTTCCCTCCTGTCCTGCCATGACTTCGTGCCTTGTCTTCCCTCCCTCCCTCCCTCCCTCCCTGGCACCAACGAGGACTGGCAGCGAGACCACGAGGACGCCTAGATAAGGGGGTCATTTTTAAGGGGCGTGACGGGCGGGTCTTACTACGCTGCGGGTGTCGCGTTTTATGGTGGTTTCAGCCTCGTTTTCTTTGCGTTCTTGTGGCTATATCACCCTTTAGAGAGAGAGAGAGAGAGGGAGAGGGAGAAGGAGAAGGAGAATATAGGTGTAGTTTATCGAGTCGTTTTCTTCACAAGTTATCAATTGAGATGTTGGATTGCTTGTTAAGGGGAATTGGATCGCATTGCATGACCTTTTGTTTTGTTTTGCATGACGCTGTATAGGCCTAGGTAGTGTGTGTAGGTGCGGCAGGTGATGAGCAAGCCGTCAAGGTGGTTAGGCGTGACGTGACACCATGCGGAGACTTGGTGCACTGGATCGATCACTAGATTTCCTCCGACGTCCTTTTCGTGTCCGCTGCTACGCCCGTCCCCCTGACACCCCCCCCCTCGTCCCCCCGTCCCCCCAGCACGGCACTGTTGGCACTCCCTTGGGTTGTGGCACCGGATGGCACGGGAGCACTTAGGAGGTTGAATAACACGGATGTTTGTAGATAAGAAGCCTTGACGTGTGGTGTGGAAAGGTGTGGAGGGTGGTGGTGCGTGGGAGGTGATTGTATGTAGCAAGGGAGCTCCGAGGGTGGTGCTGCGTCTGCTGGGTGAGGAATGGTGACTTGAGGGCGTGGCGGGGAGGGGGGGTGACTTGAGGGGTGTGGCGGGGAGGCCTCTGCGTCATGGACTGCGAAAACAGACCCAAACACACGTGGTAGGTTCAACGCCCTCATGTCAATTCCCTTCCCCCTTCCTCCCCATCCCCTTCCCCCTTCCCTTCCCCCAGCAGAGCCTCGCGTCCATTCCTTCTCCACCGTCATGAGATCCTCCCCCCTGTGGGTAAAGTTGGTGGAGGTCGGTACTTCCCCTCATCCCCTCCACTGTTATTCCCTCCACCTTCCTCCCACCTGACCTCCCAAGTGTTGGTGTAAGGAGGGAACAAGGGCGTGTGTGGCGGTGCGTGGCGGGTGGGTTGTGGGGGGGGAAGGCAGGCTGAGGGCATCACGTGACTCGCTGTTGTCCTTGCCTGGAGCACTGTCGCGGGACGATGCATGGAACACACACTGAAAGACGAATAATGACTGTGAGAATACTGTGTTGGTGGGGAATGTCAGCTACTTGAGGAGGGACAGGAGGGGGGTGTCGTGAGGCGGGGCGGGGCGGGGTTAGGAGTGCGGCAATGACTACACACCCATTAAGTCATCACACTCATGTAACTCAAACGTCATTACACAGTACTCTAATTATTCATAGCATTCAATTACGCGGCGGCGGTGGTGGTGGTGGTGGTGGTGGTGGTGGTGTTGTTGGTGGTGGTGATGGTGATGGTGGTTGAGTAACGTTGCGTCCTCTCCCCTTCAGATGTCGGGTGACGCTGGTGACGGCAGCCCCGGCGGCGGCGTCGAGGTTATGGACTTCCACAACCGCATCAAAAGGTTCCAGCAGCAGGACCAGCAGCTCCATCAACAGCAGGTGAGAGAGAGAGAGAGAGAGAGAGAGAGAGAGAGAGAGAGAGAGAGAGAGAGAGCGTGGATCACCTCAGCTCATTACTCCACCTAATACCGTTCCACCAGGGAGATCATTAGTGTGTGTGATGGAGTCGCCTGGGTATAGGACCCTCGCTCCCTCCCGCCTGAGGGGTGAGTGTGGCCTTTGTTAGGTGTCGTGCGTGGGCAGGCGGCAGGTGGAGGCAGACCGACCATCAGGAAGTGAAGGTAGAAGGCAGAGAACCGTTGTGTTGTGTTTGGGTTCACGCGTCAACGATCACGTGTATCTAATTCATTTAAAAGGAGGTGATGTTAGGCTCAGAATTGTAGCGAAGATGGTTTCCAGGAGACGAGGTATTGACGTAGTGGTGCAGTAACCTCGACGGGACGTTAAGAAGCACCTGAACACCTGAGACTTGCTTTCCTATTCGGCGCAACACTCCATGAATACATTCCCCTTGTGTTTGCTGCCCCGCTCAGCTAGGGTCATTCATTCCCCTGCCCCGCCCCGCCCCCAAACGAGGCACCTGCGAGGCACGCCATGGGGCCCCCGAGTGTTTGCCGACGGGCGGTGAGGGGGTGAACGGAGGGGGGGGGGAGTGGCTCATGGTTCAGTTGTGACGTCATGTTTGGCTGACTCCCGCGAGAAGAGTGAGATAAACGAGAGTTTGTGTACACACGCGCGCACACACGTACATACATGAATGGACACACACACACACACACACACACACACACACACACACACACACACCAGAGAGGACAACCAGAAGCCCCGCTGGAGGACAAATCTGCCTCCCTCATCACCCTCATTACTCACACCTGTCATCAGCCCACCTGTGTTAGCGTCACAAATGGCCTCCCACCTTCCCACGCCTCTCCCCATAAGTCCTACGGTAACCTTTGGGATCAGAGCCTTCAGCCCCTCCTCGCCCACCTCACAACCCGGAAATAGCAGCGTCGAGGTTCGGGGAGTCGAGTGTCGTGAGAAGATCTCTAGCATGACACAGTTATGGGATTTATTTTTGGTCGTCGCGGCGCCGGTGGTAAGGAAGTGTTTGTTTCTTCGCGGTAATGTCACGTCTGCCATCCTCCCTCCCTGGCGTTTCCTGAATAAAAAATAAGTCATTGGTTGTGATGTAAGTTTGGCAGTAGCGGGAAAACCTGACGAAAGGGGAAAAAAAGTTTCGACAAACTCTTACAGGAAACCACCTTGCTTCTGCCAAGACTTCATGAAGGGGATTACACTGCACTGAGACAGTAATGACGCCGCTAAGCACCATTAACACTGACACCAGAGACAGATAACCCAAACACACACACACACACACACACACACACACACACACACACACACACACACACACACACGCCGCCTCGCTCTACATCTTCCATTCTGTATCATTTGTTCACATATTTGAACAACCGCCCGTTTCGGAATCCCAGGAAGACTCGGTGCCAGACCCATAGCAGGTCCCGCCCCCTTGACCCTGAGCGACACTCCCCCTAGTTGGCGTTCCCCGAACCCTTTCTGCTAGTGCTGGGGGGGCGGGTCCCCCTCGCGGTATCCTCGCAGCAAGAAGGGTGGCGACGTAACGCGTTGCCACACTGTTCAGAAGTGTGTGTGACTCAGCGGGTGCTCCCGACCAACACTTGGCACGGAGGTGAGACTTGGGACTATGATTAGATGATGCATTTCTATATAGTTTGATTCCAAGGAACCTTAGTACTAATGGAGTAAGCTGGTGGGGTTCTCAAACATATAATGCCCATCGGGAACTTCTTAGAGACGACCAGTACACTGTAGGCCAAGAGTTTGGCAAAACCTTAGAAACATTTAGTAAACTCCTAAAAAAGATATGGATGTGCTCCAAGAAGATGAGTTACCAACGGTCGCTGGCTGGCCATCGCGGCTTACACGTTCCTGGTGCAAGCCGCGGCTGGGCGTGTAGGTGTAAGGCGCGGGGGTGCACCCTCGCGTACGTTGGCCACGTCATGCCCACCACCGCCCGCTGCCCGACGCTCGCATATATTCACCGCCCGGAGGAGGAAGGGAGTCAGTCAGTCGGTGAGGAAGGAGAGTGTTAGTGTGCCCACTCCGTAGCTCCGACATATTCTTAGACGCCAGTGTCCCAGGTGTTGGTGTGTGTGTTCGTGCGTCACCACAACGGCGTCACATTGAAGTAAGCCTTGGGTGAAGGAGCCACAAAGGTAACCACAGTGATAAAGGACTGTCAGTATTCAACCAACGTGATTGTGTTTGTGGTGTAAAGTGTACACGCTTGGCTGAGGGGAGGGAGGCCCTGGCCGATGATGGTACGCAGCCAGGTACTCATCAACACAGGATACACCACCACCACCACCACCACCACCGGCGGCGGCGGCGACGAATACTACTAATTTGAGGCAACATGACTTTTGGACAGGTGTGCACAGTGTGTGTGTGTAATTTATTCAATACATACACATGTATTATACAGTGATGTAAAAGACGCGTGTCAGGGCGGGGTCCTCGGTGGCAGCAGTAGTGGGCGGGGCGGGGCGGGGCTGCACCTCACGCCGCCAGAAAAATACTCCAGCTAAAGTTTCCAATAATGTAATGTTACAGCATTTAATGGCGGTGTCAGCCTTGTGTTTCGTCCTTATTAGCAAAGCTACCAGCCACACCTCGCGCTCACGCACGCACGCACGCACACACGTCATTTTGTTGTCCTTCCTTTCCTATTTGTCCTGGGCGACCGTGTGTCCCTCGGTGGTCCGGGTAGTGTTGGCGCGCGGGTGTTGCGCCCACGCGCCCGCACCTTGATCACAAACTCGACGTGGTAGGAGCGAGATATATGGCGGGAGGTGGTGAGGGGCGGAGGGGGGAATACTCCTCCACTCCCCCCTCCCCTCCGCCCCCACCCCCCGCCAGTGATTGGTGCAGCCCGTCCCATCCTTCATCGTGAAAGTGGCTGTGGCCGCCCACCACGCGCCTCGATGCTTAATAAACACAAACTCGGTAAAACGAGAATGATATTATATTGTTGAGCCGCTCGTCCTCCCCCGTGAAGGTGCCGCGCCCCTAGACAACCTAAGACTGATGCCCATTGACTGCATGACTCCTGCACCCTTGACCACCACCACCACCACCACCAGTGCCACCGTGCATCACTTCCCTTCATACACCATAGAAGGTCATTGGGTTCCCTTCTTGGCCTTCCTGTACGCTGTAGGTGGCAAGGCTGGGTGTTGTATTTTGTTGTAGTTGTGCCTCGTCACCTCCCCTCCCCGGTACGACCTGTCAGCTGCGAGGACAAGACGCACCGCATTTAGACCTGACAGCCTCGAATGGAAAATGGAGTGCTTCGCTGAAAATAAACCTGCAGTGAGTTACAGAGGCGATGACGCGTCTTGAAAGCTGGTGAAGAATTTACTTGGTGCTACGAACCTCCAGTACTTCTTTGGTGTTGGTTGACCAGGATGTCGCGTACACACACACACACACACACACACACACACACACACACACACACAGTCTCTTATAAACGATTCCATTCGCGTCATATTTGTTTTGTTTAGGTGTTGATGGACACAGTATACGAGGAGGGGGTTACGTCCTGCTAGATGGGGTGGGGGGTAACCAGCTGGGATGGAGGAGGGGGGGTAGGGGTGCAGCGTGCATAGTCATGATAAGCTAAGCTACCAGCGGCCTTGCTTAAAATCTTGGTAAATAGATGTAAAAAACGCTGTATCTGGCATTCTTCTGAAGGGGTCATCGGTAGGCCCGCCAGCAGCCGTTGATGTGAACCAGACGCCGGTTCTTCTCAGCTCGACACCCTTGCCTGCAGCGGGGTTAGCACTATCTTACCCCGGAGAGGAATTTAGCTGTGTGGCAGGTGGATGAACACTCAAGGTCACAGCTTGCTCATCCAGCGTCTCCCGATCCACAGTGACGGTCGTGTTTAGTGACTATTGAAGTAAAGACGATTTGAAGGTTTTTTGCTTGTGTTGGTGAGGCACGCGCGGTGTGTGTGTGTGTGTGTGTGTTTGTGTGTCACCGCGACCCAGGCATTGACTTGGCTTGAGGCTTGACAGTTTGAGGTAATTTAAGCAGAATGGGTATTATAATTTGATGTTGTAGCCTAGTTTCAGGAGTTCACGT
The DNA here is from genome assembly GCA_029783475.1 of Metacarcinus magister. Lineage (NCBI taxonomy): Eukaryota > Metazoa > Arthropoda > Malacostraca > Decapoda > Cancridae > Metacarcinus > Metacarcinus magister. The sequence goes on along the minus strand of JAPQNM010000012.1, from coordinate 5,798,997 downwards.
GTGTGTGTGTGTGTGTGTGTGTGTGTGTGCGTGCGCGCGCTCGCTTGTGACAGTTAAAGAAAAAAATATTGTATAGAAAATGTGATTCGTCAGGCATGTTATTGACCTTAGGGTGAACTTTCTATTTTTCGTTGAATGTTTATCGATGAAGTGTTTTGAAGGTGTGCAGAGTCATTTAGGTGACAGCCTTAGTCCTTGATATTCCCCTTGCTGCAGGCCTGAGGAAGTGTAGTGACCTGAGGACGGAGGTGACGGGGAGGGGAATCCTGACTGTCGTAATGAATGTAAAGGTGACGTGGAATATTAGTTAACATTCTCTTGAAGGAAACAAAGCGAGGCGGCGCCATTGTTAAGACGGAATGTAAAGGCGTGAAAGCCGTGGTGAATAGCATAGCGTGTGTGTTGATATCTGCGCGTGTCTCACCTCGCCTCACCTCACCTTGCCTTACCTTGCCTTGCCTTGCCCTCACCTCACATCGATGAGTCCCCAGAGCCAAGGTTCAGTCTCAGTGCAAATGAGGTTCAATAAAAATAAATATACTGTATTATATCGAAAATAAATATGCTAAAGTGTGTTGAGGTAAAGTAACGTGCCTGAGTGGGCGGGTGGTGGTGGTGATGGTGGTGGTGTTGTGAGTCCTGCCTTACCCTGCGCTGGGGTGTAATGGACGATGTGATAAGGCGGCGTGCTTGAGTGTGTCGATTGGTCCGAAGTGGCGATACATTAAGGTGCACTCGGCCGCTCTTAGGGCGTCCCCACACTTCCTTGTGTCGCCGAGGCGTGCGTGGGTCACGGCCGTGGGGGAGGGGCGGGCTTACGCCTACATGCGGCTACACACAAGGGTTGAATTTAGTTGTGCTCCGGTCAGTTGACGCTGCCACGCCACAGCCCGAACACCTGCCGCTCCTGGTGCTCCTGCCTGGCCGGTGCTTCCCCTCGAGTACCAGTTCTGACGCCTCCACAGTCGCTAAGTACACGACGTAACAAACTTGGCTGCTCGCCCGTCTGAGTCACACTGAGACGCCCTCTTGCGGTGTGACGCTCGTCCTCCTCAAAGAATGGTTCCCTTGCCTCTTTAGCTGGTCTGGGTGGCGGTATTGTGAGCACAAGGCTTCAGGGCGTCACTGTTTAAACAATACTGGAGGTGAAAGTTGAGCCTTGTCGTGTAACAGTTCTTCACGTCTTGAGTAGGAGGACCACAACAAAGGGTTGCATCTGCCCCCGCCGAGCTGAGCCTCCAGCTGTCAGTGCCGCTGCGAGGCGTCACACAGCCAGCGGCACGCGTACAGGAAGGTTGAAAGGGCTGCCGCTGCCATTTCGTTTTCTTTGATGATAAATCCGTTATTAATAAGTAAAGTGTTACCACCGCGCCGCTGTGCCAAGAGTTGCGTGTGTGTCGGCAGGTCGGCGCGAGGGGCTGCAGGTGCTGGCTTTGCATTGTGTTCGGTGCCGACTGTGTGCGTGTACGTGGCATTCAATAGTTTTACTCTACTTATAAAAAAAAGAAAAAAGAAAAAAAAATTAATATATACTACTCGCCCACTACTCTTCCTTAACGGGTAACTGTGACTAATTTTGCCTTAAAGTAAAGGATTTATAAACCTCACAACCTTATATTCAATGGTGGATGATCTTCCTTTAAAGTGTTGACTTGCCAAATAAATACATGTTTAGCTATATGTCAGATTAACTTTAAATATATGTTTTTATTTACAGACAACACATAAAGGCATTCAATATTCGTATACTAACTTGCTGACAGTATTTTATTCTTTCATTATGTTTTGCGTGTTAGTGAATGAACATGTTAACTAATGTGACTTTGTTTGTTTTCAGCACGTGAGCAGTAGCAGCAGAAGTAGCAGCAGCCAGTTGAAGCGGTCCCAACACTCATCACACTCCACCAGTAACCTTAGCGAGGTGAAGTCTTCCAGCAACCTCAGCGAACTCAAGTCCTCCTCCAGTATAAACAAGTCCAACCTCTCAGAACTTAAGTCTAACCTTTCGGAACTCAAGTCTAACATCAGCGAAATGACTTCTGTAAGTATGCGTGTGTGTGTGTGTGTGTGTGTGTATATAATTAGGAGTATTACGTTGTTTGGAGAGTATATTGTTTGTACGTGATAATGGCTGCTTGTGACATTATTCCAGCCGTATCCAATAGCATGTGGCAGACAATCATGAACAATAAGATAGGAATCTCGTTCTGTATGAAATGTCACTTGTTTAAGAAAGAGACAAAACATATCTTCTGTTTGGATGTAGACACTTTATGTTTTGTTTCTTCTTCTCCTGACACACAAGGACACTGGCTCTTGTATCTTGTCACTGGACACTCATTGTAGTTTTGTGATTAGTGAAACCGAAAGATTAGTGTAATGGTCATTTCACACCTACAGAGCTGAGGCACACCTGGTGTACACCACCTGTCACACTGTGCTCATGTACCTGGTATGACCTGTGAAGCTGACGTTCTTTTGTTATCTCATTACAGCAGAGCAGCAGTGTTAACTACAACCGGTCCATGTCGATGGCCAGTAACTCGGCCATGCAGCAGAGTTCCTCAGCCTCCAGCCTGCAAGGCTTCAACAAAATGAAGCCTTCAGGCTTCAACATGGGCTCCATGGACGCCCTCAATGATGCCCTCAACATGGGGTCAACCGAGCAGCTGGCACTCCCTGACGTGGAGAATGACTTTGACCTCCAGAACCTCAAGGCATCACAAGACCAACTGAGTTCCTCTCCGCTCACCTCAGGATCCACCAACGGCAGCAACCCAAAGGAACTCAAGTTCGAACAGAAGAAAGTTACTTCTTCACAAAAAACTAAGGTGAGTTACGTTGCCAGTAGTACAAAGTTAGTCTTTCCTCACACTCCCTTAACGTGATGGAGACTCAGTTCACCTTCACTGATTGTGAAGAATCAGTAAACCAAAATGTGAATGTTTTTTCTGTTCACTTGTAATGTAACCAAACACTTACATTTATTAGTTTTTGCCATTATTATCATTATCTTATTATCGGTTCACATCCAGCACACACACGCTCATTAAAACTAATGATATTGTCCAATCCAGTTTTTATCACTTTATGTTAATTAGTACTCTTAACAATATTTTCATTTTTAAAGGCCATGAACATATATTTTTTTAATAATTTGCCCTACTATAATTATACAACACATTATGCACGTTTTTGATACTGTATATAGAAGGTCACTTTACTATGCAACCATTAAATAGGTATAATACATAATAGTAAAGTAAAGTAAAGTAAAGTCCAAACTCAGATTACTACCATTAGAAACATAACCCTTCCCTTCAGACTGGTCCACACATCAGTCTGTAAAGCATTCAGTCCATTAAAATTCTAATGCACAGAGTCATGGAAGTCTGTCTAGTTTTTATCAAGTATTAGAGAAGCACAGGATCCAGTTTTGAGGATCTGTAACCTTTATAGGAGAGGAAAAGGGTTAGAGTTGGAATTTCCTTAACTTGAACTTGTCCCTCGTGTAGGTGGAGCAGACAAGAATAATGACAACAATAGTACCAGTAATAATAATAATAATAATACATGATTACAACACTATGAGAGGTTCAGACTTAAAAAAAAAAGGTCCAATACTTACTTTACAAAACATTTAATTTTACTTGAGTAGTGACAGAGTACTTGATGTTAAAAGATTAATCTATTGAATTTTAATTACAATAAGGTTATATGATCCCATTGATGCTAAAGAATTGACACTAATATTGTCCCATTTTTCACCACCAGGTTGTGACCGACAAGAACAGCTACGAGCAAGCCTCCGGACAGTCCTCAGAGTCCAGGAAGCTGCAGGCGGGTGACTTGTCCTACGCGGAGTCATCCAAGAAGGCGGAGACCAAGGCTAAGCTGGAGGTGGATGGCATTACAGCGGAGAAGGCAGCGGCAGTGTGTCATGTGAGTGTTGGATTCCCTAGTACTGCATAGGCTCTGGTCACTGTGCTTTGTATGTTGTATTTAGTCAAGCTTGCATGCTCTCCTTGTCCAATTGTTAGATCCACAACCTTTTCTAACACCCTGGCAATCCCTCCACACGACACACACACAATCATTCATCTTGATCCAAACGCAAAGTACAATGGTTCACTCAATCTTTAGTGTATGGAACTTTCCTCATCAAGTCTCCTCTAAACAGACGTCAGATATACTCAGTAAAGCATGTAGACTGTGAGGTACATTGAATAAGGTCTATAAAAGGATATGCAAGCACAGCGATGATAAAAAGGAGACATTATCAGTATCGTAAGAGTATATTGAAGTTTAGTGAATAGATATAAGAGTTGAATCCGATAAGAAACGACGAGATGAATCGAGTAAGTTATCCAGTCATTATATTTTCCCAGACATCAGATAAATAGTTCCTAGACCACCGCATGAACAGTATAGAACATTGTATCCCATGAGTGTTTTGTTTGGGTAGCACGTTCTAGACTCAGATTCTCAGGCACTCTTGATACCCAATAATACCGAAAAACTGATCAGCTTCACCAAAGATTTCATTACAAGTTGATCAATGTGGAATGAAATTGGTCGAAAAGTGTCGTAGATAGGATGTAGTTATAGTAGTAATTGTTTGAAGCACTATTTAGGGGTTTAGTTAGATCAGATGGAGGCGTGTGTATGGTATTGAAAGGTAAAAGAAATGTATCAGGATGTAACTAACCTTACTTCTGATAGTGTCTCGAAAAATTGTTCTTTTATACATTGTTTTTGAGCTAGAGCAGACTTTCCATCTATAATGAGGGAAAATACTTGATTACATGTCGCATAATTGAACCACATAATTCATAAAACAATTGTTAAACATTTCCTGTACACAAACCAACGCTCATTTGTTCTGTTCAAGCGTACGTATACCAAACTAGGTGGGCAGGTATAGTAAGGTTATATAGATTACCTTAGTGTACCTTGCCAGGCTATTTTCTATGACACACACACACGCACAGGTATCAAAGCAAGGCAGACTTAAGTAAACACGAATATACAGTATCGAGAAGGATAGTTAGTTACTCTTCTTAGTTAAATGCGGATCAGTTTAACCTAAATATCACAGTCTATGTTGGATATTTGTAGTACTGAGGTTAAGGTACGTGAGGTTGGAGTGAGTGTGCGTGTGGGTGGGTGAGGGAAGGCTGCACGTAGCTACTCGCTCACGTGCATCAGAACAGGTGGATCTTGCCTAACCCAAGGGCACGCTATGACCTACCTACCTACTCACACTTGCTCCTTTCGTTTTTACCGGGAATTTAGTTACGCTTGATGCATCACGTTATTCTATTTATTTATTTATTTATTTGTTGTGTGTGGGGGGGGGGAGTATTAAGAAAGTAGTGGATATAATGGTGAGTGTGTGTGTAGTTGTTAGGTGGGGTAGACCAGCTGTGGAGTGAGGAAGAGTGCGGTGGTGCAGTCAAGGACGCAAGCACCAGCTGGCCGCTTTAAAACAAGTATGATATCAGCCGGAACACTATTTCATCACATTAACAAACCAATATAGAACCTGTACACGCAACTTTATTTATTCCGTCATCTATATTGATACTGGACATCACTTGGGTCGATGCACCTAAGGGGAAAGATGCATGGAGGAGACGCGAGGTTTTTAGAAGCCTGAGGAAATAGCTGTCACACGTGCCCTTTTGGCTCTCAGACTGTGACCTACATCAGACAGCCTTGACGCTCCTGCTGGCTCCTTCTTCCTCACAGCAGAGCCACTCACAGTACCTGCAGCTATTATTAGACACGCCAGTATATCCTCATTATTTACACTGTACAATTGGACGGCGCCGAGACCATTAAGTTAGAATTTTATATGACGATTATAGATCAAGCGTGTCTCTTTATGTTAATTGAAGACTTTATATATAAGAATTTGATATGACGATTATAGATCTGGCGTGTCACCTTATTTTATGCTAATGGCAGACTTTATTTATTTTCTTTCATCCGTCCGGCAAGTTGTATGTTACGAGAACTTGATGCAATACTAAGAATAAACTCGTTGGTTAATTTCGTCCACAAAAATTGGTGTTGACGCCAAAACCAGTTGGACATAAGTGGGTCGCGGTGATGCCTTCACCCCCACACCGCCCGGCCAGATAGACAAATTAATAAGCTTGACTATTAACCTCAACTTGCGACACTGGGGAGGAGGAGGCAGCAGAAGCGTCATCACTCACATGAGTTAGTAGAGTTCGCCATAACTAGAGTAGGTTCAGAAGGTGGGTGGCGGGAGGAGGTGCACATGGTATACAGAGTAGGACAAGACTTACTTTGACGCAGGATAAGGATCATTGGTTAGCTGCGCACACACACACACACACACACACACACACACACACACACACACACACACACACACACACACACACACACACACACACCCTGGCCCTGCTGAGTGCTAGGGTGTTAGTACTCTTGGTTATAAAGCTGAGCCAAGCGTAGTGCTGTGTGGTGAGGTGGGATTAAGGTGCAATTTTCTAGACCTGAGAAGCGTTGAGAGTGAAATGGCGTCCCAGCGTCCCGTCACCTCGGCACCTCGGCATTGGCCCACTCACCACTATTGCCTCATTGACCTATTAAATACATTCTTTAAATCGTACACATGACACAACGGTGGTCGTTCATAGAGGCATTTCGGGATAGATCCCTGTTTATGATCCGTGGTGCATGGGCGTGGTGGGCTGCCTCTTCCGTCTTTGTCACACACACACACACACACACACACGGCCAGATAGACAGTTATTGGAGCACACAGTCTGACGTCAGTAACATACACAGGTAATAGCGGTTTTTTTTTTATCTATCTCTTTCCCCTTTCATCGTTAGTCTTTTTATATAGTGTCTATGCGTCATATAAATACGTGATTGAGGCTGCGGTACATGTGGTGGTTAAGCCTTGCTGTCACCTGGCTCCCCACACCACCACCTTTATGCCAAAAATCTGTGCTTGCTAATTTTGTCCAGCCGCAAGACCAGGTGTGGTGTCCTTGTTTTATCTGCATGTGATTAGAGGAGCAACAATATGGTCCCGTTGTGGCCTGTGATCCACGCGGGGAATCTGTCGGGTCCACTGAGTCTCCTTGGTGACGGGTGGTACTCGGCCTCGACATGACCACACACGGGTACCACCGCTGCCTCGTCCTCGTGTTTGTCCCCGCCATAGCCTCTCCATCATCCATTATGTGGTTATTCCTGCGTGTGTTGCCAACTTCCTCCACGCCGCGAGGTCAAACAGACACGATGACGTGGAAAACCTGATGGATCAGGTAATGCTGACCGGATACTTCCCGAGAGAGAGAATCTTATCAACACGCACCTCAGCAAGGCCCTTACACCACCCAGCCATAACTAATGAGGGTGGCGACGATATAATAGTGTTATCTACGCATTCATTAAATATAGAGAATCTTCTTTAATACTAAGAATTTAACTCTGAATCACTCTTAACGCCGACCACACGGTCTTGACGCGCTTTTGTTGAGGAAGTATGTTGGCACCTTGCACTGGCCCGAGGCTGAAGCGTAAATTATTACTTGTGGCCGCTGTTTGGGCAGGAGCGTGTAGGAGGCGAGGCGGAAGTGATAGGGAAGCGGTTCCTGACTCAACTTATCCCATATTGCCTGCCCTCACCCACCCGCTCACCTCCAGCACCATCGCCTCGTCTACGCCCTCGGGTTACCCTGGCCGTACACCACATGGTCCATACGGAGCGGCGTTTGGCATTTGTTAGAGCAAGGTGATGAAACTATTGTAGCGTTAGTGCAGTTTGTATTTCCTGCGATAGAGATTGCTGATGTGGTGGTGGTGGTGGAAGAGTAAGCAAGGTCAGGGAAGTGAGGGAGGAAGTCATCTCCAGGAAGTTCAAGGTCATTTGTGTACTTTCCTTGTGGGTGACCTTGTTAGCCTAACAATGACTGAATTTTATTCAGAAATATCTAACTGGCACTGACAGTCTTCCGATTACACAAACTTGTTAACTTATCAAAGCTTGGAGTGATTACATATACACCATGCGTGCGTGCCTCCAGATGAAGCTTGATACCGAAAAGAACATGTTTACTGCAGTTATAAGCGGAATGGAGTGTGCTCCGGCGGGAGAATGAAAGTGAGCTAGTGGAGATGAGATGAGTGTGGACGTGGTGCTTCACGCAACACTCACCTTTCACAGTCGAGATGAACCATGTTTACCGTGAAGAGCCAGCTGTGAGGCAAGAGAGAGGCCGATAGATGGGGATAGTCGGGGCCACTTCTGGGAGCGGGTGGGTGTGGGTTGGGGTAGGAGTGAGGGGGGGAGGCACGAGGAAGAGAGGGCTGCGCGCGTGCCCAGTCTAGTGGGAACTGTGTTCGGCGAAGCAGTGGGCACGTAAGCTCCACCAACAGGGTTCCGCCACTTACCCTTGACGCTGTGTTGGAACCTCGAGGCTTCCACTGACGGTCACGCTGGAAAAAAAATTACATCAAAGCGTCGAACTCTTCCGCTGTTGCCAATCCCTCGCTCTGCGTTGCCAAATGTGATTACTAAATCGAAGTGAATTTCTCTGAAGTCATGGCATTGGTTAGGTGTTGTTTTTGGCGAACCTGTTTTCTGGGTGAATAATGTTTGGATGCAGATCTAAAAGACACACCACCATGTTGATAGTGTGAGGAGGGGAGTGCGAGCTGTGTTTGGAGTAGAGTGTTTCCATCCCGCGAGGTGAGCCGCTGCTGCCGCCGCCGAGGTCATCACTTAGGATTACTAGAATTTGGTAACCTCAAACTTAGATTTCTTTTTGTTTTCATCGTAGTGGACTTAATTCAATTGTCTGTAAGGTGTGAGTGTCACATGTTAACCTTTGTGACAGAACCACTAGTGTAGGTGATGGTGCCAAGCCATTACTCGTACCATAACAATATCAGATGAAAATGAGCGTTTTATTAGTAAGCTTTGACAGAATAATTGTTCCATCAGAATGCAGGTGGTTAAGTAGTGAAAAATAATTGAAGAGACGCAGCGGCGCCAACACGCTCACACATTCTGAAGGTGTTACGTCAACGCTTTTATCATCGACGAGAGAGAGAAAGAGAGAGAGAGAGAGAGAGAGTGTGTTATACTATTGCAAAACCTCCACGGCTGGTAGTGGTGTCTTATGCGTAACGGACGCGAGTGACTACATCACTGCTTCAAGGAGACGTGTTGGTGGTGTGCAAACAGTGACGCAAACCAAGGAACTTAGTAAGGCAGTGACGCCGCGCAGCTTAGGTAACGCAGAGTAAGATGAGGGACGAAGGGGTAAGAACGGAAAAGAATGCCTGTCTTGTAGGATAGGAGGATCAAATTAAAGTGGTGCCGTTGAGTGTGTGTGGAGGGTGTGAGGGAAGTGGTGCTTAGTTGTGTGGTGACCTCGTGTGTGTGAGCCACTTTCAAAGGATGTGTGGGGCAGGTGTCCCAGTACCGCCTACCTAACACTGCCACACGGAAATAGATGGTCTCCCGTACGAGTGTAAACACTGTTGTGTTGTTGTGTTGTCAACTTGTAACCGATGTGTGCATCTTTTATTTGTTTATATAGCCTACTATCCCCTCGGCTGCAGGCGTTCATTATCCTTCACAGGTTTCTGAGAAACTGATAAACTTCTAAACGTGAAAGTTTGCGTGTAACTAGTAGAGTGAAGTTAAATGGAAAAATGTTACTGTGCTTTGAACCTTTGGATTTCGTAACATCACTTGAAGAAGGTGTCACTTGACACACCTGAGGCCTGAAAGCAGGGCACCAGGTGCTCGCCGGTAGTGTGTGCTACACGGGAACACACTTTGAGTGGCATGAGCAGTCCCGGTGATGCATAAACGCCGACGAGTGAGCGACAGTGTCCTAACAGGGGTGCTGCCCGCGCTGGGACTCAAGAAGAACGCCAGCAACATCAATTTCCGCGGCGGCCACCTGGCCTCCTCCTCCACAGTCACCTCCCCGCTGCCCTGGGCGGTCATAAACTTTGAGATCTTCTGGGTGTTATTGAGTCCGAACACCAAATGCGCCGACCGACTGGCCAAATCATGTGGCCGCGGGTCCTTCCAAGGCTCTGATTCCCCTCACACCTGCAACACCTGCCACGCCCTCCCAGGGGGCGAGGAACACACGTGTCAAAAGTCCCCTAAGGTCGGGACACCCGCCTGTGAAGGAGACTCTGCCAAAGACAGAGCCTTCCAGTGTGACAAGAGTGATAGTGTTGAGCACGACGCACAGACCAACGCGGCGGACGTGTTGTGTCGCCGGCACAGCGCTGACTCTCGCCGGAAACTTGGCGTCGTTTCACTCAACACAAAGAGGTGCAAGTCTGCTTCGTTGAGCAGTCAGAAGTGCAGCAATGGGGGTGGGTGCGAGAGCCAAGGTGTGGGTGGGAGGAGGTGTCGGTGCCAGGCATGCTCGGGCAGTGAGGGAGGGAGGAGCGGTTCAGGGCTGCCTCAAGCCAACTGTGGCGGCCGCTGCTGCTGCTGCTGCTGTTGCTGCTGCTGCTCCTGCTCCTCCTCCTCCTCAACTATGAATCAAGCTGAGATCATAAAGGAGGTAGGGTCCAAGGCATCATGATAAGTATTAGTGCATTATTTCAGGACCAGTGGACCAGTATTAAGGCGGTGCTGGACCAAGTGTAATTGCATGACTCGTAATGGTTTGAAGCATCGGTATACCATGTAGTGATTAGCTAGTGTAGGATGTTCCTCAAAAAAAGTTAGCATGACACAACGAGGTGAGCGTGTCATGCGATGCGTGAGTGGCGGGTGTTTGGGGGACAAGGACGGATATCGTGCTAGTGAAGGCCATTTTCCCTCAATTGATGTTTCGCAATCATGTAGCTTGTGCAATATGCATCTTGTAGTCAGATTAGATAATTATTTCACTGTATTTATAGTATACACAAACACACCACTTGGCTAGGCTTCTGAGGTCGTCTTGCATGTTTGTACGCCACATTCTCACTTTATTGCCACACAAACATTTGTCAGCTTCTGCCTTGGATGACTTTATTGTCTATTGCAGTTCTTGTATTTGTCTATGGCAACCTCTATATTCACCATGTTATGTATTTGTCTGTACTTAGATGTTTGTCTTATTAAGATGTTTATTGGTATTTAGGACTTGAATTTCTAACATATAATATGTATATATGAGTGTGTGCTTATCTTATGTGATATTTATTGTTTATGTTTGCCACTACAGGAAGCACGTCAGCTGCGTGCTGGTGACTTGGACCACCGCGAGGAGTCCCAGATCAAAGGGGCAACCATGAGGATGGCCGGCGAAGGATTCTCAGCCCATCGGTCAGCAGTGAGTGAGCAGCAGCAGCGACAGACCAAGACTCCAGCGGGTGCCATCAACCAGGAATCATCACGGCAAGCAGCCAAGTCAGGCATCACCATCAAGACCAAGGGCGTGTGCAAACAACAGTCCTCGTCCATGACTGCATCCCAGGTATGTACTGACTGCCTTCTGCTGTTTTCTGGATACATGTGATGAATCATTCATAGGTTGTATATACAGTAATGTTTTGTTGGTGGTTTTTGTACCAGTTGTAATACTCCTATGTAGCTATTATAGGTATTATTATGATGTGTGTTTTCTTCCTTTTTATTTTTTGTTCACCGTGTAATAATTGCCTTGTTTTCCAGAGTAATGTCAACATCACTGGTTTTGATGACCTCAACCTCCTCAACTCCACTTCTCAACCTGTGGATGTGCAGAACACTATCATGCGGTACTCTGGGGTGATGTACTCCTTTGTGGATCAACTCAAAAAACTAAGTGTCAATCAGTGTCTCAAAGATGCTCCTTCTCTGCTGGAAAACATTGATGACATGATAAGGAGAGCGTGGTCAGTGCCTACCTACGGCCATGAGTTGGGTTTTTCCTTATGTAATGTTTTGAGAACTAATGGTGGTATGGACCTTCTCCTTGACAACTGTCAGTCAGAAAACTCAGATTTGAAGTTTTCAAGTGCCAAGGTGTTGGAACAGTGCCTCACCACTGAAAACCGAGGTTATGTTGTTGAAAACGGTCTCCAAAATATTGTGAGTGTTGCGTGTGATTGTACGAAGAATGGCTCGTCTGTGGACAAGTCTCGAGTGGGGACTGGAATTCTGGAGCATCTCTTCAAGCACAGCGAAGGAACCTGTTCGGACATCATCAAGTTGGGAGGATTGGATGCCGTGTTGTCTGAATGTAGAAAATCCGACGTAGAGACTCTAAGACATTGTGCCGGTGCATTGGCCAACCTTTCCCTGTATGGAGGCTCAGACAACCAACAAGCCATGATCCAACGTAAAGTTCCAATGTGGCTGTTTCCTCTTGCCTTCCACTCTGATGAAAATATCAAGTACTATGCATGCCTAACCATTGCTGCCTTGGTGGCTAATAAGGAACTAGAAGCAGAAGTGTTACAATCTGGAACCTTAAACCTCGTTGAACCATTTGTGTCGCATCAGCTTCCTGATGAGTTTGCCAACTCCACGGTAGCTCACCGCCACGGCCAGAGTCAAGGCTGGCTTCAGAGGCTACTTCCAGTACTTAGAAGTAAAAGGGAAGAAGCCCGAAACTTGGCAGCTTTTCACTTTTGCATGGAAGCGGGCATCAAGAAGCGACAAGGGAATCTAGAACTCTTCCAAGAAATTGGTGCCATTGAACCCCTGAAAGACGTTGCAAGTTCTCCAAATGCAATTGCTAGTAAATATGCAGCTCAAGCACTCCGGCTCATGGGCGAGGAAGTTCCACACAAACTAAGTCAACAAGTACCTCTATGGACTCCTGAAGATGTGAAGGAATGGGTCAAGCAAATTGGGTTTTCTAATTATAGTGATAGCTTTGTCAATTCCCGAGTGGATGGAGACCTCCTACTCCAGGTTTGTGAAGAGAACTTACGGGAAGACATTGGCATTCAGAACGGCATACTGCGGCAAAGGTTCTTGAGGGAGCTCCGAAAACTAAAACTTATTACTGACTATTCTTCTTGTGACTTCACCAAACTCAATGAATTCCTGGTTGAAATCGACAAGGAGTATGCAGAGTACACCTACAAGATGCTGCGTGCTGGAGTCACCAAAGAATGGCTCAGGTAAGCAGGCAAATCTAAGATATACATGTTTACATTTTAGTTACATACACACTGACAAATTTAGGAGGGAAAAAAATTTATTATTTAACTTATACCATATATATCAAAATATTAAAAATTTTCTTTATTATTCTCTTGCAGATATCTCAGTGAAGAGCAGTTGGTTATGGAGTGTGGCATCTCAAATTCCATTCACAGACACAAACTCCGCCATAGTATATTAAGTAAGTTTTCACTAATGTTTGGTGTAGGCTTTTTGTATAAAAAAAAAGGTTTTTTGATTACTCTATGCGCATAGAAAATAATTACAGTCATAACTAAGAAACCTTTTTTCATGCAAACCAGGATATGAAAAGTTAAAGAATTGTAAGTATGTGTGAATTCACTTAAGAATATTCACAACAGAAAGGTTATGGATGGATGAAGAGTGAAAAGCATGGTCATATGTAGTTCTTTTAGTTTACAAAGCCCATCTAATTCCTCAACTAATTACTGATTCTACTTTGTGCAGATGAGACTGGTCAGCTCCAGGACACCAGCTCCCTCGACAAAACCTTAGACGTCTTCATCAGCTACAGAAGGTCAAATGGATCACACTTAGCAAGGTATGCAACATATCATATATTTTGTCAAACTCACTATGCACTTTAGCAGACATAAATATTTATGGTTGACCTTCTGACCTTCAACAAATATGTGATGAGAAACTTTCCTCTGCAGTTGAAGTTAATCATTACTTTCTCTTTTCAGTTTACTCAAGGTTGACTTGCAGCTCAGGGATTTCAGTGTATTCATTGATGTGGAAAGACTACGAGCTGGAAAGTTTGACAACAATTTGTTAAATTCCATTCGACAAGCGAAGAACTTCCTGTTGGTGCTGACACAGAATGCCCTTGACCGGTGCATTGGTGACACTGAATGCAAGGATTGGGTGCACAGGGTAAGTTGATGACGGGTTCATACTCATCTATTATTTTAAAGAATATACTCGACTCAATTTTACAGACTAATTGGAGAATCTACTTGAAAAGTCAGTTGCTTGGTATTCAGAGGCTGGACACCATTATTTTTTGTTTACTACATACAAAGACAATAAAATGCTTGATTTGGCGGAAACTTCTCACCATCCGCACTGCTTGCTCTGCCACCTAACAGACACATTTTTCTTGCAGTGGTTCTGTTAAATTGAGTCGAGTGTATAACCATTTCATCCCCGTTTCAACACCTAAAGTTACTCCGTCATAGTTAATAGAGAAGGAATTATGGAAAGACAGATGTACTTGATAAAACTTTATTTAGTTAGTCTTAAAAGACTTGCTTAGTTATGGCACAAATATTACAATCAACACCACAAACTATATTTTCAAGACAAGATGAGATATACTTACAACACTACAATATGCTCTTTACTACAATGCTTATAACCTTAATTTCTCTTATCACAGGAGATTGTCGCTGCATTGCAAGCTGGGTGTAACATTATCCCAATTATCGACAACTTCCAGTGGCCCGATCCCGAGGAATTGCCTGAGGACATGAGGGCTATATGCTCCTTCAATGGTGTGAGGTGAGTCTTATTAGAGCAGAAAGGTGCTTGTTTAACTTACCATTCCACAGTTAATTTAGATGGTATAAAAATCCACTGTACAACATTGCCACACCATTACATCTTTGCGATCCTCTTTCCACAACTAAACATGTTATACTTTCTACATCAAACCTTTCATAATAGGTAACATTTCTGTGTCTCAACTAATGTTTTTGTTGTGTTCCCTTCGCAGGTGGATCCACGAATACCACAGTGCCTGCGTAGATAAGATGGAGAGGTTCATGCGAGGTGATGACTCACTTAGTCGCTACACCAGAAGTGTGGATGGTGGTATGGCCACCCCCGGCACCCCCTCCACCCTCCCCCGTGCCCCCCCACTATACCAACGTACCACTAGTACAGAAAGTGGAGGGAAATGTTCCTCATGTTCAGACAAGGACCCCAAAGACTGACGGGGCGAACCTGCATTGGTCTTACACAGGAGGTCAGTATCTGCCGCCTCACTACAGGGCTGCGCATTATAACATGCATAAAGCAATGAAATTTGACTAAACAAAATCTGTCACTTCCTTTATCTCATCTCAAATGTAGCTAGTAGTTAATCTTCATTAGTAATTATTGTTGCTATAATTATCATTGCCATGCAACACACCTTACAATGACAATTTAAATGATAGTTACAGTTATATATATGAATCTGAAAAATCTAAATTCTTAATATTTGCTCTGCAGATTATTAGCCACCCGCAGCCCCCGCTCAGCCTCCCCCTTGAGGCGAGGTGGAAGGGCTGTGAGCCCAGCACTGCGCACCGCTGCACGTGGGATGGGGGGAAGGGGCTCCGGCGCCGGTTCTCCCTTGTTACCTCGGCCACAGCGCCGCGCACTGCCACCCTCACGCTCCCTCAGCCTGGACACTGGCCTGGACACTAATAATGCTGCTTCATCAGACCCAGACCCTGAGACTGCAACAGATGTTGTCACTTCATGTGAGCAATACCTGCAGCAGCAGCACAACCATCCAGAACAGTCACTGGTGCTGCAGAGTAAAGAGCCTCGGCCTCCCAGGCGAAGACTCAGCAGCATCCCCTGTGACAGCAGTCCAATAGCTGAGGAGGAGTGTGGGATTGACGGAGACTCGAAGAGTGACCAGCATTCATCCATCTCTCCGAGGTCCTCCCTCATATCATCTCGCCGCTCATCACTTGCTTCCACCGATGACTTGAACAGAAAGTCGTCCTTCGTGAACAAGTGCATGACGCGAGTGAGAGGCTTCATCAAGAAGTAAACACTCTTGGCAGTGGTGCCCTGGGTGGTGGTGACGGCAGTCAGCCAACCTCCTGTGGAATAATAACATTCTCATGACCAGTGCAGGGAAGCAACCATTCATATCTGGACCACAACACAATGGAGCAGCTCAGACAGAAGCTTGCCTCAGAAGTGACTGCTCTACATCCAACCAATGCAAGACAATCAGCCACTCTCACACTTGTGCTACTGTTAAGGCATGGGTTAGGCAAGCTTAGAGTGGGTACACACACCCTCCTAGCAATGGGCCGGGCAGAAAGAGGGCACAACACCCACTTGGAGTCAGGCACTGTTAATGAGGTGGTCAGTTTTCCTGCCATACAGAAGTTGCAGCTGATTATCAATTTAGAAGCATAATGTAATTAGAAGTTTCTTGATACCAAATAATATACTAAGAAGCATTTAATTATCTACTTTCTTCACAGTATTCTTTCACCATCACTCACAGGTCTCATGTTTTTTAAGTTGTGAAACATAAATCATATAGAGGCAGCAATTAAGAATTCAGCCAACGGTTATTATTATTAATTTTTTTTTTTTTACTGAGGCTTCTAGATACTGTAAATATATCACATAAATTAAACTTATTTAATCAGGCTACATCATACCTGATGAGGTTGTATTTTATATTTATCTGTACATATTGAACTTTTACTTCAACATGAGACCAATGCATCACACTTCACACTATTCAGAAACTTCTTCTCTTCACTAAAAGTTCTGGAACACCAAGAAAATAGTGTTAAGACATAGATGTTCCATGCAAAGTTCCAAAGAGTTTGTTCATGTACAGAGCAGACTATTCCTTCCTTCCCTTGTGAATCTTTTAGTCATTGTACTGATGAAAGGTGATGTTAATATTAGAGAATCATTATACTGAACACATCGTCATGGATTCGTCACGTCAAAGTGACAGGTTTACCATTGTACATAAAATCCGGCAACTAACGTGTAAGTTTGAGATTTATTATTTTTACATGCAGTAGTCTAAAGCTTAAATAAATACTATTTAAGTTATAAACTGTCTTATGATATCCCTTCGATATATGGTGTATGGTTACCTAGTTCGGGGTGATTATTGAATCTATGACCTGCCGAGAATATGGAAGCAGGTATTCCACATCAGAAAGTAAATTGCTATGTCTTCTCCTTACTTGTGTCAGTGGTTCAAGGTTGGAAGCAGCAGCTCAGCCAAGGTAACAGTGGTAAGCTGGTGTTCAATTCTCTTGTTGTGGTGCGGCTTCATCTGGGGAAGGAAAATAGTTACCAAGTGGATTAAAGTCTCAAAAATAAAAAAAACCTTTGATGCCATCCTTCTAAAAATAATTATACCATCAAAAGAGAAGAAGGATTTCACAGCACTCGATAGGAAAGAAACACTGTAAAAACATCTCTCACCAGTAAAGCTTCCCAGTTAAATTTTCCTTTGGCGAAGATGACGCCTCCGTTGCTGACTTGTAAACCATAATGCAATGCGGCCTCGGCAAGGTCATCCGTGGTGTTGAATAGCAGCGTCTTGGACATTTCCTCCACACTATAGAACTGCTTCTTACAGCTGTGAGACTGATTTATAATGGCTAGAGATTTCCTGCAAAGGCAATCATTATTTTTTTTATCTCCCTTCGTCATACAATAAACACATTAGGAATACAATTATTAGTATGAAACTACAAATTCATAAAAATAATCATTTACAAATCAATTAACTTAACCTTCTGTACTAGATTACCTTTGTATGACAGTGAGGCGGTGATGGAAAGCACATTGACACAGAGGCGGCAGCAACGTGGACAGCTTTAGGACTCTGTAGTAGTTTCTGGTGAGCCAAGCAATGTTCATCTTCAATGTGACACTCACTAACTTAGAACACCTGAGGAAAAAAGAAAGATGATGATAATAATAATCTGAGAAAATGGTTATGCTATTACAACCACCAACCTTAAAGAAACAGTACTTACCTTATCTTTTGTGGAAGCCTCAGGACATTCATGATTGCCTCTTCATTCCCTAAATTGACTAGTAAATACAAGGCTGCACTCTCTTCCTGAAGGTTACTGCAGGTAATAATGTCTCCATCATTACTCTCTTTGTTTTTCCTTTCTGATGGCAAAACTTTTTCCTTTTCCTGAGGGTTATCTAGCTTAGCAGATTCTCTTTCTGTACTATTACCATCATGATTCACACTCTTGTTTTCTTCTTCTTCTTCCAAACTTGAAGTAAATTCTTCCACACCTGATGCGCTTTTTTCACTTGCTTTAGAATCTTCCACAATTTTGGTTTCCGTTCCTTCTTCATCCTCTTCATCGTCACTGTCCTCCTCCTCTTCACTTTCTTCATCCTGGCTGGCAAAGGATGTGTACTCCTCAAGATCTGTCCCGTCTAATGCTGGAGTAGTATTTCCTGAGTCTAATTCTTGGTAGAGAGACATGACGAGGGATAACGTCTCAATGAGCTGCTTCATATTAAGGAAAGGATCAAAGTCTTTCAACTCATGTTCACAAGTTCTGCAGAGGAAGGTGAAAAAACACATCGTTACTATCATAACTTGAATACGTAGAATGCAACTTTCATGTTCTTTATAACAGCAATACTTGTTTTGATCGTAATATGTTCTCAGAAGAAAACTATGAAAATGAATCAGAATTACCGATAATGAGCATATACATAGAATCTAACAGCTCCTTGGTAGATCTGTAGCGCCATGTTGTTCCTCACTCCCTGAACACACAAGTCCTGCCGGATGGCCAGCAGTCGGTCATTCACAAACTGGTACACTAACGCCCATGGTATGTCATTCCGGCAACACACACTGGAAGCAAGGAAATCAACGTCAATATTTAGTGCATCATATTACACAGACTGTCTTCCTGCACATACAAGATCACACAAGAGAAATTTGAAGCATAATAATAAGAACAAAATTCCTTTCTGTTTCTGTCTTGTCTCTTGTCTCGCAGGATAGTGTAATTTTTTTTTTTACTTGCAACAACACATATTCTAAAACTTTACATTCTACAGAAAACACCAACATGGAAACAGCATTTTTTTTTTTCTTTTTTGCATTAAAAGGGTACTGGCCAAGGGACAACAAAAATACATTAAAAAAAAATCCCACTTGTCGCCAGACCCTGTAAAGAAGGCAGTAGAAGATATAGAAATAAAAATAGAAAAATAGAAATAGAAAGTTATCACCAAACCAAAGCTAATCCCAAAGTTAATTATACCAACTTTTATGTTAATCAATTATTCTGATTCAAAAACTTACTTCGTCAATAAATATTTGAGTGTCTTCATAAGGACAGGTACAGGCCGGACATCCGAGGCCTTCACCTGGTGTCCTGCGGCTGAGCGGGAGAACATTTTCACCATGGCCCGGGCTTGAGGGTAGTCCAGCCGCCGCCCGTTGGAATCAATTGCCATTTCCAAAGGGTGGATCATCTTCTCTCTTTGTCGTCTGTTAAACATTAATTATTAAGCTGAAAACATTGCGACAAACTGCAAAAGGGTTATTGCTATTTTCTGGGGTCTGCATGCATTGAAAAAAAGAAAAAATAATAATACATAAGCCAAAATCTAAGATGTCCATAACATAAATACTGAGAAAAATATTGAAAATTTAAGAAATATTGTGAATTTTAGTAGCTGAACATATTTTTTGCTAACATTCCAGCAGAAGTTAACTAAATTCATCTTTCTTCACTACAGTACACATCTGAGGCTGATACATAACCAAAGCTCCCAACCATTATACTATCTCTAGTTCTTTCTTTTTTTTCTCTCTCTTATTCTACGGTAGAACACATGTGTACTTACAGCCGCACCTCTTCATTAGGACACATCCCCATGCATATCCCAGCCAGGTGTTCATGTTTGTCCTTACTTCCATCCTGCCCAGCCATCACCTGAAACAAAGCAACACACAACACAATAAATAATAACTTTAACATATACAAAACAACGAGTACAAACCCCTAGCATTCCTATAATAGTAATTCCACTTTACCTGAAACACACAACACACAACACACAATAAATAATTTTAACAACATACAAAACTACGAGTACATAATAACATTCCTATAATACAATAGTAATTCCACTTTGCCTTGAACAGATTCCACATTCAATCAGTCTGTATTAATCTACCTTTTCACACAAGTAGTATAATAAAAGTAAGGTAGTATGGAGATAACATTAGCGTGTTCTCCCGCGGTTAATACTTACATGTCAGATAGAATTAAGGTTGCAGAACATCATGCAATATATATCAACTTCCGGAAACTTGTTAAAGCAAAAAAAAAAAAAAAAAAAAAAAAAAATTAATAAGTTAAATTTATCTCCATATTATCCTAAAAGTATAATAAAGTCACCTGCACCAGCACATAGTGTAACTTTATTGACCCTATTGGGAGCAAACATGCGTTCTTTCCTCTGGGTCAATTATGTTTTAAGGAGTCGAGAGCTTTAGGGTTGGGGCTCCGGAAGTATAGGACATGTCATGAATGGGAGTAGTAGTGTTAGCTAGGATTCTCAGGCAGGGTCACTTCACAGCTGCCTTCCCGTGGAAGCAGTCATATACCGGTATTTTAGTCGATTTTTGTCGATTCGCCAGCCTGTCAGCCTTTCAGCCCACCATAACACACTCACACCACAACACACTCACCTTCATCTATATCCTTGTAGGGCACCATGTCCTAACACTTCTTTTACTGTACCTAACACACAATAATTAACACTCTTGGATGTAAACAAATAATTACGGTGTTTTTTTCTCATTTTTCCATTGTTTTTTCCGTTTTTCTTTTTTCTATGGCTTATTTAGGGTTTACTTCCTGTCTGAATAATTTTTATATATTCTATTCTATGGTTTATATTGGTTTAATTTCATTATTATTGCTTTATTCTATTTTTTGATTTTATGATTGACCTTAGAAATAAACATTTTTCATGAAATAAATACGAATCAAATATAACAAATGTTTATGTAGGGACCAGTTAGGTATTTCAGACGATTTTTTAAAGTATATATAATTGCTTTCCTGTGTATAATAATAATCTCAATTTTGGTTAAATATATACGTGATCCAGCAGTCAACGCACGGCCACCGGCCACCACCTAGCATTACACCTTCCCTGGGCCTGCCAACCCCTGCCGCCCTTCCCTACAGGTACTACAGGGTCACACTCACCTTTCCTGCCACACCCCTGCCACGTAAAGCTGAACATAATACTTTAAACACCATTATTATTATGGTGTTAAATACGGGTGACTGTCACGGCGGTAAGGAAGGATGGGTATTGTGTTATTTTGTGGTATATAAATATATAATTGTTAATACCTCTTCTCAGTTTTTGTTGCTCCCTCGAAAAGTGCAGTGCTTTAATTTTTATTACTTACTAAAAAATAATAATAATGACATTCAATTTCGGAGCAGGCCTATAGAATTAACAGCGGACATTAGGAAAGTAGATTCTAGTTAGAGTACCAGTGACTTTTAACTTGTACTGGTGACGCAATTGGTGATACGTTTTAATACTAGTAGTGTTAGTTCTATACCAGTGGTCACAAGGGGATAGATAGTACCAGTGAAAACCTGTCAAATGCCAAAGAGTTACCTGGTAATATTTATGAACCAGTGATTAGTCAATAAAGTTACGCCCATTACAATAGAACCACGTTAGCATCACATTGGATCTAGTTAGTTCGTTAATAAAACCAATAAAGCACCACACTTACCTTAATATAATTGCCTTCACACGTTATATTAGTAGACTGACTGCCTATTGCACTTGTCTGGTGCTTTCCTTAACACTTGATGGTCCTCTAATCATCTCATTTTTGTGTTATATGAAGTTAAATGACACAAACACACCAGAAATAAACATAAACACACTATATACAGTCTAGAGATAAACACACGATGACCTTGAACTTAAGATAAAAAAAACATAGGTTAGGTTACACATTTAATACACTTAGCAGATATATAAAAATATACATAATACTCCATTTCCATAATAGTAAAAAATACACGTGTGAATTAAAGTTTAAGTTACACATTTAATACTCGAAATACTTAAACCGCAAGGAATCATACATAAATAATTCCTCAGAAACATTTAACTAATACAATACTCATTTATTCACCAGAGTATTATTTATTTCAAGTATTCTAGTAGTAATTAAAACTCCTAAATAACAGAAAAATAGAGGAACAAGGATAAAACATGGAGATAATACAACAATACTACACTAGTGAGCTATGGCACCTTTTTGTTTTGTTTACGTTGAGGTGACACGAGGCAAAGGCACCTGTCTGTCACACCTGTCACACCTGTACCGCTGCTCAGGTACCAGCCATGACCTAAAACACAGGTCAAGACAGGTCATTGTTACTAAATCTACACATGGCTCAAGGGAAAGGGCATCAGGTAAGAGGAAAGTCAGGTCAGGTGTAACTTTATCATTGCTTCCTTGCTATTTCCTTGTCACTCCTCCCTTATGTGATGCAGTGATCGGCTTGTGATTTAAAGGCTTAATGTTGCAGGTTCGATCCAGACTCACGGCAGCTTCTTGGTGAGAGGGGCAGCCATCTCTCGTGATCCCTAGCATAACTATATTGTGTATTAATGCCTTGTTCGGAGGGACAAATTCCCACACTGTCTTGTCCATTCGTAATATTACTTCCTACCACATCACACCTCACCCCCTATGATGTAACTTTGTGTGTGATTGTGTAGTGTTGTTGTAGGTGTAATTAAGTATTATTATTACAGGTGTGAAGAGGTAGGTGAGAGGTGAGGTGTGAGCAGCCATGGTGACTCTGCTGGGAGACGCACACTTCTGGACGCTGCGTGACGATGTGGTTATTAAGGATGCAGACATGGGGGCCTTCAGGTGGGTACGGACGAGAGAGAGAGAGAGAGAGAGACCCCCCCCCTTATTGTCCAAACTACATGCTCTGTCCTTAACATGAGTAAATGTTAAGATAAGTAAATGCAACCAAGTAAATACAATCAAACAGTGATAAGGATGGATGTTCAATCAGTACTAGACTCAATTTATTTTTTCTACATTAAAAGGCTCTTACTACAAAGCATTCTCAACATATTTAAGCAAAATAATACAGCTTCCTACCTTGAACACTTGCATGCATTGATAATAATAATGAAGTAAATTAAGCATGTACTTAAAACTAGGAATTAATTCATAGATACTTAAAATTGGGACTTAATTCATAGATACCAGGACAAGAACACAGTGAGTAAGGAGCGGGTCTACTACGATGACAAGAGGGAGTACCTGGAGGCTCGGGGTGTGATGGTCACTCCTAAGAATAGCCGACCCATCAGATTAAGAGACTCGCTGAAAGAATTCGAGGTGAGTGTTATAAAGGAAAATTCAAACACCATATACCATCTTTTTATAACTATCATCATCATAGACATTATTATGAAGAAAACATATGAAGCACTCAATGTTCTTCCCTCCTTTTTGTGTATATTTAAAAGCACTTCTAAGTATGATTACAAGGAACCATGTTGAGTACGTAATGTTTGTTCACCCGTAGGAGTTGTTGGCCAAGGAGCGGGTGGTTTGGGAGGCTTGGAAGTCCCCTAATACTTACCAGCTGATCTTTGCCTCGGGTATCATCTCAACGCTCACTGTTAATAGCCAGACGGGTGACCTTACAAGGGTAGCCTTTGATAAGTTCCTGGTGGGGAAGCTTCTCTCCGAACACTTGGCGGATGGTGAGTTTCCTCAGGGTTTTTTTTGAGGTGGAAAGGATGACACTACAGATGATATATTAGTATGTATAAGAATCACTTGATAGAATAATCTAATGAATGATTATCTGAATGCATTGCTGTATGAGGAAAGAAGTTTGGACATTAATAACTTCCTTCTTACAGTTGTCATTACTCGGAACCACATTCTGTTCTCCTACAATGAATGCCGACTCACTGTTCTGCATCTGACCCGCCCACCACCCGAGGGTCAGGTCATCGAGAGGCTGTCAGCACTTGACCCCAAACTGCACACCTGTGAAGTGGCAGGACCCTCAGGACGCCGCTTTGAACGCCGGCTGTCTGCCAACCTCTCAGGCGACATGGTGAGTGCTGGTGGACAGGAGGGTGCTGGGAGGAGGAGAAGAGGGAGGGCTTCACACTTAATAATCTTTTCTATCTACCTTTACCACCATCAACACCACTCTCCACCCTCGCCTTCAGGTTGTGGTGTGGTGGCAGACCAGTGATGATGAGGTGTACCCTTGGAGTCCCCTCGCCAAGGACCGGGACCGTGCCAACATCCTGGTGTACAGCCTGCGTGGCACTACACTCACCCTGGTGTGTTACTGCCGCACCGAGATGGCACCGCTCAGTGTGTCGTTCAGTCGCCTGCAGCCCAGTGTGTTGCTGACGGTGGAGCAAGGCTTTGGCAGGAAGGGTGGTGTCACTGTACTCAGCTGTGTGTATGAGGTGAGGATTGGGGGCTCCATTGTATGTACATGTATATATTTGCTATTGGCGTGCTGCCCTTTATGTTCCAGTATGTATATGTGTGTTAAGTGAATGTGTTGTTTGTCTGAGAACTGTATGTGTGTATTGAGGTTTGAGTGTGAGAACCCCATGTGTTTGTGTTGCAGGTTGAGCGCGGTGCTTTGCATCGTGTAGGTGTGAGTAGTGTTCCCCTCGAGGCCCCTCTCACAGCCCACGGCCACACCCCGGCTGAGGACCGGCTGCTGCTGGCCTGTAACAATGGTGTGTTGGCGCTGCATGGGGAGACCCGTGGCACCACTCACCTCACCAAGGCCGGCCTCATCCCTGCATCCTTGGCCTGGCTGGACACTGGCACACTGGTGGCTGCAGCCAATGAACGAGGTCAGCTGCAGTGTTTTGACCTGGCTCTCTCACTGGTACGGCTGCAACTCACAGCTGAAGACCCTGCCCCCCAGCGTGTGTTGGACCTCTCAGAGCACCTCAGCCACAGGCCCAGCCTAGCGCGACTCAGCTGGGCTCCTGGCCGACCACCCGGTGACCCTGAGGCTGGGCCCTACCTGCTGCTGCTGCACTATGCCCGAGGACCACTAGCGTGCATCAGGGTGGACGGTGGTGCTGATGGGTGGGGAAGCCTCTCAGCCTTGGCGCTGGCCAGCCAATATGTCAAACATAGACAGTTGGATGAAGCTGTCAACTTGCTGGTGTCCCTCAGCTGGGAACAGGAAGGACCAGCAGCCATGAAGTGCCTAGCAACCGTGGCAAACCATCTACTGCGGTGTCCCCTCAACCCCACCCGCTTAGCCCAGATGGAGGCTGCCTTGGCCACTTTTCATGTGCCACTACAACCACTCAGCCCGGCCGTGGAAGAAGAGTTTGGTCCAGCTGTCCGTGCACTCACCAGGCGATTCTTCTTTAAAGTGTTAAGGTGAGACACAGCCATCCTTAAGACAGTCTATGTTTTTGGAACATATAGAAGCTCCCTCTTCTATTTATTTTCCTTACTCTAGTATTGTATTCTTATCTTCTTTCAGTTCATTATATTATTTCAAAGTTCATCCTGCTATTGTCTGTTCTTCACTCTCCTTGCCTCTTCTTTCCTTGCCTCCCTCAACACATACAAAATCTATTCTTCCCTTCCCACCCAAAGGTCAGGCCGGGTGGAGAAGGCCTACCGCCTCGCCCTTGACCTCAGAGACTACGACTGCTTCATGTCCGTGCGCACAGTGGCTCAGCGCCGGGGTGAGGCACAGCTTGCAGCAGCAGCACTCGAGAACGCACGCCGACTTGAGTCTTCGTGTGGATCAAGTGCTTCCTGCAACTCCCTCTTATATGGTGGATCTGAACGAAACACTTCTGAGTCCTGTGGAGATTCTTGCTCCACCTGCTTCTCAGGGAGTGCCTCGGAGGGGGAGGAAGAAACTGGTAAGGAATGAATATGAAGAGATAGATGAAGAGGAATTTAAATTATGTTATAGTATAAGAATAAGGGAAAAAAACTAAAACAAATAATGATGGAATAACAGTAAATGGGGAATGAAGAAGAGCTTAGGAGAGAATGAAGAGTAAAGAGTCAATGATTATAAAAAGGAAAGCAAACTAATAATGGTGAATAGATATAATTAAAGGAAGGAGATCATATTAAAAAGAGATGCACAGATAGATAGACAGAAGAGAGATAGAGAAACACTACTGAGAGGAGAGTTTATAATGCATGTGTTTGTTTCAGGTGAGGAGAGAGTGGGTGTCCAAGCCGAAGTGGCAGGTAACAGGACCACCACACAACCCACCCAACCCACCCACCCGACCCACCCACTACCTCACCTAGTAAGAATGTGGCTATTACTTGCAACACTTAACTTGTCTTTATTTAATTATTTAACCACACGTGAAGGAAGATGTATAATCACACTCACTTCTGTACTCTTTATTTGTCTGGAAATCTTACAAACATACAAAAAACACTTAAAAGATATATTGAACATTGTAATTTTTATGCATACTAAAGTGTACATAATACCAAAACTTCTACCTGTTTGTTAATTACCTTCAGAACTATGATTAAGCTTTACACTTAATATGAAACTCAACATTTTAAAGACTGTTATTGGTATGAGTTATAGTAATTTATTTTATTTTTTATCGTTTAAATATTATCTCTCCATTCCAGACAGAAAGGCTAAGGCATGTGAGTGTTGGGAGTGGCTTCACCCCAACACCAACACACCAGTTACCTCAAGCATCACCAGACCTTCCCTCCAGCACCCTCACCACCCCTCACACCTCCTCCCACATGCCTCACGCCATCACCTCGCAGGATGGCACCATCACCATCAACATAAGACAACCAGACAGAACCTCTCTACGGCCCAGCACGCAGCATACTAGCGTCACACCATCCCGACCACATCCTCCGCCTACTTACACATCCCGCACACACCATGTTAGAGGAGGAAGTGGTGCGAGGGATCCTAGGAGTGTGAGGGAAGTGTTCTACTCGTCTGATCCCAATGAAGAGTTTGTGGACTCGGAAAGGGTGTCAGTTTTCATGGACAAGAAGGATCTGAAGAAGAATTATGAGAGAGCTGTGTACCATGGTGGGTAAAGAATTGAAACATAAGTGATGGACCTCTCATGTGTGCAAGATTTTGTTGTATTAAACCTCAACTAATTTAACCTTTCAACTTAGTACATATATGCTCCAAATCTTTTTTTCCTTGTCTTTTCTTTGTAGCTATTTTGCCTTTATTTTTCAGATCATAAATATGTTCTTTTTGCCTTTCCTTTTCTTTTATGTTTACCAGTAGTCCATCAGTCTTTTGTTTTGATATTTTGTTTAATTTTTCAATCGCCAATACAGGTAATGATGGCTACTTCTGGGAGCCAAGGTACTGTATGTGTTGTCAGTTTGGGTTCCATAGACTGAGTACAAGTTGTTTAGGGACATTTAAGTTCTGAAAACGCTCACTCCTTACTTGATTCTCTCACCGAACAGATGTACTTTTCCAATACAAAGCTGTGTTGTGTTTGAGCTGTTTTCTCACTTAATGCCAGACTGAACTAGTACATAGCAGTAACATGGATAGTGCCTTTTGTCTTGTAATATCCACCTCTTGTCCCGTGTACTTAGTGAGCCTAGGGGTCTGGGTGGCTCTGTGGTACAATGCTCGGCTCGTGACCTAAGGATGTGAGTTTGATTCTGGCTCATGGCAGCTTCTTGGTGAGAGAGGCAGTGCTCTTTACTTTAAGTTTGTGGCTCTAGGGTACTGAGGGGTTGTCTGTGCATGGACCTGTTGGCAGAATTTGTTGATGAAAGGAAATAGTGTGTATGTTTGAGTGAGATGATGTACAGTATGCATCTGATTGTGCTTTGTGTGATAGATGACAACACAAATGCCTGATGTAGGAACAGTGAATGTCCTTGCTTGAGGTGCCGTAGTTAGGATGCATCAATTTTTGGTGGAATTTATGTATAATTTTTAGAAGAGATACACATTCTCATGCCTTAATTTCTAATGACTTTATCAAACATTACCCTTTTATATATTATTCATACAAAAAAATATCTAGAAACAAGATACAACAAAGGGAAAATAACCACTATTGTGTTCAAATTGATTAGGTCAAGTACACACACTTTTTGTTATCTTAAACTAGTGGTTTTCAAACTGTTAGATATGAGAACACACTAGAAACATTCTTTCATTTTCATGTCACACTTTCTTAAGTTAACTAAACTCCATTTCATTCCCCTTCAAGGTTACTAAATCTAAACTAAATTAATTATAAAAATACCAGAAGCCTCACCAATCAAACAGAACTATTTACACACATAAGAACCATTGTATACATCTACATTGTTTTCTTTTCTAACCGTTAGCTATGTTTCTCGTCCTCAGAAGTGTCCACAGAGGAGGAGGACGGCGGGACAGTGAAGGTGGTGCACTTTGGCGTGGTGTGAGGCCGCTGCAAGGCACTGCACGAGGAGCCAACACTCACAACAACACAACACAACAGTTTGATGCATGGCCACAGTGAGTTAGTTACCTGTTGATGCTATTCTTCATATCTTTGTCATGTTTTTTTACACATGGAGGTTAAAGAAGTGGCAATAGATAGTATGATTCATTGTTAAGTATTGTATTTTATTTATGAATCTGTAGGAGAAATCAACATATTATAACAGCTATCTTGTGCCATTCCCATAGATCAGCATTTCTTAACCTTTTTCCAAACCCCTTAAGTTTTTAATTGCTCAGCACTACCTTAAATTTAGTTGCATTGATTAAGATTTTCTACAAGACTATGAATTTGATAGAAAAGATTGATAATTCATTCTCCAAAATAAGTATAACATTACATCTACCATTAATAAGCAAAACCAATCAGAGAAATGATAATGGAGTGTAGAGTGACCGTAATACACTGAACTCATTCTAGTTCATGTATTGCTCAATTGTCTTAATATATTGCATTGCCCATTCCTAGCAACCCTTTAGATATATTACAACACCCCAGGTTAAGAAATGCTGTTGTAGATTACTTCATGTGTAGTATTGAGTTTTCACTTCATATGCAATGCCTGGAAACATGCATACTGAAACCTTACTCAACTGAAGGAACACTCATGACAGTTATGGATCCTGATGTAATAAGTGCCAAAGAGAAAAGTTAATTATGTGGAGTGCCAAGTGTAAACAATGAGTAACCTCTTCATGTTTTTGTGTAATACCAATAATTGCTTTTATATGAATGACAAGGGAAGTTTCCATCGACTCCCTCTTCTGAACTGCTTTCCTTCTTACTTGGTGGTGGTGGTGTTGGCTTGGCAGGCATCTCCTCATCATCACTAGAATCATCACAGTCTTCAGAGCTTGATTCTTGAGCTGGCTTAGCTTTCTGTGGTGCTTTAGTGGCCTTTGGTGCTGGCTTGGCTAGTGCTTCTTCCTCCTCATCAGAGCTATCAGTCTCCTAGATATTAAGTAAATCGTGAATGACAACTCATAACGCAAGCCTCATGGTGAAAGGGGGGAGAAGAGGAGGGAGTCAATGGAAAATTCCCATGTTTTAACCCAACGGACTGGTTGTTTCCCTTGTCATTGATATAAAGGCAATTATTGGTATTACATTCGTATGTGACAAAACGAGATCATTGTTTGAGGGAGGTATGATAAGACAATAATGTGTGTTGTGCATTGTTGATTAGGTGGTGAAGTGAGGTTGTATTTACCAATGATAATTCACCTTGTGCTCCTATATCAACCAGTGACAGGGTGTGACAAAAAGGATTGAGGCAAACATATTAAGACTTAGTCAACAAAGAATCAGTTTGTGCCAAAAGAAAGATACATAAGGTATACAAATACATGTTCATCAAAATTTATATAGCAGTTCTTCATAAATAATAAAATATCATATAGGTAAGTGATAGAACCACCAAGCACACTTCACCTTCAAACTATGCTTCTTGCCATCACATGCCTTCTGGATACATTACTATAGTTAAAAAAAGATAAAACAAATAATTCCCCCACGCTAGGTAGCTATAGACCATATTGTTCTGTTAGGGTTAACGAGTGTGCTGCCCCTCTCACCAAGAAGCTGCCATAAAGCCATGAGCCAAGCCACCCGGCCCCCTGCTGTTGTTTAAGGATACCTAATTGGGGTTCTCAGTTGACCTTGGAAGTATCTTATCTGCTAATCTATTATGTATTACTTAACTTCACCTCAGGAAAGACTACTAGAGTCACAGGAACCCCAGATGTTACACTTCACACGAGAACTTTCACAATCACCAGATTATGTTCGTTCACCTCACAAGTAGGGCAGAAAATAAGTGGAATGATGTAAGCAATCAGGTAATGAGTGTGCATAAAATAGAGAGATACAAACGTATGAAGAATGGTTGAATACATTTATAGATGAGAATGAGATATGCTTTTATTTATTCATTTATTTATTTTATTTTTTTCCCAGCTGCCATATTTATGCCAACTAGCCTTTAGCAGATTCCTTAAGTTCTTGTGATATATCTTTGAATAAGCAAAGACACCTCAAGAGAGACACTAATGCAGGAAATGTGTTGTTTAGGGATAGATAGAGTAACATAAATTTGTGGAGCATTGGATGTGGGGAGATGAATACTAAAAGAGTAGATGAAGCTGAGATATGACTAGGAGAACACTGTAATGTTTGTGAGAAGCCTAGATCTCCCTTTGGTCAAGTTCAACATTTTTAGGGTTTTGAAGCTATGCAGAAACCAGTCTCCCTCTGTCTTCCACTCCTCTACAATGGGAGAGACACAGCACACAGTAGTACAATGTTTCACCTCATGGTAGTTAGCATTGATTAGTAA
The DNA here is from genome assembly GCA_029783475.1 of Metacarcinus magister. NCBI lineage: Eukaryota > Metazoa > Arthropoda > Malacostraca > Decapoda > Cancridae > Metacarcinus > Metacarcinus magister. The sequence goes on along the minus strand of JAPQNM010000012.1, from coordinate 5,768,161 downwards.
TAGTGCAATACTTTCTGGATTAACCATAACAGGGTATATTTTGTAAATGCTGTATTTTGTTGTAAGTGGATTTGAATGAGCGTAGTTTAATAGTGTTTCTTTGATGAATAAAGTAGAAAAGAGATACGTAGTGTAATACTTGCTTTCGGTAGTCTGTTGTTACAGGGGCAGAGGTGTTTGTGTAAGCTCACTAGTTACCTGACTTGTTATTCTTCCATTTAATGATATATCTTTATGTAGTCTTTGTCAATCTTCTCTACATAGATTTACTACACTTGATATTAATTGTTATTCTGTTTACTCTTGTCTATCTCACCTTTGTTACTCTGTTTATAGATTTACATTAAGTCTTTGACAGTTCATGAATATATTGTACATATATGCATGAAGTGTCAAAGCCTTCATTAGTGTGTCCATAGATGTACTATATTGATTCTAATCTACCATTCCGTCCATAGTAAGTAATATTATGTATCTCAAGCCTTTGGTAATCAAGCCTTAATGTATTTTTGCACATATTTGTACTTTTATAATTTGAAATGGATATAAAGTATACAAAGTTTACAACTTGAAACTCGTGTATTACATAATGCCTGTGAAGAATTCCAATGGAAGTTGAATTGAGCGGAAAAGAATACAAGAAAAGAAATTGAGCAGTGAAAATTTATTATAGTTCAAAATATACAATTAACAAATATCATGATTGTATTGGATATGAGTGAGTTTGAATCCTTGTTTTATATATATATTCATATATATATATATATATATATATATATATATATATATATATATATATATATATATATATATATATATATATATATATAGCCATACACTACTTATATCAGGATGTTAGGCATCGTGAAGCAGCTCGGTAGGTGGGAAATTCAATGTGGAAAACCCTCAACGAGAAGACGTCATCATTAAAATATTTAAGTATCTTCTTTCCTTAAGAGATAACAATTTGCCTATTTCTGCATATGTAAGGTGGCATGTAGGAGATAACACAATTATTAGTGGATGGGTTGTCACCCTTGAGTGTGTGTCACTAGTCATTACAGTGCGACCAGCTATCTCCACCCCTTACCCCTACTTGTGTCTAGGGATGTGCACCTATCCGGTATACCGACATACCGGTATTTTCGGGATGTTTATTACTGGTATTACAGGTATTAGAAGCCCTTCGGTGTACTGGTATTTTAGTGCTACCGGCAGCCTTTCAGCCCGTCAGCCCACCAAAACACACTCACAACACAACACACTCACCTTCATCTTTATCCTTGTAGGTCGTCATGTCCTAACACTTCTTTTACTGTCCCTAACTCGCTATAATTAACACTCTTGAATGTAAACAAATAGTTACGGTATTTTTCTCATTTTTTCGTAGTTTTTTTTCCGTTTTTATTTGTTTTATGGTTTATTTAGGTTTTACTTTCTGTTTGAATATTTTTTATATATTATAATCTATGGTTTATATTGGTTTAATTTCATTATTATTGCTTTATTCTATTTTTTTATTTTATGATTGACCTTAGAAATAAACATTTTTCATGAAATAAATACGAATCAAATATAGCAAATGTTTATGTAGAAATTTTTAGGTATTTCAGTCGATTTTTTTAAGTATACATAATTGCTTTTCTGTGTATAATAAAATTCTCAATTTTGGTTTTATATATACGTGATCAACAAAGTCAACACGGCCGCCACCTAACTGTACCTGTTGAAACTTGATTTACGCTTAATAGGTAATGTTTTCTTTATATCCTTCCACTATTAATGGGGAGGAATAATGTGTTACTGCTCCTCCATCACTCAAATAGACATAAAGAGGAACAGGGAAGGTGTAAAATGAAGAAATATTATCGGCTGGTAGCGGTCACAAGAAGAAGATTCCGCCCATCCCTAGCCTGTCAGCCACCAAAACACACTTACAACACACTCACCTTCATCTATATCCTTGTAAGTCATCATGTCCTAACACTTCTTTTATTGTACCTAACACTATAAATAACACTCTTGAATGTAAACTAATAATTACGGGATTTTTTCTCGTTTTTTCGTTGCTTTTTCCGTTTTTCTTTGTGTTATGGTTTATTTAAGCTTTACTTTCTATTTGAATAATTTTTATATATTCTATTATATGGTTTATATTGGTTTAATTTTATTATTATTGCTTTATTCAATTTTTTTAATTTTATGATTGACCTTAGAAATAAGCATTTTTCATGAAATAAATACGAATCAAATATAGCAAATGTTTATGTAGAAAATTCTTAGGTATTTCAGTCGATTTTTTTAAGTATACATAATTGCTTTTCTGTGTATAGTAAAATTCTCAATTTTGGTTTTATATATACGTGATCAACAATGTCAACACGGCCGCCACCTAACTGTACCTGTTGAAACTTGATGTTTTTATATTAGGTTATTTACGCTTAATAGGTAATGTTTTCCTTATATCTTTCCACTATTAATGGTGAGTAATGATGTGTTACTGCTCCTCCATCCCTTATGTAGAAATGGAGAGGAACAGAGAAGGTTTAAAACGAAGAAATATTATCACCTTGATAAATGTCCATCCCCGGCTGCTAGCGGTCACAAGATTATTATGATTATTACTATTATTGAACTACAAATTAATATTATACACAATGTAGATCAAAAGAAAGAGAAAAAAAAAGTTTTAGAATGTTAATAAATCTGTAACGCACTGATATATATTATAGATTCCATTTAATATGATTCTAAGTTTAGACTGTTAACCCAAGTCCAAGTCCAACTGACTATAAAAACTCCTTTCTCCTTTTTCTTCTACGCGTTCAAAACTATTATTTCTTTATTTCTTTGTTTATTATTATCTTCTATGGTTTCTAAAATCCGACCTCGTTTTGGCGCCCCCCTACATGCTGCGCCCGGGGACAGATGTACCCCCTTACCACCCCCTAGCTACGCCACTGGAGGGTACATACATGGTTTTAATCATCTTACATTGCTTACAGATATAAGAACATAAGAAATGAGGAGAATGCAAAAGGCCAGTTAATGTGGTGTAACAATGTTCAGTCTTACCTTCAGTCTTACTCCGCCAGAGTATTGTATAGTAATTGGTTCGCCACTTACGAATTTACATTCATTCAATGCCCCGGAGAAATTTCATAATAATCAGATTTTTTTTCAGTCCGTTTTAAGGACAGTTGTGTCTAGTTATCATGACATTTCTACCCCCCTTCCCCTCCCCACCCTCTCGAAATGAATACCAGTGTTGTAGGTACCAACGTTTGATTATTGTTAGGAAATACCAACAAAAGTATTCTTTCAAAACTTCATGTTTTCATGACTGTCTATGTATCGTGATGTTTAATATTCCATCCCTTAACTAAGTAGAAGGAATGTGTTTATGTAACTACTTGCCTGTAGTTTTCGGCACCTCATGCTGAGACTCAGTGTCAAGGATTATATGACACTATCCTTGGACACAGTGCACCACCATCCCCACAAACCCCGAATAGAACTCATCCAGTCCTCCACCTCCACCATCACACACCACACGTCCACCAACACTACCCACGTCAAAATGGAATTCCTCAGTGGAAAGAAGCAATTCACTCCTCCCGAGAGTGTAGGCACTAAGGTTTGTTGTTTTACAATACTGTTTGTTCCGTCTCGCTTTAGAACCTCTTTAACAACTTCCTTAAGCTGTTGCAAGAGGAGTGAACGAGTAATTAGCTAGTTTGTTTTGCAGTAGCAGTGTTCTCTCTCTCTCTCTCTCTCTCTCTCTCTCTCATGTGGTTGACTTTGTATGTTTCTCTTAAGTTTGCAGTAGATGAGGTGAAACGGTTCATCGTGGATTGCCTGGTGGCGGCAGGTGCATCTAGAGAGGCTGCAGTTGCCCACTCTGAGGTTATGGTGGCCGCTGATATCCGAGGCCATTACAGTCACGGTCTTCAAAGGATAGGTAAGGTGTAGTTGAAGTGTTTCTTAAGTCAATTATATAACCACTATGCATTTACTTTATTAGTATGGGTATATTTATAGCAATACGTGAAGTTAGTAATCGCTAACCACATGTTCAAGTTGGAGATTTTTTACTCGAGCAGCGGCTTCTTACTTCGACTCTGTCTGGATATTGATATTACTTTCATTCCATGGCTTTCAGTATAACTCAAACATCGCTTTATTGATTTTAAACCTTATATAATGTTTCTATAGTCATTTCACTGTTTTTTTCTTCTTCATATATCAGATTTGTATATAAGAGAGCTGCATCACGGCGCTACAGACGGCCACGCCAGTCCTGTAGTAGTGCGTGAGTCCGCTTCCTCGGCATTAGTGGATGGTAATAATGGCTTCGGCAGCATGGTGGGAAACTTCTGCATGGACTTGGCTATTAAGAAAGCTAGGACCACGGGTATAGCTTGCGTCTGTGCCAAAGGTAAGATATTTTGTATATTGGTATTGTGGTATTCTTTGTATGTGGTGTTAAACTGTAAAAAGTAGTACCTGTCTCTGGCTGTTTACGATGCAGTGACAGTGGACGAAGCTACTTTTATTGTTGCTGTACTCCGTTAGTGTTGTGGTGTTTGTGTTCTAGTAATTCAAACTTAGCATAGTCATTATGTCATCTTGGTTATCAAGAGACTTAGTACATTAAAGGAGATGTTTCCAGAAACGTAATGTTAAGCCTAACGAGTGGTAATTACTACTTAACTGTGATAGGCTGGAAAGCTATCCTTGCCTAACACCATGACATCACAGTGAAGTGGGATGTAGCCTACTATATGAATTGCAGTATAGCAGTAGCATTATAAGCAAATATAGGCATATATGGCAATCCGGAAAAATCTAAGGTGAAAAATCTAACTTTTGGGTAATAAAATATAAATAGCTTACATAACCGAACCTAAACTAACCTAACCTAATTTCAAAGACGCTTTGCGAGATAAAAAAAATGGTCTGCTGGGTAGAGGTTGAACAGATGCTATAATTAAAATTTGTAATGAGGAATAATTGGATACAAAACTGTAAGGAATTATTGGGAAAAATATATCATCTATTAAAGGCAGTTCCTAGTAATATTAAAGCATATGTATGCAGATAGGTAAATGTGTATTATACTAAGAAAGCACAACCATATGGAAAACATAATTTGTATATATTTTTTTACACAGGCAGCAACCACTATGGCATTGCTGGTTGGTATGCCATTCAAGCTGCTAAACAAGGGCTCATCGTGAGTATTGGGATGATAATGAGTTTGTAGAGATGATGTAGAGGATGTATGTACTATAGCCTCCACTTCTTGGACACCTATGCTGCCATTTTCTTCATCAGCCAGGAGAAGTTAATTCCATGGCACCTTTGGGACCTCCCTGTGATTTTAGTGTGTCAATGTACTATCCTGTAAACAGACCACCATGGGATGAGGGTGATATAGCAAGCATTTCAGAACCATATCACAAGAAACTCATAATATTGCAACACAACTTCCTCAGATTGTTTCTCAGACTTCACTCTTGGTTTTGGTTATAATGATGCTTCAAAGTATTATCTTGTTTAACAAATGGCTAGCTTTCTAGTAATGTTGAAGATATTTCAGTCCATAATCCATTGTTTCCTACCTTATCAGGGAATGAGCTTCACTAATGCCTTCCCAGGAGTCCTTGGAACGCGTGCTACCAAGGTGAGCTTTATAGTGGTCCATAGAACTCATTATAAATTACCTTTCCTTATCTCTCTCTCTCTCTCTCTCTCTCTCTCTCTCTCTCTCTCTCTCTCTCTCTCTCTCTCTCTCTCTCTCTCTCTCTCTCTCTCTCTCTCTCTCTCTCTCTCTCTTGTATATTGATGAATAATATAGTCAAAATTTAGATAGATGATATTGTGTAAAATTGAAATGTGTCTAATGACCTCCCACACTAATGTTACAATGGCAATTTTTCTGAAGCCCTTGGTGGGGACGAACCCGATAGCAGTGGCAGCTCCAGGGAAGAATGAAGACAACTTTGAGCTGGACATGGCGACCAGTGTAGTGGCCAGTGGTAAGGTAAATAACTAACATCTTAATACTGGTTATTGTTTAGCTGTAATAGTATTTTCCACGCTTACGGATCAGTTACAATATTAGTAAGGAATCATTCTCTTTTTGTCATGAATTTGTATACAGTAGAATATCAATTTTGTGAAAGAGGTTGGTCTAAATTAATTCTGCATCACATTTAAAACTTGACCCACAAGCATATTGAAGATTGATTGTTAGATTTTCCTTGATTGTTGGTATCACTGGAAGGGGATTGTTTGAACAAATAATGTTGAATTAATGTCACACTGCATTTGCTGCATTTGTCAATTAGAAGCCAAGTTGCTTTTACATTGGAATATATGAAAAGGAGTAAGTGATTGGTAAATAAACTACTCTTACTTGACAATGCCTCCTTTACTTATAGGTTGAATTGGCTCATCTTAAGAAGGAGTCTATCCCTCTGGGCTGGATAATGGATAAGAAAGGGGAGATCACCTCTGATCCATCCTGTGTGACAGATGGTGGTATTCTGCTGCCCCTTGGAGGAACAGAGATGCATTCTGGCCACAAAGGGACTGGTCTGGGCATGATGGTGGAGGTCTTGTGTGGGATTCTATCAGGCAAGTACCAAATACACTGAACCAATACATTGAAGATGAAGTAATTAAACAATTGCTTCATATCTGTATATATATCCATGTTTTAGGCACTAACATCACAGTGTGTCAGTGTTAGGGGTCAAAGTTTTTATTAGTGTTTATGTTGACTTCATAAATTTCATAGGGAAGCTTAACTATTACTTTTTGAGATTGAACCTTTGACACAACAAACGAGAAGTTCAACCATTACCAATTAAGCAATAAGTGATCAACGATAACTAAGGAAGAATTCATGTGTCTGTTGCATAATTTATCAGTGCAGAGTTAATACTATTTTGTCACTATTATTCTTTGTTCATACAGGAGGAAGCTATGCCAACAACATCCGTGACTGGACTACATTTGACCGGCCGGCTAATCTGAGTCAGTGCTTCATCGCCATCAATCCGGCACTCTTTGCGTCAGGCTTTGAGGACCGCATGAGTGACTTGATGGATTTCAACCGCGCCATGGAACCAGTGAGTTCAAATGGTCTCCATTGTATGTGTTCAAGATCACTTAAGTTTGGAATCTGATATGAAGGTTCTGTGACTGTATAATATGTAAGCATAGTGAAGAATTGTATCTCCCATTCACCTTGTCTTCCGGGTCATTGGAGAAGATAAACCTGCATGCTTTTCATGGCGGATAATTAAATTGGTAGTTGCAATGATGAAACTTTAGTGGAGTGTGATGTTGAAATAAACCTTACTTCTGCAGGCTGATCCCAGTAAGCCCGTGCTGGTAGCCGGGGACCCTGAACGCGCCCACACCCAGCTAGTGAAGGATGAGGGAGGCATCACCTACCACCCCAACCAGGCCAAGGGATGTGTATGTATTGTCATGCCACTTAATGCTTGTCATCCTGCAAGTAGCTACAGTGTTTCAGCAAAGTCAACTATGCTCTGTGCATTTCACAGATATATCAAACTCTATTGAAGTTTTCTAAAATTGGCATTATGTAACTGAGAGTATCTTGATTTTGCTTATAGAGCTTTCTAGTATTTATTTATTTTAATTTTTTTTCATGTATAGATATATAACTTTTGTTGTTTGTTTTTTTTCCAGTGGCAAACGGCCAAGCTGCTCAACGTGGCTCCAATGACTCCAGTGTGAGAAGTGGATCCAGCAAGATGGTGTAAGGTATGGAACACACACTTTGAAATACCACCAACACCCACACTACCCTGCATGTTGGGTAAAACAGCATGCTTATTATTTTAGAAGAAACTGGGATCCATATTATTGTGGTTCATTTTATACGTTGAAGGAGATAAGGCAAGTAAAAAGAAAATCAAATTGAGCTAGACTAAAGAACTAGGCCTCATCACCTTAACAGCATTATTACATGTAGTATTAGATCAAGGTTAAAGCTATGATGACAAACCAAAGCTGATATCACAGAAATAAAGGATGAATGTCTACTTTTTACATATGAAGACCATCAATTATTTGGACTAGGTTTGGTTCAAAGCCAAGATTGAGATTGCATATGTCTGCATTATGTATAGCAGTCTGTTCTTTTCCTGTAAGAAAGGGACAGAATCACTATGAAACGGATTGTTTTCAACTTACTCTTCCCGAGATCAATATGTCCAGTTTTTAATTTAATGTATGTATATACCTCTATAAAGGAGGGTAGCCAAGACAAAGCACGTCAGGGTTCATGGAGACCTTACTCTCCCTTCCTCCTCTGAGTCTTGTCTTTATATAGGAGAGTTTACTGAGGAGGGCTTCCCTGAGCCCTTGTTCCATCCCTTTTGTTACCTTTTATGTACCGCAGGGATTACAGTTGTATATTCTTGTAGCCCCCATCACTGGGTATTAATTTAATAACTTCCATATTCTCTTTTTTTTGGTGGGAGAGTGGGGCATGAGTGATCATATAATGTTTAATTGATTATAAGTAAGGTAAGCCTCCTGGCATTGAGTGTTGTGTGGACAGTCAGTTAAGAGTAAGATGAAACCAAGATTAAAACAGTACATGAAAATTATGAATTTTATTGATTGTTATACAACAATAATCCTCGCATGGTTCGGTCAAGGTTGGTCGCCTTGACCCAATTTTAATACGATGAATTTTAATGGTTCATCTTCATGGTTTCCATGAATCAATGTTAGCTTAAGCACCAAGCAGGATGAATGTGGTGGTATCCAAGTTTATATTCTTGGCATCAGAACGCAGTTTGTTGAAGTGGCAGTGAAGCATTACTGATTTGTATTGCAATAGTGAACTAATGAGTTTATACACATTGTCACTAGGCAGTGTAACAAAGCAGTAAATATGTAACAAAGTTGAGTGCAAAACAGAAATGTTTGTAAACAGTTGTGCAAATGTTTTTAACATTGGGCACCAGTATTTTATAATTGGTTCTTCTGAATAATGGAAATATTATTAAGCCAGAATAAAAAAAAGTGTTAAAAAGACTAGTCAGCTGCCATTTTTGCAGTTGCCTCTTAGTTGTTGAATGCATCTCCATACTCTCCCACAGAAGGGCTGGAGGGTGATGGAAATGAAGATGGAAACTGAGCTTTATGATATGTAGATCACCACCACAAGTACCAACTTGAAGGAGGCAGGAAGGATATTTTCCATCTTCGTTTATTATTTCCATTATACATAGACCAAGACTGGTATTTATAGTGTCCCTACTAACCGGGACTTTAAAAATACTAAATGTAATTATTGTCGCATCCCATGAACGTCTTGCATAAGTATTAGGCAGAGTTGTCTTCCTGAGGATTGACTTTAATTTTTTCACAAGTACTACTGAAGAACTATTAATATATAACTAACAACTTAAGCAATATGAAAAATATCAGGCATTCAATTTGTTGTACTTTTTGTATTTTATTGCACTGTTTGTTGTACTTTGTGGGTGCAAGACATGATTGTCGTAGAATGAGCAAATAGAATTGGAATGCTGATATAGGTGGGAATTTTTACCATTGTGATTGTGTTTGGTTGCAATATAAGAAGGAATCCTAGACATAATTATTCAGTATTCAAAAACCTTAGCATGCATGTACTGTGTTCATTGCTATTGGCATGACCCTTAACTTTTTGTAATACAAAAAGCTTACAAATTAAACCTAAATGCATTACAGTGCTTTTAAACAACAAATTGCACTGTAAACAAAACTTCCCTTGCATAACAATGGATAAACATTCTTTGCAGTAGTAACAAAATCATAAAAATAACCTTACCTGTACAAACTATTCAATTATTTGTGCATAAACCTTGGAAAAGTGCAAAGTAGAAAATGTCTTTCATTTTAAAGCATGTGACAATAGTTTATCAATAGGTAGTACAATTCAATGAACATGACTGAGCATAACAGGTGCATAGCGTTGCCTTGAGTGCAGCAGCAGCATCTCACTCCATTGGCTTTACACCTAGAGCCTTGGCAAGCCTCCACTGGAATGGCAGAAACATTGTATCACTTATGGCTCACTCAGTATTATAGTATTATCCAACAACAATAATAATGGACGAGGTTAACATATAATGATTTACTTAAAGCCATCCATGAATATTCCTACAAATGTAATAACCATATTTCACGTCAAAAAAGAAAAAAGTCAAGATGAAAACAAAAATATATATAGTATATATAATCCTTGCAATGCTTACCGAGTCATTGATTTGGTTGATGTGGTAAGTGATGCCTTCCTCCTTCTCAACCTTATCAATGTGTTTACGCTCTGGGTCTCCAGCAACTTGAACAGGCTTGCTGGGGTCAGTCTGAAGCAAGAGTGGAAAGCCATTTAAAAAAGGTTATTGTGAGCAAATATTGTGAAACTTATTTGAATAAAATTTCCTTTGTTCCTTTAGTGTATTAACTCACCGGCTCCATGTTGCGGCAGTGATCCATTAGGTCACTCATGCGATCCTCAAAACCTGGAGCAAAGTAAGACGGGTCTAATGCCATGAAGGCCTGGCCAAGGTCTGCCTCCCTGTCTGTGTTCATCCATCTCCTTACATTGGGTCCATATTGGCCGCCTGTTATAAAGAAAGTAAAGAAACAAATAAAGAAGGACATTTCCGGAGGAAATGAGGTGTCAAGACACTCCAGATACATGGATAGAATCATTGAATATGACATTATCTTCAATTTATGCAGAAATATGTTCTATCGGATAGAACTGAAAGATACCATTATTTTCTTGAAATACTGCCCCTTTGTAAATGTTGAAAAAAAAGTTATACTGAATATGAGTTGGGTACTAACCTGACATTATGCCACAGAAGACTTCAACTAGCATACCAAGGCCATAACCCTTGTAGCCTGAGTGAAGCTCTGTGCCTCCCAGGGGCATCAGTGATCCTTGCATGCCTTCAGCGGCATTGGTGGTTGGTTGTCCATCTTTGTCCAATGCCCAACCTTCAGGAATTGGGTTCTCCTTTCTACGTTCCACTTCAATCTTGGAGAGAATTAAGACAATGATATGTATTTTGTAGCAATTTTTTTTAATGGAACTCAACACAATTTCTAATTGTTGATACGAGGTAGCTAATGTGGACAATATTTTCATAATTTGACTATTAATTGTGCAAAATGTATTGAGGATACCAAGTCGACCAAAAGGCTAACTTTTGTTTAAGCCATACATCTACAAATTATCTCTATTATATGTTCTTATTTTCACAACTGTAAACATTAAACCCACCTATTGGAAATTTCCACTTTTTGTAGATAAGACTGGATAAAAGTTCAAAGTGTTAGTAGCAAGACAAAGGAAGAGCAAATTAAAATTTTCTTACAAATACGGAGAGTAGAAGCAGGTGACAGGAGGCTGAGGGTAGCAAACTGAGTTAGGTTCTTATATATATAGGATTGCCATTCACCTTAGACATCATACAGGTGTTAGAAATGAACAGGTGAAATTAGATTGCAAGCAGAAAAATTTTAAATAGTGCAAAATACTTTGTGTAGAAACATTTACAGCCATAATCAACACAATCATTCCATATGCATTTAATAAGAAACAGTATTTGAAGGAACATAAATAGATAGAAATTTGTGCTGTAAATATAGTAAATGTCAAGAGTAAGATGAGCAGCATAGAAAGGTGTGACACTGTAGTTAGCAAGATCATCTTCATCGATCATGAACATGCATCTCCAAGCCTCACCTTCCCTACTGCCACCACACAAGTAGCCATGTCCAGCACAAAGTCATCCCCATTCTTCCCTGGCGCTGACACTGAGATAGGGTTGGTACCAAGGGCAGCCTGGGGAACAGTAACAAATGATTCAAACTTACTTAACTACAATATATTATTATAAGTATCAATTTGCCATCCCTAAACAACTTAACTTTATAAATATTAGCCAATGTTATTGATATTGATATTGGCTGTGAAAGACTAAGAATAGTCATCCCTACACCACAAAAGTGATAAACAAGTATCGTTAAAATAAACAAAAGAGAAAAAGAAGATATTGATACAAAGCATTTTTTATTTGACAGTTTAGAGGAAAGAAATGAGAGGAATATGTTACCTTCTTGGCCCGCGTTGGAGCCACGAGTGGAGATGTGTTGGTCACACTCATGCCCTGCAGACAAAGGTACACATTAACTCTTAACTTATTGTACTGCTAAAGAGTTTTCTTAGTATGTTAAGTTTTTATAAAGTACATCATTTGTCAGTAAAAGTAGTTATACAGGAGCTCCCACTACTGATGAACATGCTTGGTTCCTGGATGTTGTTGATAAATTGAAATATTTGCAAGTTCAACACTAATCTTGTCTATGCTGATTACTGTACACAGCATTGTTAAAAAAAAAGTTTGTACATTACAGCTATGCAGTACCCCAATAATATTCAACAGTATACTTCACCAGCCTTAAGCAATATTAAAATGTATACAAAAATAATCATTATTTATCTATCTATATACCTGGATTATATTTCCTTTAAAGGGTTAGAGTTTAGGGAGACCTCACTCTCTGCACCCTACCTTTTTGTATGAGAGAATACAGAGGACTTTCCCAGATCTCTCGCTCTGTTGCTTTTGCTCGCCTTTTACAACCCTGTGGTTTGTAGAAGGCGACAAAAGGGACTGAGTGAAGGGTCTAGGAACCCCCTCCTCTGTTTACTCTCCTACAAAAAGACAAGGTGCATAGGGGGTGAGGAGAGCAATGTCTCCATGAACCCTGGCATGCCTTGTTTTTAGGGGATAACAGCTTGCTATGTAGATGGATTTACAGCCCACAGAGAATATAGCGGTAGTATTTTTGTAGCCTCCAGTACGGGGCAGATCATCGTAATAATAATGATAATTAGTTGGATTTGCAAATGTGTAGATATTTGGATAAACAATTGTTCTTATCTAATGGGCCAGGTGGCTCGTGGCCTAAAGATTGCGAGTTTAATCCTGACTCAGCAGCTTCTTGGTGAGAGGGGCAGCACTCTCTTGTAAACCCTAGCAGAACTATATGGTCTATAGTCACCTAATTTGAGGGGATTATTTAATTACTTTTTTTTAATCTTATCTAGTAAATTTGTAACAATTCATAACTAGTGGAGCTCCTGTATTTACACTTTGATATACTAAATTTATTATATGATTCAAGTAAAATATATTGCATGATTCATCAGTTTTTAGTGACTAGTGTTTCTTTGTATATTCTCAGTTATGGCTCTTAATGCCTCTTCTTTACCATTGATTATACTGGTAACATCTTCATTCAATATATGACAATTAATTTGAATGATCACAACTATCAATACAAGTGTGGCTTTACCAGGAGTCCTTCCTTAGTGGCCCTCATGGAGTACCAACCAGCAATGCCATAATGGTTGCTGCCTGAAGTAGGAAAACATTATACAACAAACCACCAGTATTCATAGTACATGCTATACAAAGATTTTCACTAGTTTATTTTCACATGCTCTTTTATTAATGAAAAGAACATTGGGTAAAGAAGAGCTAAAAAAGAATTGCTACTCCTCAAAAAGAAGATTGTTACTACAAAAACAGCATCAAAGCTACCTCTTGTGCAGACCCAACCAATGCCTGTCTCCTTGGCCTTCTTAATGGCAAGGTCCATACAGAAGTTACCCACGACAGGTCCAAGTCCATTGTTCCCAGTGACGAGTGCAGTGGAAACACTCTCCTTGGTGATGGACGGCACTGCATTCCCATCACATATACTCTGTTTCACATCATTCACATACATCTCTGGAAGGTATAATGTCCTTGTATAATACACTAAAGTAGCTGTTTGTTATGTGTTTACCAGGACCAAGTGTTCAATACTACTGATGCTATTTAGAAAAGTTTAGAAAGTATGAGTGTTGTGTGTGATTAAAGTGTTGAACATGGTGAAGTTGTTCAATGTTATTATAGACAGATTGGTGCAGCTCAACTTGAACTTAGTATCTTCAGTTCATGACAATCCTTAATTGACAATTGTACGGTGGAACAGAATGAGCTGATAATGAGCATGATGAAGTGGATTTTAAACGCTGCAGTGAGTAAAAGAAGAAATATATTTGATTATGATTTTATAAACTATGTACTGTTGTAGCTTTATGTAGAGTGAAGGTTTTTAATGTTTCCTGCCTTACCCAGACGGTTGAGGCCATGACTGAAGTGTCCCCGAGTGTCAGCTGCAACTAGAACATCGGCCAGGGCTGTAGCATGGGCCTTAGGGGTGCCAACAGCTGTCATGCATTCCACCATGTAACGATGCACTTCCTTCACCTTGTACTGCAAACCAAACAGTTAGGTGAGTAAACAACTTTGCATGTACTATTTAGATGAGAGATCAAACTGAGGGGGATTCAGTGACCAGTAGTAGTAGTAGTAGTAGTTTGTTTGTTTGTTTGTTTGTTTTTTTTGGTTTGTTTTTTAATAATTTTAGATATGATATACATCTTGTTCTTGTTGTGGCATAAATTGTTAGCACAGGCAAGGTTAAGATGCTTTAACGTGTGCAAAAATACGCTCCCACGTCCCTCGCAATGATTTTAATTAATGCAAATTCAATGCGTAAATCTGTGACTTTCATCTTGTAGTATCAGTTTCGATCATTGCTTTTAATTGTTCCATAACATATTAAGGGGATAGTGAGGCCAGCAATTTGCAGATCGTTTCTGTACTGTAATTAAACTTACGATAAACTATAATTACACAAGTGGCGGAGAGGAAAGAAAGGTAATTATGTAATTACTGAATAACGAAAGAATCGCGAAGTCAAAACATAACTCCATCAGATGTCAATATATGTAACCTGCACTAATTCTTGATAAATAAACTCAATCAATCCACCCTCAAACAGCTGGCAGCTCCCTCCGCCCACACCCACGTCCACAATCCCAAGGCAGTCAACCGCGCACACATTTCCTCACAGATTCAACATTATTTTACACATGTCATCACAACACAGTACATTACACATGCAGAACATCACATTACCTTTAATCCAAGGCCATCAGGTGGAGTAAACTTTGCCTTCTCGTCGGATAACTTAGGCATCTCGGTCGATAGGTTTCGGTGGCAGACGATGAGTTGGGAGGAGGAAGAGCGTGTGGGTGGCGAGGCGAGGGGGAAGTAACTACTGCTCGGGTGGTAACAGGAAGGCGTTGGTTGCAGTACTGTTGATGCTGGTTGCCCATTGCCAAGGTCATGCTGAATTATCGGGGTGGATAATATATTTGTTCGTGCCTTCACTCTCCCCACTCTAATAGTTCTCCAGCCATTCAGAACACGCGTGGGCCACATTGCCTGCCGGTTTGGGGACTAAGTAAGGTGAATCACAGAAGTTAAAGATAAATGTACAATTAAAAGGTGCTGTGGCAGGCTCTGTATCGAAAAGTATCGTTCTTGGTGGCGGGTCTAACATTTCTGACACACATTGAAACTAGAACTTGTCTCGGTTACTGTAGTTATTTTATTAAATATTTTCACAACGTAATGTAAGCGCTGCCGAACCTTGCTTTTCGTACCTTTAATTGTGACTGTATGAGAAGGGATTGGCAGTAGAAGCACACGTCTCCCCTGGCTCACCTTTAGGCCTCACACCCCATCCTTTACCCTCCCTTGGCAAAGCATCGTAGCATCTGTTACGGTTGGAGGAAAACTTTTTCTTTTTTCGTACCCTCCTCCCTACCCCCTTTCCTTCCTTCATGCTTAGCGACATGAGTCTGTTTAGGCAATTCTAAAGAAGATGATGGTTGACAGATGTTAGTATTCTTGCACGCTGTTGTTGCTGTTGGGTATGTTGTAAGATGGATCACCGGTCTTAGGCAACATTGTTTATAGATTCATCCGTGTGGTTGAATATGTCGTTATCTATTGCGATGGTCATTGTAATTGGTGGGAGATAGTCGACACACACACACACACACACACAGAGTATCAACACTTGTGAACAGTTGCCAGTGTGATAATATAATTATTATGTATTGCAGAATGCACACACATACATTTTGCATTTTAATCACACGTTTATATTTAAATTCTATTTAGCTGACAATTAGATCAAATCATTACACCCATTTATACATACATGAATGCAATCACGCATATTAATGAATCAAGTCAAATTACTGAACACTTGCAAACCACCCGACAAGCTAACGAGGATCCCCCCTAAACCCCCCCCTCTCTCTCTCTCTCTCTCTCTCTCTCTCTCTCTCTCTCTCTCTCTCTCTCTCTCTAATCTTAGAGTGTAATGTAGGTTAAATAATAAGGTTGAATTGTGTGTATTAACTTTTATTGATCACATCCTCAGACACACAAGTGTAAAGTGAAACTCGTACAAAGCTGCCGTTCAGGTTGTACGAGGTAGTTTGTTTTGAGTTTACAATGGCACAGTAGTCATCATCGTTGTGTGTTTGCACAGTACTGGCATGATTACAACACCACAAAGAAATACAATAATTGTCTCACAACTTTGAGGATGACACAACCCTTTCTTCTGGACCTGAGGAAGTTGGTAGTGCAAGGTGTCACCTCACTCATGCTTATACAATGTACAGAAGTTATTATCAAAGTTGCCTTCCTAACACACAATAGCACTATACCCCTGTGGCTAAGTTAATGTAATGAAGAATTCTAGTGATAATGTAGATGCAGTGATGTGGCAGTGATTATAAAGAAGAAAAATTTCTATCTTGTAGCAGGTATAGACTATTTGAATTTTGTTCTCCATTTTGTGGCATACACAAACCATCTCTGGTCTTTTGTAACAAGTACACGCATGTGTGCACATACACACACACTCATAAGTACAGGATTAATAGTCACTTGTTCCTGCTAGACTGAGGCTACAACCCACTAACTTATCCATGCACACTTCATGCTGAATACACAGTATAACAAATGATAAAGTGCCTCGTTTCATGAGTCCCATTATTTTGCTTAATCTTCATGGAGATTTGACTAGAACATTATCCACAGGTTTACCAAGTGTAACTTTTATTGCGTGTCTAACAAACTACATTTTAATGTCAAGTTTGATACTCCAACTTAAAACTTATGATATCTTCTTGAACATTTTTCTACTCATGCCAATTTTACTGATTTCTGACATCTCAAATAATAAACTTCATGCAGTTAAACTATCCATCTCTCCTTGGTCAGACTCAGGTAACAAGAATAGGTGGGACACTGCACTTACACAATTAAATATAGACCACTGTAACTTCACTTGCTCTTATCTTATGACACATTCCCCACTGAACTTTTGTACAACTTGTATCCCACTTTCTTCTCTTTAGCCCTTGTTACCCTGCTGCCCGAGCTGTAGTTTTCCCTCACTTAACTTATCTATGCCTACGCCCCCACTTTAATGATATTCTTACAGAATCACCACATTTCTAACGAGACAATATAGTTTCCTTCCTGCGACAAACCCACATCCTCCATTTGATCAAAGCATTACATTATAATTAACTGTTCTTTCCTTGCCATTTGCCTTTTAGCTTAACATAGTGCCATATGATCTCTGATGCTTACTTTATTTGCATTAACTCACTCACTTTAAAATTAATGTGAAAGTTTTGTGAAGGGAAAGTTTTATATCATATAAGAATATTTTAAATGTATGTAACTTAACATATTCATACTAATGAAATATGGTCGGTATATCAAATAAGTAACTTATAGATAGTGTTAAGTATGGTCAAATAAAGCTGTAAAGGCAAGCAAATTCAGGGGATGAAGTTGTAACATTGAACATGATACGTAGAAGAACACACAAGTAACTGGTGGATGAGTTGAAGATGGAGAGTTGAACTGGAAATTAACCAAAAAATATTTCCTATTGAGCTGCTGCACTTGTTAACCTAATAACTTGCACAAATTATTGGAATGGTTACATCCATCACAGGACTGTATTTGTACATTTATATTTTACACCTGAATATTGTATTATTAACACATTAATCCTAGACAGAGCCTTTCTGGCTCCAGGTGCCATTAATTGATCTCTGCTGTTGATGGTAATGGCAAGTAAATAATGAAATTAGGAAGTCTCTCATACAAATTCTGTCTAGACTAAAAGATTGAGCACATTTAACTTGTACATTGTCTGCATGTCTAGACTAAAAGATTGAGCACATTTAACTTGTACATTGTCTGCATCTTTCAAAACAGAACAAGTGACTGGCTATCACATATGCCAAGGCAATCATGTTGATGCATATTTCAATTATGCAACATTGAATTACAACTGCAATACGTCTACATTATATAAAATCTTAGTAATAATCCCTCCTTTGCCCCACAACATTAAATATAATTAAATTGTTAGACATAAAAATTGAATGGCTATCGCACACACCAAGCCACCCATGTTTGTACGTTAAGCTGGCCACACTTAAATCCATAAACATAATCATTCCTTACATATATATATATATATATATATATATATATATATATATATATATATATATATATATATATATATATATATACATTCTATCTTAATAAAAAATTTATAATGCATCTTAAATACACATGTACTTAATAAAAAATATTCTTTATACAATTTTCACTTGTGGAGGTATTGAGTTTTGTCTAATAAGAAAATGCTAAGTAAATATACCATCATCATCACCACTGTCTGTTAATAGGTCATCTGTATCCTGACTACATACTGATAACTTACTGCTTCTCCTCTCTCTCTCCAGGTCGTTGATGGAGGGAATGTCTGGATCAAACACAGAATCACCATCAGTACTTGTTGAATCATCATCATCGCTGTGCATGCTTACATCATCCCTTAGAGCAGTAGTCTGATCAATGGTACTGGTGAGCAAAACATTTCCATACATTAATGAAATACCTGAATGTCTCTCTAAGATACTCCCGGATAGAAAGGATATCCTGAGAGCAGCCTCCCTCGTTTCAGACCAGGTGTGGCCAACTCTCTCCTGGGATGACCTGATTGTTGGCTGCCACAGGAATATTTTGTCCAGCCATGTCCCGTTATGGAGCCAGGTCACCAGTGCAGCAACCTGATCCACCAACTTAAAACGACAAACATGTAAGATCTGAGGATGATAGAAAAGTATATATGTAAGTAATAACCTTGAATAAAATGTTGTTACACCATACATCTTCAACACATCTCACATTGTAGTCCAATCACTTATGTCATACACTTTTTCAAGGTCCATGAATGTATTATAAACTCTTTTCCTTTCATTAACAAATTCTCAAATATCATCATCTTATCCACACATTTCCTACCTTTTTTAAACCTTGCCTTATCTTCACTACCCTATTCTTATGTTAAGCTATTTACATTCTACCCAATCCATTCATCCTCACTCCACTGTCTTAATCTAAAAGTGTTAGTATTGACAAATTGATGTTATAATACTTTAAACATAGTAACGAACTGTACATTATTTTACCTCACAAGGGATACTTCCACTTGACGGCAGAATGACAGCTGCCACTTTGCGGGTTATCTGCCATGTGGTGAATTGGTGACCAGAAAAGTAATTGAGAGCAACTATCCATTGGTTCCTGATTGGTGTAATACTCTCTCCTTCAGGGTTCCCGGGTACTATAAACACAACTTTATCAGCTCTGATGATGTGGTCCCTCGTCCAGCAATTTGGATCCTGTGAAGTGAAATGGGTTACATCCAGTACAAACAATGCACTGCACTGCCTCACTATCTATATAAATACAGTTCAGTTAGGTGGTGGTCATGGAAATTTCTTTAATTTGTTTTTTATTAAATAAGAATTGACTGTGTATTTAGGGACAAAGACTTCAAAAACCTTCTGCCACACAGTTAGTACCAGGGTGTGAATCAAGTTTATATTGTACTTTGACGTGAATAATGCTTAAAATTATATCTATAGAGTGTCACTTTGAAGCATTTTGAATTTACTTGAGGAATGTTCAATTGACTAATATGAACTGTGGTAAAGACTGATTAGCCATGCTGAAGGGTACAAGAATTCTGCCACCATAATACCTGTGGTTCATACTGTTAACTCTCCTACAAAAAGACAGGGTACAGAGGGATAGGAGAGAGTAATGTCTCCATGAACCCTGACGTGCCGTGTCTTGGCTTCACCCTTTAGGGGGATAACAGCCTGGTATATAGATAGGTAAAGTGGGGGCACACGCTGTAGCTGTGCGCGCTCATTTCCGTCACATTGACCTTTGAGCCTGTGGTAGAAATTAATCCATTATGTGTAATTAATTTCCACCACAGGCTGAAAGGCCGATGTGACGGGAGATGAGCGCCCACAGCTATAGCATGTGCCCCCATTTTATCTTTACCTTATTTAATCCATGCCTTCTCTCTTTCTGCACCAGATATGATCCAAGGGTCACACCAGATGTTGTCAAGGCCATGCCATTAACCATTCATTCACCATTGCTCTCCATTTACTTCTATCACGCACAATCATCCTTCCTTACTCTACAGACATTCCTCTTTCATTCAACACTCTTTTCACACCGTCCAGCCATCCTGTTTGTGGCCTTGCGCTCAACCTCACATCTCTCACATTGAATCCTACTATTCTTTTCACCAACCAGTCCTCCTCCATCCTCTCCATGTGTCCAAACCACCTCAACACACACTGCTCTGCTCTACCAGCCAACTCTCATAACACCATTTCTCCTTCACACCACCTCATTTCTCACTCAGTCCATTTGTGTTACTCCACACATACTCCTCAGACACCTCAATTACACTACCTTTACTCTCCCATTCTCTTCTGTGCCCTGTCTTTTCATAGGAGAGAATACAGAGGAGGAGCTTCCCAGACCACTCACTCTGTGCCTTTTAATCACCTTTTACGATCCGCAATACTGGGATAATATTCTTGTATATAAAACTGCAACAGTTGGCAATCATATACATAGTTGGTATTCAAAATAATTCCTCTAACCTGAATCCCTACGTCCCAATCCACCAGGAAGGGGACGAGATGGCAGGTGTTCTTCAGGAAGTCTGCAAATATGTTGATGAATTCCATGTAAGGTTGGCTTTCTGCTAAGTAAACCAGAAGCACTGTAGGTTGAACATTCTGCAGAGCCAGCAGGATTTCTGAAAGTGGAAAGGTGAAAGTTAATTATGAAATTTTATAAATCACTTACATATTATTGATTGTATCAATAAAGAAATATTACCACCTTACCCTGTTCAATCCCTTTTCCTAATCAACTGCACACCAAAGGATGACAAAAGATGACTCTCCCTTCCCTGATCACTACCTCTCACTGCCCCCAACACACCTCTAACCACACCCTCCTCCAGCCCAACCTGCTCTGTACATGCCTTCACCATCATTGACTGGCCTCTCCATCCTGATCCTATATTCATAATAATGGTAACTAAAGCAAGAAGGAACATAGTAGTTGGTGCATCATTGAGAGCAACACAATGTTGAGGTTGGATGTGCTTATAGAAGGATCCACTTGTGCCACAGAGCCACCTGGCACATGAGAAGGCATTGACCTCAACCCTTCCAAAGCTAATAACTAACTTGGATATAAAAGTACATGAGTGTCTGTGGTTTACTGGTATCCTACTTACTCCTTGTAGTCCTGAGGCGGTAGTTAAACACGAGTAGGAAGGTCAGGAAGGATATCAAGAAGGAACCCATTCCTATTGAAATCCAAATGCCTAATAAACTGGGCTTGATTTCTGTAAGATGAAGGAAACGATTATAACATAAATTAACATGTGATGTGAAAATGAAATAAATTTTTTTTTCTCCTATATGACAAGAGCAGCTACAAAAAAAGGACAAATGTTGTAAGTGTAACAGTATTTGAGGTGAAGGAGCAGGAGCAAGGTAAGAATAGTCTGCCATCACCACTATTTGAGGGAGTTCTGAGGCACATCATCTCATTACATAAACAAATAAAGGAGGAACAACTCTATACTAGACTACAAATCAAAGATAAACTTACCAAATTTAGGAGACACAGAAACATGGCATCCAGTCTGTGAAGGGCAATGGTCGGACACAATCTGCACTGTGACTGCATAACTTCCTGGGTTGCTCCAAATAGGGAGACGCACCGTCCATTCATCCTTCCTGGAGGGTAATAAAAATGAACCAAGATTAACATGCACTACCACAAACTGATTCTTCATTATTTCTGAATATCTATGCCACATTTATAGTTAAGGTTCTAATAAAAAAAAACATTGAAACTACTTACAAAATTTAGGAGTGTACTGTCCTTTTGATAAGTACAACAAAGAAAAAAAGTACATGAGGGAGAATGGTCGATCTTAACTTTGTTCAGATCATAATTCCTAACTTTATAACAATAAGGTACACAGTGCATTATCAATCTATCTATTTTTCATGTGCTAATCCATGCAAACACTCTCTACAAACTTTTGGTTCCAATTTGACTGATAAGAAACTAGTATGTATAGTCAATGTAAACAAATAACCTTTAAATCTCTGGAAATACATCTTTTCATTATTTAGGAAATCTTCACATGACTACAAAACTTACGTATGAAAAGCAACCAGAGTGGAATTAAGTATAGAATAATTTCCACAGTCTGGAGTCTTGGTATCGAGGCACTTCACAATAGACACTTTGTATGACACTTCACCAAAGGGCGCAGCGGACTGGATGGTGACGGGAAGGTGGGAGGAAGTTGCAATGAAGTCCTGGTGGAGGTAGAAGAACACATGCCACTCGGAAAGGCTTGTGTTCAATGGATCTGTGGATAATAAATAATAAATAATTTCCTTCAGAATAATATGTAATTGATATGATACCAAATATATTAACATGTGCACTGCTGTATTCATGGTATTTTCTCATCACTCCCTCCAGTAATTACAAGAGGAAAAACCTTCCCACAACACCTTTCCCCACATACACATTGTCCTTATTTATATGAAATATCTCATTTATCTTTCACATTCAGTCTTTCCTTCATATATTATTCTACCATGAAGAGTGAACTGACTTCACTCTGACACCTTGTTCTACACTAATATATTGCACAAAATCATACACATCTTAGTTAACAAATGTCTCCTCTTAAGAAACAGAAACATCTACTATAGGGCCTTGACGAAAAAAAGAAAAAAAATTGAATTAGAGCACACCAGGAGGTAAAGAGAAAGAATAATAATAAAGAAAAAACTTACTTATTCTTAAGTGGCTTGGAATTCTGAAGATGAAAGTTCTCCCTTCTCCTTTGTCATTCTCAAACGTGACTTCAGCATCTTTGGCAACATTTCCCGGCACCGTGAACCCCACACAGTCATAGAAGAGAGTGTCCTTGAGAGGCAAGCTCACGCCACGGAGGTTGAACTGACGGCAGGAACTTCCTTTCTGGCTGGCATTGACTTTGTATTGGAACTTAAGGCCTGGAAAAGTAGCAAACAAAAGTAACGTGTAAATCATAATGCTGAACCTTACAAATAATTAAACTACTTACTCCTGCAGGAATAAAAAGAAAAGAAAAGAAAATCAACAATGTGTAGGTGGCCTGGAAATGGTGAAGACTTAAATATACTTGTACCACCACTTTACACTTTATAAACATTCAACACCACACCCATCCAACCCAACCCTGCAACTTTCCCTGCTTTCATCTCCTTCATCGCTTCTTTTACAAACTTGCACCCTTAAGTAAGAAAGAATGAGTGTAAGCCTACATAGAGGATTGATAAATACTTTCCATCAATAGGGATGTGGAATGACGTACAATACAGTGGGTCCAGCAAAGGAAGCAAACCATTTAAAAAGTCCAAAAAAATTAAACACAAAATAAATTGAAAGTTTCTCCATATATGAAAAGGAAAGAGATGTATACTGTAGAAATAACAGAGGTACATAAATTAAAATGATACACAATATTAAAGTTGAGGAAATGTGTCTAATATTATGAACATATAGACTGTCAAGCCTTATAAATGTTTACTGCAGAGAAGAGAAGTAGAAAAGACTTATCCACACAACAATCCCCAAAACACATGGAAATCAATCTCATATACAGTAC
The DNA here is from genome assembly GCA_029783475.1 of Metacarcinus magister. Classification (NCBI taxonomy): domain Eukaryota; kingdom Metazoa; phylum Arthropoda; class Malacostraca; order Decapoda; family Cancridae; genus Metacarcinus; species Metacarcinus magister. Next base: position 5,744,023 of record JAPQNM010000012.1, on the reverse strand, counting down.
AACAAAGTGAATAGCATTAAGTTACTCACTGCTCCAGTCAGGGGAAGGGAAAGTGAAGTTAACTGTAGACTGCTGCCCCAACCAAGTGTCGTAGTGGTATAGACGAAGCCTGACCAGTGGCTTCTCGTGAGTATAGACTTTTGCCGGTTGCAACGACCCACACCCAGAAGCTGAAAAAAATTAAATGTTACGATTCATATACATTCTTTATTTTTGAACAAGGCTGTGAAATATTAGGTATAATAAGTAAATGTTTTGGATAATAGAGATAACATTAGCTTCTTCTCCCGAGGTTAATACTTACATGTCAGATAGAATTAAGGTTGCAGAATATCATGCAATATACATTAACCTCAAAATTAGTAGGCTAACCTTATCTCCATATTACCCAGTGTTTTGATTCAAATTATTCTGGATTTTATTGCAGCTACCAGTTACATCATTATTCCATGTGGTAAAACTTTTAATATGTATTCACTTTTAATACTAGTTCATTAATCCCTATTTGCACATGCAAGGTGGTGGACAAGCTGACAACTCACTACACTAGCCAGTATTTTGGGATCATTGCCTTCAACACCAATGTTTTCTTTACCAGAGTCAAGTGTGTAAATCTGCATGTTAGGCACTCAACTAAGGTAATGGTTGGCAAGTTTGTGTGATGAAACCGCTATGAACACTTGGGTCCCTCAAATATCTAACCTCTTCTTATCTTTTCCTAATTAAATTTTTCTATCTGTTTCCTCCACATTGTTCATCAATTTATATATTGTAATGAAGTTTCCTCTTTCTCTTTAAATATTGTTAATTGCATTACTTTTAATCTTTACATAAGCATAGATATAATGTTGCTAAAAAATGCTTCACCAGATACAAAATCAATTAAATATTGCAATTAAGTCTTCACATGCACAAAAGAAATTTGCATACAAATTATAGTAAAATGTAATGGAATCATAAATTTCATGTGAGAAAAATTCAATTGAAGAAAGATAAAAATACTAACCTTCACCAATATATTCCATTTGACACTCAGCAGCAGTCATGTTAGATGTCAACTGGAGGAAAAACACAGGAAGATATAAAGTTAGGTTAATCTGGTTAGTATATCAAACCAATACAATATTAAATATTGTATTTTACCGTTCATGTGACAGGTGCAGTTATCATATTTTATATAGGCAGTGCTTACAGGTACAGCAGCTGTACGAATAGGGGATGACAACGGGGTACGGCTGCCGTATCTGTAAGCACTTATAGGCACAGCTTACAGGTACGGCAGCTGTATCCTCATAGTACTCAATTATAGATACAGCACATGTCTAACTTTTGGGTAATAAAATATAAAAAGCTTATATAACCAAACCAAACCTAACCTAACCTAATCATAACCTAAGGTAAGCCGTATCCTCATAGTGCTCGGTTATAGATACGGCAAAAGCTTATATAACTGAACCTAACCAAACCAAACCGTACCTAACATAGCTTGAAAGATGCTTTACCAGGTAAATGATAAGGCACAGGACGTAGGAATAGCAGATTATTCTTTTGATAACTTTCTAAATGTTTTAGAACTCTTCGTACGATTAAAATGTCAAATTTGATGCGAACACGGTGGGTGACGCCGGCACATACCGTACCAATAGGGGATGACAACGGGGTATGGCTGCCGTATCTGTAAGCACTTTGTTATGTATAACCTTTTATTCATTACAAAGAGCATCGTCAAGCATTTTTACATGTGATGAATTAATCTGAGTTGTTATCAGCATATTTTATGTTATTCCGTTCATACTATACACAGTAATAACTATATTGGACATGCCTATTGTACAATGCACCATGCAATAGCTAGCCTGAAAATTTGAAAACCACACATGCACACACACTACTAACCTTTATTTGATGCAGTTGGTGAGAGCAAGATGTGCTATTGACACCACACAAGCCAGACTGATTATGGTTGCAGAATCTGTTAAGCTCACGTAATGTCTCACTGCACAGCTCAGGCACCTTCCTACCAATGCAGAGGTGCAGAACCAACACATGAACGATCACAACCAAGGCACAGATAACGGATCCAACATTCTGTGCCATCCCAAAAAGTAAACTGCTGGGATTCTTGTGTTAAAATCAACTCCTTGTGTGGACGATGCATGTCATATACACCAATGGATTACTGAACTCTGGCTAAATACTGAGGAAGGTCGCATTATACTGATTACGTAAGTAGTAAGTCAGTAATGTAATGTAATACATCTTGCTTTACAGACCATACCAGGGTATATAGCAGTGACCTTGTTCATACATCACTGCACACTGGATGGAGCACAATAACAAACCTTTAGTAGCAAGATAATAAACTCTTCAAGGAATGGAAATCTTGGTCCGTGTTTGTGGTGACGCCGGATTGTTTTTTGACACTTGTGGGTTGTAAATTATAATAGAGACGTAATCACACATGGATACAGTCTAATTGGGGTGAAAAATTGATATTGTGGCCACGAAGAAGCAGTGATGAGGCCAAGGTTAGCTGTACCTCAGTTGTTTTTGGTTCCTACATAGTGGCCAGTGGTTAGCTGTGACTTGTTGCTGATCCTCGCGTGACAGCTGATTCGGGATGACTGTTATTTGGCTTATCTTACTAATACACTTCCAGGCTCTTTGTTGGTGTTCCTCTTGGTTCATTAGTCCCCTGCTGGCCATTACTATCTGTGTACGTGACGTCCTGTATTCACCTCAGTCACGTACAGCCTGACCACAACCCCGCAGCACACCTACATCTGTCACCCTCCTGCCTTCTCCTCACCCTACCTTCAATCTTGCCTTGCCTTGCCTGCCTCACCCTTTTTGTCCTTGGAAAGTCCCTCTATCCATTATTTAACCTACATTACACCTACACCTTTCATTATTCTCTTCATATAGTAATATATATATATATATATATATATATATATATATATATATATATATATATATATATATATATATATATATATATATATATATATATATATGTTTATCAATTAGGTCATATGGGAAAATATTCACTATCTAGATTGATTACTGATTTCGTGTTGAAAATAGTTAGCCATAAAAACATAAGAACAAGAATTGAGGAGATTGCAAGAGGCCAGTTGGTGACCTACACGAGTCATGTTCCTTGTCTCCCACCCTTGGAATAATCCAATATTTATCCATCCCATCCTTCATCCCTATCCAAACTCTCATCCAAATGTTGATTCGTCAGCCTGTCAGCTGATCAGCCCACCAAAACACACTCACAACACAACACACTCACCTTCATCTTTATCCTTGTAGGTCACCATGTCCCAACACCTATTTTACTGTACCTAACACGCTATAATTAACACTCTTGGATGTAAACAAATAATTACGGTGTTTTTTCATAAGAACATAAGAACATAAGAAATGAGGAGACTGCAAGAGGCCAGTTAATGACCTACACGAGGCAGCTCCTTGCCCCCCACCCTTGGAATAATCCAATATTTAGCCATCCCACCTGTCATTCCTATCCATACTCTGATCCAACCGTCTTTTAAAGCTATCTATTGACTCAGCACTTACTACGTGTCTACCCAGCCTATTCCAATCGTTCACCACTCTGTTAGTGAACCAATATCTACCTATGTCTGTCCTGAATCTAAGTTTTTCTAGCTTGTACCCATTTCCACGTGTTCTATCCTGACTACTAAATTCTAAAACCTGATCAATGTTACCCTTATTAATTCCTTTTACCCATTTGAAAACCTCAATCAAATCCCCTCTTGCCCTCTAGGGAGTGGAGATTAAGACGTTTTAACCTATCTTTGTAGGGTAAATTTCTCAGCCCCTGAATCATCTTGGTCATTCTTCTCTGGACTGCCTCCAAGGAGCCTATATCTTTCCTATAATAAGGGGACCAAAACTGAGCTGCATAATCTAAGTGGGGTCTTACTAGCGCTAAATACAACCTCAGAATGACCTCAGAACTCCTATTTGTCACACACCTACTAATAAATCCCATTATCTTGTTGGCTCTATTTCTAGCTATAATACACTGTTCCCTGGGGCGCAAGTCACTGCTTATTTGAACTCCTAAGTCCCTCACACTATATGACTTTCCTAAGGTATTGTCATTTAATGTGTAGTCTACAGACCTATTACCTTTACCTACACTCATAATGCTACACTTGTTAACATTAAACTGCATCTGCCATTTCTCTGACCACTCGTACAGCCTATTTAAGTCATCCTGCAGCATCCTAGCATCATCTAAATTCTTTACCGGTCTTCCTATTTTTGTGTCATCGGCAAATTTACTGATATCACTGTTTATTCCTGTCTCTAAGTCATTTATATAGATTATGAATAACAATGGTCCTAGTACTGATCCTTGTGGTACCCCACTAGTGACATTACCCCATTCTGATTTCTTCCCATTAATCTGTACCCTCTGTTCCCTACTAGTAAGCCATCCCCTAATCCACTCTAGTAACTTCCCACCTATGCCATGAGCCTTGACTTTACTTAACAGTCTCCTATGGGGTACTCTGTCAAAGGCTTTACTGAAGTCCAAATAAACTATATCATACTCGTCCCCCTTATCTATGGTTTCAAATACTTTCCTATAGAAGGATAATAAATTTGTCAGGCAGGACTTCCCCTTGCTAAAACCATGTTGACTATGTCTAATTAGCTTGTGTTCATCTAAATGTTTTCTAATTGCCCTTGCTATGATAGCTTCTAACATCTTGCCTACCACTGATGTTAAACTAATTGGGCGGTAGTTACTACTTTCTGCCTTATCTCCTTTCTTGAATATAGGAACTACATTTGCCTGCCTCCATAGCCTAGGAACTACTCCTGTGTCTAGGGATTTTCTAGACACAGGAGTAGTTCCTAGGCTATGGAGGCAGGCAAATGTAGTTCCTATATTCAAGAAAGGAGATAAGGCAGAAAGTAGTAACTACCGCCCAATTAGTTTAACATCAGTGGTAGGCAAGATGTTAGAAGCTATCATAGCAAGGGCAATTAGAAAACATTTAGATGAACACAAGCTAATTAGACATAGTCAACATTTGTCCTCATTATATTTGTCAACATTAGTCCTCATTTGTTCGTTGTATTTTCCGTTTTTCTTTGTGTTATGGTTTATTTTTGGCTTTACTTTCGGTTTGAATAATTTTTATATATTCTATTATATGGTTTATATAGGTTTAATTTCATTATTATTGCTTTATTCTATTATTTGATTTTATGATTGACCTTAGAAATAAACATTTTTCATGAAATAAATACGAATCAAATATAACCAATGTTTATGTAGAAAAATTTTATGTATTTCAGACGATTTTTTTAAGTATACATAACTGCTTTTCTGTGTATAATAAAAATCTCAATTTTGGTTTTATATATACGTGATCAACAATGTCAACACGGCCGCTACCTAACTGTACCTGTTGAAACTTGTTGATGTTTTTATATTAGGTTATTTACGCTTAATAAGTAATGTTTTCTTTATATCCTTCCAATATTAATGGTGAGGAATAATGTGTTACTGCTCCTCCATCACTCAAATAGACATAAAAAGGAACAGGGAAGGTTTAAAATGAAGAAATATTATCGGCTGGTAGCGGTCACAAGAAGAAGATTTAGCCCATCCCTAGCCCGTCCGCCCACCAAAACACCCTCACAACACAACACACTCACCTTCATCTATATCCTTGTAAGTCACCATGACCTAACACTTCTTTTACTGTACCTAACACTCTATAATTAACACTCTTGAATGTAAACTAAAAATTACGGTGTTTTTTCTCCTTTTTTCGTTGCTTTTTCCGTTTTTCTTTGTGCTATGGTTTATTTAGGCGTTATTTTCTGTTTGAATAATTTTTATATATTCTATTATATGGTTTATATTGGTTTAATTTAAATATTATTGCTTTATTCTATTTTTTGATTTTATGATTGACCTTAGAAATAAACATTCTTCATTAAATAAATACGAATCAAATATAACAAATGTTTATGTAGAGAATGGTTATGTATTTCAGACGATTTTTTGAAGTATATATAATTGCTTTTCTGTGTATAATAAAAATCTCAATTTTGGTTTTATATATGTGATCAACAATGTCAACACGGCCGCCACCTAACTGTACTTGTTGAAACTTGTTGATGTTTTTATATTAGGTTATTTACGCTTAATAAGTAATGTTTTCTTTATATCCTTCAACTATTAATGGTGAGGAATAATGTGTTACTGCTCCTCCATCCCTCAAAATGATCCCATAAAATCATGTTAAATTAAAAAAGTAAATAATAATAATAATTTTACATGCCTCGGGGAATGTGAGGTAAATACATTTACTCATACATAATACATAATACACTCATTTCAAGCTGTTTAGAAATATAGCAATTTACATAAATTTGGCAAAAGTTTACTCCTCCCTAACATTCTACACTTGATACAAAATATGTCACTTAATAATATAAAACAAGCAAAACATTTCTTCACCCTAACTTGTCATATTAACTTTTACTCATAACAATCTGAATCAATTGATGAGAGCCTCCAGCTGCACCAAGCGAGCGTTGATGTCAGAGTGGAGTCTCATTGGGATCATGCCGGCAAAGGTTACAATGGCACGAGCTTGTTCCTGAAGGTGCTGGTGGTGAATAAAGTCAAGTTTAGAATGACATCCATTTTGATATATAATACTGATCAACAATAACAAAACAATGAAAAAAGTTTGGTTTTCATGATCATTATATAGTTAGTAAACATTAAGACTTAGTATACCTTGGGTGCTGTTGGAGCTGATGCTGTCGACACATTGAGTGAAGGTTGTGGAGACTCAGGCAGCTGGCTGGAGCGGTACAGCTTGTATGTTGTTGTCATGGCACCAAGGAGGATGTGTGGCAATACACTCCTCACCTCACTCCCTTGAGCTGTGACTCCAGCCACACGACTATCAACTTCATCTCTCCGCAAGGCAATGATGTGTAGCTTCTTCAGGATCTAAAGGACATAAATAAATATTCCCAACTGTTAGTTTTCACTGTTGACTTGCACTAACTATGTCAATACAACAATACAACAATACAACCAAAGGAACAAACAACACCAACTCACCTCTAGAGCATCATTAAATCTTTCCTTGTGATAAAAGTCGAAGAAGGTGGCCAGGTCCATGAGGAGGTGTAGGGTGGCCACAGTGGTGGGGAAGGTGTTATGGCCGTGAGTCTTGAAGCGCAAGGCCACGGCAGAGGCAAGTTCCACTACACGACTGCGCTGACTCCCGCTTCCACCCTCAGGCTGGTGCACTACCTGACTCAACAACTGATTCAACAGCGAAACTACTTTTTCATGATTCTGTTGACAAAGAAAAATATATACATCAGTAGCATGTTAGAGGTATTCTCTAGCTATGGTCAAAATTAATCATTGATATACAAAATTTGCAGCAAAACTACCCAACATTTCTTACCTTGGCTAAATCATACAACTTAATAGCATCTTCATGGAGTCCCTTCTTCTCTGAATCCATAGCCACCATCTGTATCACCTCACTCACATCAACCTGTCCCATACATCAATCATCATTAAAATAATTATGCAAATCAATCATTAAATCAATCATCAAAAATAATTATGCACACACATGCGGTCTTCCTTTAGTTTTTTGTTTATAGAGAACAAAATAAACTCTTAGGAGCAGTTTGATGTGTAGCAAATCAATTATAAAATATTATGTGAAATGCCTTAGTAAGTTTAGTAAGTATCTTGATTCTTTAGTAAGTCATGTAATCAACACTAGAATGCCTCCCATCACAAGTGTCTCACCTTGAACTTGTCAATGATGCCTGGTGTGCGGCGGCCATCAGGCTCAAGGCGGCCCAACAGTAAGTCAAACTCCCGTGACTGTAGCACCAACTGACTTATACAGCCGGAAAACACATTCTCACCATTCCTTCCTTTCAGTGACCTGTCGGGGATTTGGGGGAGATTTTTAGTTTTTTCTAGTGAGAATAAATTTTGAATGCAAGTTTTATATACACAAACACTGATAATACTATTGGTACCATAATTAACATGGATATAGCATAGCAGCAGTATGAAAAAACAAAACTTCTGATATTTCTATTCAGTATCATACAATTGAGTGACAAAGGTACTGTGACAATACTGTAGTTAATGATAATACAATACTCATTCTGTACCTCAGGAAGAAACAGTAGTGAAGAGCCTCGCAAGGATCTGTCACTTCAAATTTGCGAGTGTAGAGGAGGATTAGGCGAGTCAGGTTAAGGCGTCGGACTCCCTCTGGATCAGTGTCTTCTCGTGACACTGAACAAGGAGAAGGAAGTGTAAGTGTTAGGATTAAATACTGTCATTCATCAGTTACTGTATTCCCTTTGCAACCTTTACAACTATTTATTTCCACAAAGACACGACCGGCAATGTTATGTATCAAGTCTTAACATATTTCTAGTCACTTAATATTCAACATCATAATTCCTAACATCTTAAACACTGAAATTTAATTAATTCACTCAACCCTTTGTATTCTCTACGGATTATACAACCTAATACATAGAATCCCTACAGTCTGAGGTGCACATGATGACCAAGCGCACACACGTACACATGAGCATGGTCAAGCACACATATACGTACACATGGGGGCGTGCACCTCTGAGGGGAGTGACAGTAGGTTCATCTCATGCAGCACCAAGGTGATGTGCACGGCATGGCAACGCAACGCTTCCTTACGACTCAGGAACTCTACGGCAGCTTCAAATTGTCCCGTTTGAAGGAGGATCTGCAGTGTGGAAAGTTTCAGTTAATTTCTCATCCCTTTGTATAAATGGGAGTGCTCTAATATTTAATTTTTCTTCCTGGATCTAGCTAAGTGGAGTCCATAACTAGCAAAGAAAATCATCATCATTTTTGTTTAACCTTTTACGAGGTAACTTCATGTAATACAGTTTAGATTCACTCTTTGTACATCCTACTTGTATACCAGAAATATTCACTACAATTACACTGCACTGCTGAGATCACAAAGCATATCACCAATGAGGAGAGTAATGATGTAAACATATCAATCTTTTCATCCAATATCTTTTTCCTTCTGTCAAAACTTTTAATAGTTCATGCCAGTTTATGAGAACTTTTCAGATTCACTTACAGATGTGTAGAGAAGAGGTTGGTTCCATGCATTGAAGTGTGATTCCCCTGTAAAACAATACAATACAATACAATACTATACATTAAGAAAGTTCAAACAGTTGGATGTGGATTGGTCGTCATGTGTTCCAAGTATTCAACATAACAGTAATTTGTATAACCTCTTTGGGGAAACTTTACCATACTGATCATAGAGAAGGTTTTGTAGTTGTATGAGAGTGAGAGTGTCTTGTTGTACACTGCTGGTGCTGGAGACAGAGGCTGACGGGGAGGTGTCACAGTCAACCTAAAGAGAAAAAGGAATATCATGACAGAGCCTTAGTTTGTGCATTACAGTATATCTTGAATCATCACTTTTTACATGAATTCAAAAGAAGATATTTAAATAACAATGCATAAGTCCTCACAAGTTTACTATTTTTGCTCATTTTTTTTCCAGACATATTTTTGAGGTCATATGCACTAGATATATAATACATATGAATTTCCATCACAACATGAAACGATGAATGAAATGATAAATATGAATATGAATAATGGAGAATGGTTCTTGACTCACCACACACAGCTTGAGCCACAAATAGTCATCCGTTGTGGTGGCAATGTCTGTGTGGTCCTCATGCGGGTCACACCGACTCACCAAACAGTACACCGCTCGCTGTTATAAAAAAAAATATACATATTTCAACGGTTTGACCACACTTACACGAGTTCTACAATCTAGTGCGTTATGTAGTAATTGAAAGTAGTAGTACAGGATGCAGATCACCTAACACTGTACTAGACAATGTATGGTATAGAAAAGAGATCACATGTATGTATTACTTTTCTATTGATCATGTTTAAGCTTTGCTCTCAGCCGTGTGTTCTTATGAATATGTTATCACTTTTTTATACTTTCATCATATTAAACTGTGTTGAAGGGAGTATAGTGAACAGCTGAAGCCTCATCTAGAGTACCATTCATTTATTAAAGAAAAAAAAACACTGCTCTGAATGCAATACAACTTGAAACACCTTTACAAAGAATGTTAGGAAGTAAATAAAAAAAATAACAAAAGAAAGAAAAAAAGCAATTCATGAATACATTTCTTAAAAGTAGGAGAAAAAATATGTACATCTCACCTTGAATGGATCAGGTGAGTTTTTGACAGTGCGTTTGTAAGAAGTCCTGAGCTTCTTCTCTAAGTCCGGTGGGAGTCGTCCTGAGTCACTCTTGTGGTAGTGTTCCAGTGCACCAACCACCTCCACCACCAGAGGAGAGCTGCCACACCATTATAAAACCAATCTCATCCTCAACTCACAACATATGATTAGTGATTACAAACATGCTGACACTAAAAATTGACTGGGTTTCCTACATGCATTTATGAACATTTAAACTCATCATTTAAACTCATCCTTATTGATATGCATTAATAAAATAATGAGATCACCTGTTTTCGGCAGCAGCCTGACACGCAGCTTTACTCCCTCCTGCCCTCATGCAGTAATAGATGAGAGGCCACACAGGGGCACCACTGGCCTGTCCGTCCTCCAGAGTGGTGGTGACTTGGTGAGGCAGCACCACCTCCAAGTAGGCACGCACCAGCGGCACCAAGCCTGGCACCCCTCCCAGCTGGGCACGCTCCAAGTTGGAGTAAACCATGTGTCTCATGTGACTTGTGTACCTGAGGATAAGTTGTTCAGTGTTATTATCTACATTCTCTTCATCATCCTATACTAAGTTTACACTGTGCATGTCATAAAAAAAAGTTCTTCACTCAAGACAAAAGATTATCCTTTGAAATATAGCCAAGACTAATAATTTCAGTCTACAAATTATTATAACCTCAAATCTACCTTTATCTATGAATTTTATAAGCTGTCACCTAATGTACGTAGATTTTTGAGCAAACTTCAATAAACTTTGGGTAGCACTTACGACTTTTCCAGGAAGCTCCGAGACTGCCTCACTATAGCATTCTGGACTCTGGGTGTGACTCTGGCTTTGGATGTCTCCCCCACCATGCTCACCGGCACCTCACTCAAACACTTGAGGAGGGCCCACAGGTCTGAGATGCTCTGTCAACCAACACCAATACTTCAATTACATACACAATCTTTGGAGTTTTGGAATGCATGCAAAATCCTTCTTCTCAACTCTCACATATTTCAGTGTAATATAAGTTCAGCCTTTATAGAATAATGAGCGTTTCTGTTAAATGTGGTATTAGCTGAGGTCATTCAATTCAGTAAGTAATGAAAGCAGGAACACTATTTCTCCTACTGTCCTCTTTACAGGGTACGGCGACAAGCGGGATTTTTTTTTTACGTATTTTTGTCCCTTAGCCAGTACCCTTTAGATGTAAAAAAAAAATTAATAAATTTAAAAAATACTCTGACGAACACCTCCTTTGACCCATGAATATCACAATGGGAGAGTGTCTGAAGGTCAACACCTGGCATGAGGATGACTAACTCTCACCTGGTCATTCATGGTGGACGCAGCCTCACCCAACGCCTCGGCCAGGTTGGGTCTGATGCCTCCCTGCAGGATCTCATCATTGTATTGGCGCACCACCTGCACGTAGGCCGTCTCCTCACAACTAAGGCTGCTACCACTGCCAGCTGTACGGGACACACCATACACACTTTCCTGAGAGGTGAGGAGGAGGAGGAACATCGTATAGTATTTTATTCCCATTCATTTAACATTCTATGAGGAGGAAGAACATTGTAAAGCATTTTATTTCCATTCATTTAACATTCTACTACTGTACTAACTCCTTGTGTTAATAGCAGGTAATACATTAATCAAAGTACCATGACTTTGAATCCTAGTTAGCCAGGTTTATCTCATAGCCAGGCTAGTTTACAACCTTAGCCAGCCATCCCGCCCTCCCCCCCCAAAAAAGTTAGCCTGTTAATAAAATACCAATACCATGTGGTTGATGCCATGACCCTCAGCCTCAGGACAAGGGTGAGTGTCCTCGTATAGGCTTAAGGACAATGATAAGCTCAGAACAATGGATACAACTCACTGCCTTTGTCGCCTCCTTCATCCTAGTCACAATGTATCAGACTAACCATTAAAATTGTGAACATTATTTTGATAACCCAACGGAAAGGTCCACAGAGCCAGTCCTACATACAACCATACATACATACAACCATACATAACCATACACACAAACATACATAAGTTTACCGATTATAGCCATACAGAGGTTCAGTATCAAGATTGTCCTTACTTTGTGGGATTAAAATATAGGAAGTGTAGTTTCCAATCTTGCCTTATAACCCTTTATACTATAAGGACACATTCGCCAATCTATACTGAACTATTAGTGAGTGACGGAAGTGTTATTTTCTGACACTATTTATAAAAAAAGATCATTAAATCCTGCAGCATGTGGCATGAATAGGAACAAAATTATCACCTAAGCCTTACAAACGATGGAAAGCTTTTCAACAATCAGTACAAAAAATTCCACCCATCCAACCATCCATCCATTAACCACGCCTGTTTTACCCCTTATTATTTATCATTTATAGTTTCTTAGAGGAAGACAATAATATAATAGGAAATTTCAACACAGGATTTGAAAATAGAAAAATATATATTATCCTTTTAGTAAACAAGAGAAGGCAAAGGATGTAGAAAAAAGAAAAAAAGAGAGAGAGAGAGAGAGAGAGAGAGAGAGAGAGAGAGAGAGAGAGAGAGAGAGAGAGAGAGAGAGAGAGAGAGAGAGAGAGAGAGAGAGAGAGAGAGAGGGGGGGGGATGGTACTATATAATTATAAGCCTTGTTCTAAAGCTGAATAGTGAGGTGAAAAAGTTCAAGTGTCTAGGAACAACCTTATATAATGACACCAAGGGAGGCTGAGGTCAAGGAAAGAATAAATCAACTTATATAACCACAATAGAGAGAGTGAATGGATGTAAAAGAGAATATTGATAAACCAGAACAACATAAATTAAAACAAGAATGAAGGAAATTGTGGAAAGGAAAGCAACGAATTATATATCTGAACAGGAATCTTCTCTCTTTGTTCACTTGGAGTCTAGAGTTACTTCACATATTATTACCATCCTGTTTACTAATGAAGAAATATGTTATGGCCTTTCCTTTGCAAGTAGTATTTTTTTGGGTTTACATATACAAAGTTAATCAGCCTTCGTCCACTGTCTGAATGTGCTGATTGTAAAGCAATATGATCAAATAAATAAATCAATAAAAAATAAATTGTCGAATGAAAATATGCATATATACAACAATCTGCACATGATAGGAAACATAATATACACCAAAAAAAACTGATCTAACACCTTTACCACTTCAAAAACATAGAACAAAGCCTATTCTCTTCCTTCTACAACCTTTATACAATACTTTCTGGTTGAATATAAATGATTAATGCTATGATACAAGATGAATACAGCTTTATGCAACATTTACTTATTAAACTACTAATTCATTTATCTCTATATATTTTAGGTGTTATAAATTCACCTGCTGCTGAACGGTGATGTTAAGCAGATCTGTTCCTGAGTGGGTGAAAGCAGAGAGTAGATCCTGCTTTCGCTGTTCCCATTCTGCTTGCTGCTGCTTCCAATACAGTTTCTCAACCTCCTCACTGGTCTGGAAATAATATTCAATAAATTACCACATCATCTAAAGAAAGTATCATATGATCTATTAACTCCCCTCCCCCCAACCACAAGAAAAAAAAGAAGAAAAAAAAACCAAGCTATTTACTCATACCTCAGAAGAAAAATAAATAATACAACGAATAATTTAGTATTAGATAATGAACACAGAAAGAACACGCCTTAATTAACATAACTTATACCTGACCATCAGCACACAGAGTTACTTACCCATTCAAAAATTGCCTCTTAAAAATATCAATTCAATCCTCCTATGTAACTATTGGTATACATTCACCTTTGGACTGAGCTTCTAAGTGAATATAAATGCTGTGATACACTAAACATAAGCTTCACAGATCAGAAGGATTCAAGGAGTGACTTAGTGGTTCAATGGTTACGAGTTTGATCCTCGGTCACTACAACTTCTTAGCGGGATGTGTAATGCGCTCTGTAAATCCTAGTGAAGCAGTATTGTATGGGTGGTGTTGTATGGGTGGTGTTGTATGGGTGGTTTTGTATGGGTAGTATTGTATGGTAAGTGTTGTATATATATGGTTAGTGTTGTATGGATAATACTCTTAAGTAAACTCTATTAGAGCTAGTGATTCGATTCTTTCTCGTTTTTTTGCACATCAGAAAATAACATAACTAAAGTTCTCATACATATACACGCACACATACAAATAAATAAACACACAAATAAGTCAAACAAATATATACAAAATACATCAACATTCAAATAAAGACTAAAACAATACAGAGGTAATGTAAGTAGTTTAATATAATAATTATAGAATCATGCATTACCATTAAGTCGTAATGTATACCCTATACTGTATATCTATTATTATCATCATCATCATCATCATTATTATTATTATTATTATTATTATTACCCTGTGTTTGGAGTCCTCGATGGCGGTGATGATTGCATTCTCCCTTTCATTCCTTAGAAAGGCTGCAATGTCTGTATCAGCGAGTGCCTCCAAGGGTTGAAGGGTTCGAGCAGTGGTTAGGGTCTCAAGCCGGTTACTAATATGCGGCAGATCAACTCCACGAGAACCAAGAAGGATTGCACTGTGGGATGAATAGGTCAGGTCAGGTCAGGTCAGGTCAGGTCAGGTCAGGTTAGCTTGTACGAAAAATAATGAGAAAAAAGATTGGAAGAAAGGATTGCACTGTGGGAAGGAAAATACATCTTGTAGGAAAAATAATAGGGAGGAAAAAGATTGGAAAAAATATTGCCCTGTGGAAACGGGGAACATTTGTAGGAAAAATAATTAGAGGAAAATGATATAAAAAAAAGGGATAAATAGCCATGGTAGATTAACTCCTCGAGAACCAAGAAAGAATATAATGTAGGAAAAAAATATAGGAGGAAAATTATATAAAAATAAAAACAGGAAAAATCAATCAGGGAAATGTTGCATAAAAAAGAAAAAGTTAGAGGAAAACGGTTATTAAATTAAATGATGAGATAGTTTACAAAATTACACCTTACATCATGGTTTAGGGTACAGCATGAGAACTTAATAATATTATAGCAAGTTTTTTGTACAGTACATTTTCTGTGGGAATAGCTTAGTACAATGTGAAGTGTAATAAGAATGCCAGGCGTGCATACAAACATATATAAAAAGGTCTTTGGGTTTAATTGGCAAGTTGTATATCATCAAACAGGAACTTCACTAATAAAAACATACCAGGTAATACATAAAAACTATACACGCGAGAAAACAATTTAAACTGATATATTTTTTTTGTTTTTTTAATTTAATTTTTTTATGATAGAAACACTTCCGCCTCACTACTACCATTCCCTCCAGCGTCCTAGAGTGGCATTACACAGCGGTTTACCCCCAACATATAATTTCAAGTGCAATACATATACTCCTACGTCAATATGAAGCAGGAAAGTCAAATTAGATAGAAAAATTGCAGCGTTCAGACGTGCCTAAGGTTAAGATATATTTACGGTTATCATCTGTACATTTTTATATAGATATGCTTCGTCATGTGATTTATTAGAGGATACGTTTCGTCACTCTCTTCATAGAACATGAATATTCCTTGTTTATGATTAATTCACATATTCATACATTACTGAGGATGTCATGAATAATTAAACGATAATTTTTTTTGTTTGGTTTGGTTTGCTATGTGTGTTGCAAGTATACATTGACGTTTCCCTGTGTGTGTGTGTGTGTGTGTGTGTGTGTGTACGTCCACATCACCGGCTACGACACACACACACACACACACACACACACACACACACACACACACCCAATGACACCTAGGTTATCAGAGCCTTCCTGGAAAAGTAACCCCGATAAAGCATCTTCCGTGTCAAAATCCCTCCACATACAACTACCTAGGAGACAGAACCTTCCACTACCTGATGCAACTGACAAGGAAAAATAAAAATAAATAAATATACAAGTGCTTCATTTCCTGCCGTCACGCCCTAGCACATGTTAAGCCCATGTGTGTGGTTATGGCGTGCCTAGCTGGCCCTGTGCCCGGCTGATAACAAGATAACTCAAGGGCCACAGCGCGATGTTATCAGTTAAGTACCACCCCCGCTCCTTTGTTCTTTCTCTCTCTCTCCGTTTCGTAGAGGAAAAAGGAGCAGAAAATCCTTTGCGGGATCATCGTCTCCCCAACCTACCATTGTGAACGGTAAGCCGATTGCCTCAGCGAACGTGACATCTAACCTCCAGGACGGACGTAAAAAGGAGTCACTCACTAATCGAGGAAAAGATTCTTATTAAATTTTCTTTCATGTCTTCCTTATGCTCTGGTCTACACACACACACACACACACACACACACACACACACACACACAC